>WHYT01016817.1:346644-416162 GCA_009806455.1 Tetrax tetrax
AGCTTCCTGAGGGGGAGGGCGCGGAGCGGCTGCCGGGGGTGCGGCGGCCCTCGGGTGCCGTTCTGCTGGGGGAGCGGAGCCGCGGGGTGACAGAGAGGCCACGGGGGCCCAGCGCCGCCCGGGGGGATGGCGGAGCGCAGGGCGCCGCAGGTACAGGCTCCTCAGCGGGCCTGTGGCGGCCGCGCCCAAGGAGCATTTCTGCTCCGGAGAGCTCGAGTAAACGGGCGCTGTCCTCCGCACGGGGCGGGGAGGCTGCAGTGCGGCTCTCGGCAGTACCGGCGGGAGGACCCGTGCACGGGGCCACCGCCCTTCCCGAGAAACCGCTCCTTTCCCCTTCAGGTCCCGCCTGCCTCCAGTCGCGGAGCACCGGCTTGGGAAGGCCTCGACCTGGGCGCAGCCACAGAGACCAGCTCTGCAAATCGCCAAGGTGGCACCGGTGGCGGTTGCCCGGAGTACGTGTGTCAGAGACTGTCCTTGCTCTTCAAAGCACCCAAGGCCCCTTCCCCACAGTGGGCAGCCCTTGAGGAGCTCTGGGGATCCAGAGGGATGCTGGCCCTTGCTCTCCCATTTTCCCCAACTCGTTGAACACGTTACACCTAACGTCGCACGCTCCTGTTGCCATACCAAAACCCACAGGCACACAGCAATATGCAGTAGTGTGGCTGTCCCAGAGCTGATAGGGCAGCTCATACTGACAAGGTTGGCTACCTGTTTCAGACAAGCGCCACAGTTTCCTGTTACCTAAACTCCATTTTTACTCGCCAGTCACCTTGTTCACCAGAAGACAGCATATCTCAGGTCAAGAGAAGCAATAACCCTCAGAAAGCTTTCTTAGATAGTGCTGTTCTGATCATAAATAAGACCTCCTGGAGAAAACAGTCAAACAGCTCTGCTGCAGTCACTGCACAACTCTGCAGCAGGAATTACTGAGTCACCAATGCAGACCTTTGCTAGGCCAAGGAACCACGGGACAGGCATTTCTGGAATTCATAGTTCTCTCTTGCTTATATGGATTATGACACGATCAAGATTCCTCAAGAAAGTAAAAATTATTTACAAATACAAATGATATTTGCATAGTATGAAAAACACATATTATCATCCAACACTAGATGTTATCAGAACACATGGCACAAGAGTAATTTTCCAGGTTATTAAAAAGAGAGCAGATTAGCAGTAAGGCCCAACATAATGCCAGTCAGCACCTCCTAGTTATATCAAAAGATAAGCAACTGATTTTTTTTTTTTTTTGTGTGTAAGTCCAATACTTTCACACGAGAAGATCCAACAGGTTAGCACATTTCATTTTCATATTTTTAAAGAAGACAGGTTGGCATCCCACTGAGGGATATGTATTGATGAATCAAGAAGAAAAATCATGTGCTCAGAGAGTACATAGCAGTGGGAAAAGGAAGCCAGTGTATCTTATTGTGCACTGGAACATACATTAGGAATAAATAGAGGTCTGATTAAGTAAAAATAGATTGTGGCATAAGTTGTTCATTATTTAAAGACGTATTTATTATTCATACCTATACTATAAATCCATTCTGAATAAAAGTTCAGTTACTTGCATGAGACATCAGCTTTTTTTTTTTTTTTTTAAGATTAATATTTTAGTCACAGTTCGGCTTTATTTTTAGCAATCCAGGAAAGTAATTACTGCCCCACCCTGAGGAAAGAAAAGAGCAATGAATCACTTGCTTTGTGAGACAAAGCAGAGACATAAACCAAGACAGACAGCAGCACACAAACTCCTCTGCATTTACGTTCCAGGATTCTGTAGCAACAGCCTCTGCCTGCCAGAGTTTTTCACTCTCACTCTCCCCATTCCTCACTTGCACAACCATGCCTCATTTCTCATTGTGTATCTGCTAAAGCTCAGAGTGCCAAGAAAGGCACGCCTTCTGGCATGCACGTATTGTTGGCCCTTTGATTTTTGAGGGACTAAGTTTTCTTCTTCCACAAACAGCATAAAAATCCTAATAATATTTGCTGATACTCCAACCTGCACATCAATCAGTTTCTCCCTGAAGGTAAATCCTCCTTAAGGTCACCTCTCTTTCTAGGGTGCCTGTCCATAGCAGGCTTTGCAAACATAGCGAGTGGTGGCAGGCCCTTTGCAATGGCCAAGCCACAGGAGTTTTGGGCTGCTGTAACCTGAGCCCCTTGCCCCAAGTGGCCTCGGACTTCGAGGAAGCTGCAGCCAGGGTCAGGCTGGCTGGGGTGTGACACGGGTGCGTGCCTTGGCTCCCGGAGACGAAGTGCCACCCATCCCTCTGGGTAGGAAAGACAGGTTGACTCAGGGTACGGCCGTGCTGTGGGACATAGGTCTTTAAACAAGCGGAAACAAGCAGATTTCTGGAAGGAGACGTGTTAGGGGTAGGTTGGTGGTGCCGAGCAACTGGACAAGGCTGAGCTGTGGTGCCATGGTCGTTTTTTGGTTCTAGGTGGACCATTGGGTTGCCAGCTTGGGACCAGCCATCACCCACCCTCAAAGAGTGCAAGGCGGCCTCAGGTTCATCCTCAGGCACGTAGGCCTCCTGTACACGCCCGCTCAGTTCTTCAGCTCCAGCAGTCAAAGCACTTTGCTGAACAATGAATTCCCTGTCCGCTGCCTTTCAAGAGTGCGGGCAGTGGAGGGCAGGCCTTCCTGGCAGGCTGAGCATGGCCCGGTCCAGTTGTAGGAGTGAAATTGAGCTAGAGGTGCTGAGCCCAGAGTTTCAAAAAAGGAGAGGGGAGGTGTTTCTGCCACTGTTGTAAAAGCAAACGGACATCCTGTTGTACACTGAGTGCAGTAGCTCCTGCACCGCCCGGCAGCACATCCCATAGAGAAACAGACAATGTAGATGAAGTTGACCTAAAATCAATTGATCTGTGAACAGCTAGAGTTTCACCAGAGCAATCTGACACAGCAGGTTAGCTGGGAGGAGAGGCTTATATTGATAGGACAAACCTGTTATGAAACCTAGAAGAAGTGATTTATCTACAGATCTGTTTTGACAGCTCTCATGCTAACAAATACAAATGTAGTGAATGAATTACCTTTTCCACCTGTGTTATTTCCTTGGAAAATTGTGTAGACCACACCCTCACATGGTGTGGGTGTGTGCAAAGTGAGCAACCTTTGCCAACATGTGAATTCTCCAGTCCTTCAAGGGTTTGCATTTTCACCTGAATATAAGATATTAGAACACAGAAAAAAAGGCCCATGGCGTAATCTACTCTCTCTCTATAGCAGATTTTTCCTCTTTCACAGAAATTTGACTATGTATATGTACAATCTTGTTCTAGTGAGTTGCCTAGTAATTAGGTTTGCCTAACAACCCCTAGTAAAATGTCATAGTTTAGTAGTACATTATTTCATTGACTCCTTTTTATTTACTCAGAGTGGAGGTTCTAGCCCAGAAATTTGTGTCAGCCTGAATGTTTTTTCAAAAGTTCTGATTAAAATGTTCAGTGCTTTATAAGGGAAAAATACTGTTTACCCAATTGAAATAGGTCTTATAACAGTTTAATTGAGAAGGCTCTGTACTTTTTATGTTGAAACAGGTATTTCAGACATCACATGGAAGGACTGCCCTTTGCTGGCTACTAAAACTCACCCAATCAATCAATCAACTTCAGAAGGATTTCCCATGGTGCGATTTGGCAATTGATTTCTCCAAAGGGTGTATTGATGCAGCATGCTTAATCGCTGCACGTAATGTGATTGATCTAAGCCATCTCCCAGGAGCAACTGGGTGTACTTTATCCCACAGCTGAAAAATGGGATGAGATTTCTTATATGATTTTAACTCTTTCTTGTAACCCTTGCTGTGATTCTGAGTGGAACAGGAAGTCCCTAGAGTTAACCATTTAGGAGCATAAGAACCCCAAATGCCTCCTATGCTGAGCAGCGAAGAATAGAAGAGGGGAGAGAAACAAAAGACAAAGACAGACAGAAGCACAAGTAAGTAATAACACAAGGGGATAATGAGCTGTGACAGGAGCAAGGGCAAAGGTGTCTGTTGACAAGAAATCAGGGCTTTACTGCAGATTTACCTGCAGTAATTAATTTCACTTGCCTTTAAGACTCTTTGCCCTTCTGCAAAAAGGGAGTATTGACCTCTTTCATAGAGCCCAGCACAAAGTGAATGTTGAAAGAAAATTGTCCTGCTTTCCAACCATTCCAACCATTACATAACCACAACTTACTTTTTTTTTTTTTTTTTACTGTCACATTGGAAAACTTGCACATGCAGGTATAAAACTAAAGAGCATGTAATAGAAAGGTGGATAAGATATTGTTTAAAAATCTAGACAGACAGAAATCCTCCATGTTCAAAGGTGACGAGACAGGTACAATAAATGTGGCCTACCACAGTCTAAAGAGGCAATATTATTTGTATACAACCAAACCACTGGAAGAAATCATGCACCATTCTACATAAACTAAATATATTCTTAACTGTCCCCTTTTCTTTCTGTTTGGCAGAAAGATGTGTCTAGGCATACCTATTTCATACCCTGAGAAGACATTCACCATGTTCTTAGAATTTAAAACATTTAAAACATTTCTCCTACACTGTGGTTTGGCGAAACATTTCTCTGGCACTGCTGCATATTTGTTTTAAAATGTATTCCCAGTGTTTATAACACAAATGCTGAGCAATTTCTAGGATAATTAAGTGTTAAGATAAATTTTAGGTCATCCAAGAGTTCAAGATAGCAGAAGATGGACATACAGACATGCTACTTTATTAGAGGCACTAAGAGTTCCATCTCTCTTAGCTGAGAATAAAGAGAATTGGTGGTGTTGCTGTGGTGGTAAGCTAACAGGGATAAGCTAGACATCTATAAACACACGCCACAGGAAGGCTGATCCTTGAATCTTGTCACTGTCCCTCCTCATTGTCACTGCAGATTCCATTATGGTAAAACAGTAAATAAAACAAAGATAACATCTTAAAGGTTTTTACCATAATAAAGGACCCCAACTTTTAAACCTGATGCTTTGGTTTAAATATGCACATTACAACTTTGGGTAAAATATTCACAAGCATAAAGTGAAAATTGAGATTTACTCAGCATATGCTTCATGTAGGCTTTACCCAAGCACTCAAAAAAAAAGCAATTTTATCATAGAGGTGGCTATGATCAAAGAGGATAGAGCTTATAGTACATTGTAAGATTACAAAAGGGCAAATTTTGCAACTTTGTATTTTCATGGAGGAACAGGGTGAAATAGTTTTATATGGGTATCTGTATATAAATATGTTTTCAAACTAGCCTAGAAAATATGCATTGGCCTAGGAAAAATATAAAGAAGTATTCTAATGACCACAACGTTATTGTCTATGTGGCCTCGAAGGCTAAATAGGCATTACGTTCATTTCAAAAAGTTGTGTTAAGTTAGCTAGATGTATCACATGTGACATAAAACTAAGTATGAGCAATCATTGCTAAAAATGACTGGCTTTCAGACGTATTGTGTTGTGGAGACTTGAAAAGCCTGCGTTGGGGAAAATGGATGGTATGTGTTTGCAGATGGGCTCACAAGTGCACGTGGTGGAAAAATTCAATGTCACTCTCTTCATCAGTGTCAATTACAACTGGACCCAAAGATAAATCTTTAGAACAAAGACCTACAAGTAATGACCCACAAAATACACATTTCTTAAAAATAACATCAGTGATGACTAGCAACTAAACAGACCTGTCGCTTGAAGGGTATTCACAGCAGGACACAGGCCAACAGTTCAATTAACCCAGCAACAGATTAAGGAAGTCATAAACATTAACAGGCTAGCTAGGACATATATAGAGAAATAGCACATGGTTCATTGATCATAAGGAGTGATTACAAAGAAAGAGTCCTTTCAGAGAAATAAGTGAGCCTTTGCTTCATTTTTGTCATGTAGAGATAAGTTTTCTAGAAGGATGTTTTCAGAGCCAGGAGGAAAGTCTTCAGTCTTCCATGTAATTTACGTGATTCAAGCAGAAAATATATCCTTAAGAAACAGAATATAACATAGAACTACAATTCAATTAAATATATTTTAATACACGTTTACACTCTACATTTCCAGCTGCATTTTGATTAAAACTTAGGTACACACTACGTATTTTAAGTTTATGCATGCAGTGAAAAAAATTGCCTTGAAACAAGTTTAATATTTTTACTGAAATAACTTCCCACATTCTAGAAAAATTATTGGAACATATTTAAAACCATAGAGTTTTATGCTGATTGTCTACAAATGTATTATCAAGGTGAATGTCAACAGCTTAATAATGCTTTGTAAGTGGCACTGAGGTTGGAGTATCACAGTACTCCATTATGTTCAGGGTTCTCCTTGTGCCACTCCACACACTTGTGTCTGACAGGAATCGTCAACTTGAGAAATAGAAATGCTTTTGACACTTCAGTTACTAGATATCTGACTTAGTGCATTTCAGAAATTTGCAAAAACCAGAAGCTATCCTTTCTCATGTGTATTTGCACTAAATCTGGCTTCTCATCTGTTTTTTGTTTTCAGTCTCATGTTTCAAACTGCTTTAAGTTGCCCCACCCCAGTATCCCTGTGGAAAGGATTAAAAAAAAATTCTCTTATTTTACTTTAACACTTCCATTCTTCTTGAAGGCAGCCTTGGAGATTCAATCAAGCCAAAGTAATTATAGTTCTGGGTTAGGCTTGAACTGTGGTGCTTTCTTTAGCAGTACGATCTCTCTCTATTTCCCCTGGTAATAGGGATACAATTTAGAAGGGGTTTTTTTATGAATGAAATAGAAAGCTACTAATTAGAATAACCTAGATATATGGCTACAAATGAGATATATTCATTCCTTCAAAGACTAAAAAAAAGATTATGCTGTATCAGGGTTGCAAATAGTAGCAGTAATAGAGATTTAGCTGTGTAGGAAGTCTCACAGTTGGTGTTTGCAGTCCTGTGTTTCCAGTATTATTAAATCAGTAGGTACCTAAAGGTCATCATTCAATATGTTAGGTTCATCCACCAAGACCAGATATTCATAGGAGAAAGCTGTAATGAGATCAGGAGATAATATGTAAGATCTATTATACAATACTCTAAAAAGACGTTACAGAATGACAAAAATTGTAAGATGCTTGTACCCAGAGATCTCTCTTCTGTTTGGCCACAGGAAATTGATCCTTCAAGCAGCCTAACATGCCTCAGCTTGATGATATAATCACCCAGGATTATATCGTCACTGCAAATTCACCCAGCAGCAGTAAACGGAAACATTTACACTTCGGAAATGTGAACTCCATCCAACAAGAAGTTCATGGTTTTTTTTCAAACTCTGTTAAGCCAGGAAGGGCAGAATAATCTACCCTTTGAAAATCAAACCCTGTGAAATCCAAGCTTTTTTATAGTATCTCAGGTTGGGGAAAAGCAGTAACAAAACCCAAACCAAAAATCCTGAAATAAAGACTGCTCTTGTATTAATAAAACTGCAGATTCAGGCTGTATACCCACCAATACAGTCCAGGAGAACTGATTCAGTCATATGATGGACTTCTGAAATTTATGCCATTATATGGCTGTTAACATTTGTTCAGTACTACAGTTTAACTGCACAAATGCCAAGTACAGCATGGGTTATATTGTGTACAACTTCACCCTGTCCTGGGGGATCTCAGCCACGCAGGGGTCCTTCCCATAAGACATACATTCTGTCTCCAGGCTTTTGTGCTTCCAGCACCATTTTCAATATACTTAGCAACTTTCTGCAGTTAAAGTCATGTGAAGTGATGTTAAGGATGCTTTCTGGGGAGGCATCTGCCTCCCTGGCTTTTCTCTGCAGTACACAATATGCCAATCAATGTACAGCCTTGCCTTCTTCATGCTTCTATGACTGGCACTGCCAGCAGCTCTTCAGGTTTTTGTGAGCTGGCTTATGTAGACTGATAGATGTGTGGGACCAAGAACAATTGTGTACATGTTGTTTTTCTCTCTCTTTTTTTTTTTTCTTTTGGTAGTTTTGCTTAGCTGTTCATTGCAGGCACAAACAGGCAGTTTTACCAGCAGCATGTTTATTTTCTTTGACAGCAGTTCAGATTTCTTACTGCTCAGAGGATTTATGTATAGGAGACTATGATTTGAAAATACATTAGTTGTTTCAAATAAGCTCTCTGAGAAGCCAGGTGCAGTGTAATAAGTTTGTCTGATAAAGCCCATTGCAATCTTTGGCATGCCTAGGACTACGCCTGTGCTTTCATTTTCCAGGAGGATGAATTTTAAACGTGTTTTGAAATCCTGAGCAGGATACAGATGTTCAAGTGACAAAAGCCAGTGCTCAGTAATCTTAATGGACAAGCATACTTCTTTTGGCAGGATCCTGGCACTCCAGCTGTTATTCTGATCTGCTGGCCAGCTGCTTTCCATTAATCACTTCTGGCAGAAGAAAAGGCCTTCCAAAAATCTTTCACCTTTGGCCTACACTCAAGCAGCAAAAAGGATATTGCAGCATATAAGGCTTGTGCCAGAGGAGATCTTCAGCCTAACAGAGAGTATGATTCTGAGGTTTTTTTGCCATGAGATTCCCCACAGATTCATCCTGGAAGACTCCGCAATCTTGTTAACCACACCACATCTTTGGTTTCTATATCTGAATAGGGTGTTAGTCCTTGGTTACCCTGCCTGTGTTTGTAGCTAGCTGACAAGTTAGTTCATGCCTAGCAAAGATCTGGTAAGACAGTATCACAGGGGTGCTGATTAGAAGATGAATAATGTGGCACAAGCTTTTTAAGACTTCTGTGGTTGAGGGGGGAAAAAAAGGAGGAAAGGAATTGTTATTATCTCCCTCTGTTCTCTTGGAGGGTGGGGGGGATGAGAGAGAGACTGCGTAGTCTGGTCCCGATCAGGGCTGAACTACGACAGGAATCAAGAAATTATGGATGTGAATCCAAGTCAATTTCAGCCCTTTCTTCCCTGCATTTGGGAACATTAATGTACAGAAATCCTTAGACAAAACTAAATTTCTCTTAGGGACCTAAAAAGGAAAAAAAAATTCAAGAACCCTACATTTCACTCAACATTAAGATTAAATGTTTAAGAATGTCAACGTACTTGAATAAGGAATCTAAACTACCTTTATTCTACTTCTGATAAACGCCCTCAGAAACACTGATGAGTTTATTTGTCTGTCAGTACACTCTCATGAAGCTCCCTCATTTCTTACCAGGGGAAGTAAGAAAGCCTCTTTCCTAGGCCAACTCTTTCCTACCTGTCTCAGGATGAATTCTCACAGTTGTACTGTTAGATTGAGATACCAGGGATCTGCATCCTAACCACCTACTGCCCCACGATCAATGGTTTCAAATTCCCACATCTTACACATCTGGAGACTGAGCACATGTGCTCCCTCTTAAGAGCTGAAACAAAGAATGATACTGAAAAATATATACGCAGTTAGTCTTATGTAGGGGATTTCTTAAGAGCAAGTCAACAGCTGAGCCAGTTTCTTTAGGGTTCCTTGGTCCTTGTGCAACTCTAGGTGTAAACTCTTCCAGCATCTGATGTGGTAACATTTATTAGTACTGGATTAGTTGTCATCGGACTTTGAACACTCCGGTGGGATGTGAATACATACACCAGGTAGCCAAAGGTAAACTCAGGCTACTGTCTTCTCATGAATAATGTGCTCATCACACCACATGCTGGTAGGGAAGATCCTGTGACTTCCTTTTATACTTCACTCATCTGGGCTAGTCTGTCATTCCTTGCCAGTTCCTTCATGCCATAGGGAAAGTGGAGGAGGAATTTGTGCATATAAATAATGTATGGAAAATCAAAGGTGAATCAATAGCCATCAGATGATACAGTCTACATCCCCACTGAAAAGCCAAAATGAAAACAACACAAGTTGTGAACCATCCATCCATTACGCCAGGTAGCGCAGGTTGGAATTTAACTCAGATGCATTTGGATACAGTAGAGATAATGCCTGAGTAGGAGCCTGACTGTGGACTTAACTGCTGGTCTTGTGGGCAGCTATTCCTGCAATAAAATAAGTTAATTCCTCCGTATAAACCCCAACCCACTCCCGATCAGCGTGCACACCACATCGGTGGGAACAGTGCTGCCGTGATTCCGTTATGCCATCGCACACCAGCCTGTCCCCGCTTTGACAACCCGAGTCTGAAGCAGCACTGCGACAGAGAAGGCACCCGAGCGGTCCTTTAATGTCACCAGCTGGCCAGAAGCAGACGCTAGCCTTCTGCTAAAGCTCTGGTTTTCAATTTCTGCAACCCACGGCTTGGAGGAACAGCATGATTCAGAGAAAACTGGAACAACTAAACAGAAGATCACCTTTATGAAAGGCCACCTCTGTGAAGGAGTCATCTCAGGAACGGCCAGAGGCCTTCAGCAAGGCCTACGTTTAGCAGAGCCCATGGCAAACGACTCTCCCTCTTCCTCTGCTGCATCCTCTTGCTCATTTAATGCAGCCTGCAGTAAACACTTTTCTAGGTATTTCCAGTCTCATGCTTGACAGCTTGCGATTGTAACATGAGGGGCTATTACGCCCCTCAGCATTAGCCAGGGGGGCTATTTTTAGTAGACAGGACAGAAATGAAGGCTTCAGCTGCAACCCTCTGTTACTCACAGATTGAGTCACTTTTCTGGCACTGTCATTAAAGCATTTAGCTCATAATCTCTGTTTGCTTTGCTCTTCAGCAACACCAGTATCAGCAAGCAGTTCCCCCTGCAATACACTGGAGCACAGTTTTCCCCATGGGGAAAGCAGGGGAGCACACCTCACAGAGTCATTCTTCAGGGCACCATTAGCTGAGGTGACACCCCCAAGAGTCAAGTTAGTATCTTGCAAGAGAAGGCAGCGCTTGTTAAGACACACTGAAAACCACTGAGAAGCAAAATAAAGGCTGCAAGAATCTAGGCCTGATTTGGGCACTGACTACTATTTAGTTTGGCCTGAGCCTGATCTGCTGCAAAATAACAGTTGCGGTTTTACAGAATCTGGAACTAGTGCTTTATGTTTTTATTGCCTTCTCACTCCATAACTTTGGCTGTTGTTTCCAAGTCAAACTGCCACTTTGTGCAAAAAATTCAAGCATGCCTGTGAAGGCCTCTTGGAGCACAGTGCCACCATCATCTTGCTCCTCAGGCAGGACCTACTCTGCTCTGCTTTCCACCGTAATACAGAGCACAGCTTGTGCTTACCTTGGAGCACAGGAGGATGGGGAGAACACCACTCACCTGATTTCTGGCAGAGGCATGCACAAAAGAGTCTTTGTGATGTGTAACTGTTTAGATGCATGTGTAAACAATAGCCATATCAGGTTATTGTTCTGTGCATATTCAGTATTACAAGCCCTCCCAACATTAAAAAAAAAAAAAATCAAACTGAGGAATCTTTTTAAAGTGCCATTAGGATACAGAAGTCAACTTCTTAGCTTTGCCAAAAAAAAAACCCTACAAAACCCTAACATCATGAAGTAATTTAAATACAAAACCTTAAGCTCGGGAGGAAGCCTTTGTGATGAGACTTGTAACGAAGTTACAAAAGCCAGCAAAATTGCAGGTTACAGTTTTACCAGTCCCTTTCAGTGCTTCCACTCACGCACCAGAGAGATTCCTTAGTGAACACGGTTACCTCTTGTGTATTTTTTGCTAATCCCCCTGAGTTTAATTCTCCACTTTACTTCACAGTGTTTGTGAAATGAATTTCTTTTCTGTACATTTACTAAAGACCCTTCTCAGTGCTACAGCAAAAATCACAAATTTGTTGCCTGTTGCTGTCTCCTTCCTCTCTGCCCCTTTCTTTTTAGGGCTAGTGCCTCCAATTACAGTATTTGAGAATTTACCAGTGACAAAGAGACACAGATTCAGTTTTGAGTTCATCTAGCAGAGTGAGGAGGAAAAAGCTACTTACTTCTTATATTTAAATTGAATGATGCTTCTTTGAAAATAAGCATTCCCAATCTTCTTTCAAATTGATCTTGTTTGCTGTGGTAGGCTAAAGATTAGAGCTTGAAAAGATCCTTTTGCGAAACTAGTGACAGTGTTAGAAAAAATCCTGTTACTGAATTGGCTGTCAGTATTTTAGACAAATTAAATGACTATTATGAACAGTTCAGTGAGTACCTATTCTAGTATCAAACTTCAGTACAGTTTGACAGCAACAGGAATTAGTTTAGTATTGGGCAGCCGTTTAGCGATCCAGAGACAATCAGTCCTTCCACCAGAATGTCATAGATTAGTGCCAAAATAAAAAGCAAACAAGTCATAGGCAGATGCAGACTGAAGACCATAGCTCTAACCTTTAATTACTACATCACCCAGAAGAGCTATCACTCCAGAAATAGTTTGAGGTTTATGCACTTACTTATAATGGATTCACATAGTATGTGCCAACTATATTTTGTCAGCATTACTGATTTCCATACTGAAGGAAGAGCTCATAACATCAATCTTATTCTCACATCTATGCTTTAAGAAATCAATTTCAGTTAGTCCACAGTTAGTTGTGAAAATATGCTCAGTCTTTCTGAACTACATTGACAACTCTACAAAAGGCCAAGATTAACAATTTGGCATGAACAATAAATGAGACTGGCACCTGCACATTTAATAGACAAGAATAAACTACTTCCTTGCAGTCAACAAGTTCACTGAAGAAAGAGATAGGATGCAATAATACAATTAAGCAGTTTGTAGTTACTAAAGGTATTTTTCATGTCATTCAGTTAATCAGGAGAGTAGTTTCTGTTCTGTACCAGGTTTCCTTATGTAAGTTTTGAAAATAAGTCTGAACAAAATGGTCTGAGAAGGACAATCTGAAGTTGATTATCCCCAAACTCTATTAAAGAAGAGTGTAGGCTAGCTGGAGGTGTTACAGTTGCATTTTAACACCAAATTTAAGCCTATCTATATAGATCCTTACAAATAACAGCAACTACTTCTCTTTCTAGTCCCAGTTGTAGGAGTAACACGGAGAAGAGCACGTTATTGTGGAGGGGAAAGATTATTTTTTTTTATTTGAAGTACACATCTCTAAGCAGTATTGTAACATATTCCAGGGAAATTAGCTGCCTGCTTCCCAAAGTTTTCCCAATCTGTATTTACAATGCACAAAGCACATACTTGTTTAAAGTTGCTTAGAACACAATCCACTGCTTCCCAGAACGTCAGACCAAAGGCCACAGTAAGTACTCTGCAACTGGTACACTGAACCTTATTGCATTTGCTTCTTCTGCCTTATACATCTTGTTTTTGAGAAAGCTATATTGCCACTCCCGTTTTCCTTTTTTAATCTGGTCTTTAACAAGTGATTAAAAAAAATAAAAGAAAGAAGGGCTACATATTCAGGATTCTCTCTCTAAATTATTTGGTTGATCAACATTTTAAAATTCAGAAGGAGCTAAACAAAAAAAAACCTTTCCAGTGTTTCAGTATGTTAAATTTACCTGGCCCACTCTAATGAGAGAATGTTTAGCTGGATTAAGGTCACAAACTTATTTCAAAATTGTCATTTAGAAGTACAAACTTACAACTCCAGGGCATGCAGCATACCTGGTATACTGTTTAAGTTTCTCCGCAGGAATGAGTTTATATACTTTCACGTGCCAGGTGACTGAAATCAGTGACTGGAAGTAATAACAGGCCTAACATACAAACCCATTAGGAGAGTATATAAAAGTTTTAGAAGTTGGAAAAACTGTCAAAGAGTGAAACTAAGATTTTATTCTGACTGTTTATTTATGTAACACTATTCACCACCATACCTAGAGACATCAAAGCTACTTCAGCTGAAGAGACCCTTTGAAAGCCCTCATCATACTCAACTGAGAAGATGGAATACATTTTCTAACTTTTTAATAACAAAAATATTTAGGTAATTTGCCAAAACAATTTACAACTGACACAAACATCAGGCGTATCAATAAATGCATTATGCAGCATGCATTTTCACACCAGTATAACAGAGCTTTGGGGAAAACCAACCTAGATTACTCAGGTATACTTTTATGGTCACAACACTAACGGAGATAACGAACCATCATTTCACATATAAAGTAAATCAAACATTTTTCATCTTCCAAATATTTTATTTTAGTACTCTTAAATATGTTTTAATACAACAAAGATATAAAACAATATATTAATTCAATCTGAATTTAGAATCAAAACAATATTTACTTATTTACAGTACTCACTTTAAATTTCACTGGCATACCTTTTTAGCCATTAAGTAATACTATTTTCTCTGTCAGAATAAAACCGAAGTAACTTTTCAGTGTTAAAAGCCATGTTTCTATATCCTTATTATGTAAAGTACCATGTACAACGCAGTTTGTGATTTCTCACATTTGACAAATTTCTCACATTTGACAAAACTGAATTGAAAGAGCAAAACTAAGTCACAGTTAGTCTTTCTAACTACGCAGTCACTGGGCTAATAGGTCAGGTTATAGTGCTCCACATTTATCATCTTAAATTCTTACACACCTATTACAATCTGGCTTTCAAAATGTCATGAATGTGCATGTCAATGAATTACATACATAATACTCACTGCAAATTTCTTAAAATACAAATAGTTAAGTATGCAGGATACTGCCACATGGGAAGTTCAGTGTTCACAACACTACAATGTTTGATGGGTTGTGAGGGATGTTTTTGTGTTTTTCTTCATATAACAAACAAGACATCAGTAGGTTCTCTCCAAAGGACTTTTTTTTTTTCCCCCAGAAATACTGTTTCAATTAGAATAGTGACAATGTCAAAGACACATCAGAAATAGTAATCTCTATGAATCATCAGTGGTCTATCAATTAACCCTGGACTGATAAAGTCTACATGCACAAAACAATTCAGAAGGTAAGCTGGCTCACTGCTAGGACTTCTGCCAAATATATGTCTATCTTGCCAAGACTATGATGGTTTCTGTAGTTACAGGTCAAGTTCCTATAAAAGTATGCTAGATTATTAAAAAAACCCAGAAAAATCAATATTGCTTGTAGATTACTGTAAATTCTCCCCAACTCTTCAGTAGAAACTATATGGACAGGATGAAAAACTATCATAGTCATTACAGGTTACTTTTGTTATACTCCAGGTTCACAAAATCTACTTTTTTTTTTTTTTTCTAAGACACTGGCTATTTCTTCAAATGCCTATTTAATGATTAAGATTCAGCTCCAGAATAGTTTTGGTGCTTGAAAACCTACTGGATGTTTGTACATCACAAAACTAGCTAAATAGTAATGAACAAGTGTAGCACTGAAGTATGCAAGCACTGCTTAAAAAACAGAAGGAGATATTAACTGTTGCAAAAAACTTGTACTGATGTCAGAGTTCAACTCTTCCCTCTTTCACTTGAATACTTCTTGGTACTACATGAGACACAGTTGTACAGAAAAGAAGATTACAGGAACCTGTGCTTTTATCCTCATTGAAGGGTTTCAATACTTCTAAAGGTTTTATTTTGATGCGCTTTTTTTGCCCCCCCCCCCTTTTTTTTTTTTTTAACAGATTTATTATCTCTGAACCCAGTTAAGTAGTAATTTATTTGAAATTCTACTGGAATGTTTTCTTCTAGAGTAGATTGCAGGGTGGGGAAGAAATTAGGGAAAACCAAAAAGAAAATAAGATTACCTATTCACATTACCGTAGTTGTATACCACGCACAGCATGCACTTTGCCTTATCCAAGAAAACCCTTAATCTAAAATGGTAACCCTCACTGAAGTCACGAGTATTTAGTGAATTGCTTAAAGTTAAACATATCATTTGCTTAATCACAAGCAGTGTACTTACAGGATCCAATTCTTGCTAATCGTGGACATTTAAATACTTCAGGCCTATCTACACTTCTCTGCCAACGCTTTGTGCAAGTGTCATCTTGTTTGAAGATAATTAGCATATATGGAAACTTTCTATGTTATTATTCAAGAACAGTTGGAGGAACCTTCCTTAAAGATCCTTCCAAAAGCTTTTGTCAGCCTAGTTAGAATTTGCTAAAAAAACACATCTATGAAAGTCTAATTTCTGTATGCAGGTGTAATGTCATAGAACTACTAGTTTAAGGGATCTTCCAGAAAGGAAAAATTAAAGGCAAAAAAGGTTTAGGAAAGCTATTATAAGAAGCTATGTCATAAGGTACAAGAACAACAAAAAAATTTAAAAAGGAGGAGGGAAAGCCTATGTGTCTACTACTTTCAGGTATGTGCATACACATCCCCAAACGGATAATAACAAGGAAGAGCTCAAGACTACTGTCAAGTCTCAAGTATTACTAGATCTACTAAGCCACGAAAAAAATGTGACCCTCCCCTTCTTCTGTATATCCAGAGTTAGTCAATTAAGACATTTCTACTTGATTAGTTTGTACACTTTGCAGTACTAAACTAATGTTGATAGACACTTGCTCTTACTGTCATAACGCAGTAATTCATTTATTACTCTGAATTCAGATTATGTGTGCACTCCCACAGACCACAGAAGATAACTTCGCACAAAATAGGTGTAGTAGGTTAAAGGACAGCAAGAAGACTGGTGCATGAACATAAGGGAGAAGGACAACCCTGAAAATACTTAGCATTAAATCCAAGGCCCACTGATGCTCTGCTGTCTTTACTTAAAAGTGCTTGCCAGCAGCAGAGAAGCAGCAAAATGCTTTTAAAACACTGACTCTTTAAAAAGCAGGTACAGAACTTTAAGCCTGTCAGTTACTTGCAACTTCTTTCCATTTAATTAACAATAAAGCTTACGCTACCTACTCTACAGACTGACCTGTACTCTTTTGCATGTGAGATCAGATTTTTCTCTCTTCTATCAACTTCAAGCATGTTTATAGAAAGACAAAATGAACTTCCAAAATAGAAGAGGACAATTATCCTGACAATGTTTTAATTCACTTCAATGCTCACAAAACCAACCTCTGTATATTACTTATCTTGGACACAGATATTTAGCATCAAGGGAAACAGCACAAAAGAACAAGTTTTCTTTAAAAAACACTGATAGGCAATGCTGATTTAAAACATAGATTTACTTAACAGAATTTGAAAAAAAAAAATTTGAAAAATTAAATTAGAACAAAGAGAGAAGCCTTATATTTCAAGGTGTATGAACTTAATTTAAAAAAATAGTATTGAAATGATAGCTTTATTTTATGTAAACATTGTTACACTGGGCTCTACTTTAAAATTCTCCTGCATGTTCAAGTTGCAAAATAATTTTTAAATTTAGACACAGCTATGCTGGTTAGCACTGACGTGGTTATTTTCAGAATCAACAGCTTTGCAGTTTAATGGCATACCTCTCCACATGTTATAACTCAGAATAGAATCCTGCACATCCTGAGAACAGATGACTTCCTAGAGTTTAAAAAACAGCATTCATAACCGCGCGTGCATTGCAAAGGCAAATATAAACTAGCAAATAGAGCTCTTTGATTATCAAGTCTCAAGAGGAATGTCCAAATTGCCTTTCTGAAATCAGAAAGGTAAGAACACCAAATGAAAAGTCTTTAATCTTTCAGAATATTTTCTCCTTTTTTTCTTAAGTGTAAGCATACTCCCTCAATTTGGATGGCAAGAGCCAGCCGTTAGGCTACGGCTGACTGAACAGTACAGTATTACACCTGCTATTTTGCTAAAAAATTGGAATGTTACAAATATAAAAGTCTGTAGAATAGTACCAATGTATGTGGGCTCAATACAGTTTGCAGAGATACTCTAAGATGCACAATTCCTCTAAATTAAGTTACAAAAGCTAAATTAAGTTACAAAAGTAATACACTATGAAGAATGGAATATAGTAAAGTTAGTACAATCCAGGTTTATAAAAGGATCATAGTACAGTGAGGAGTAGCCCACAGTAGGTTACAAGCCTCCAAATACAAAACTCTTGCAAAATTCCAAAGGGATTCTTTTCCACACAAACGTAAGTACGCTATGGCCATTAAGAAAGCTCATACCAAGCTGGAAATGCTTCGTGTAACTTTCCAAGGCTGACTTACACTACCTTTTGCACGTATCACCTATTTGGAAAATGCAATAACCAAATTAAAAGGTCTATACCATTTTTATGATTTGTACCTTTTACCTATCAGTTTTTGTTTAGCATAAATCTCATTTCAGTCTCTACAGCCAACATTAATATTGTCCCTTTACAAACCACCACATAAGATACCACCAACTGTGTGACCCTTGCTTATGCCTTATGGACTCAGAGTGTTGGTTTGGGGTATGGGGGGGTGTTTTCTTGTGTTTTTTTAAACAACCAGACCTCAACTGCTTATGGTACTTTTATCTTGCAGTGTAGTAAATGAGCAACTTAAGAACTAGTCTCTTTTCATATTTGATATAAAAACATATACTGTGTGTATTTATATATATAAACAAATATACTGTGTATATATATCCAGAGATATTAACCATATTGTTGACACCAGAGTGCTAAAACATACATCAATATGAGCACTATTTCCAGTACTCACTATTATTACTTTTCCTGACAGTGTTACTACATGCATTTTCCCCATCCATTTATAGGACAGTAAGATATATGAAGATAACTGTTCTGTCTTTCCAATGTTAAAGAGCTGCTTCTAAAAAGCATGCACAGGTTTGGGTATAAAGCAATTAAAACCACACAAAAGTTATTTTGTGGCTTTAAACTCACTAAAGCTAAATTAATTTTACTTTCAGTGGATGTAGCATTACTTTAACTCATATTTAAACACAAAAGGGAAAATTTCCAAGTGCTAGAACAACCATATAAACAACTGATAGACTAGTCTTAAAAAGCTCTCATTAAAAAAAACCATCATCACTATATAGCCACAAGGCAAACTTTCATTTTTGGCAACCTGTATGCAGACCATTTATACTGTCAATTATACTTTAAGATTTGTTATTTAACAGTTGAGAGACCGTTTTAGCAAAAAAAAAAAATAAACCACTTTCCTCATTATGACACAGTACTCCTCAATCTTTAAGTACACACAGCGTTTGTTTTGAAAATTACATTTATGACTGCTTTGAAATAAAGTGTTCATAAAGTCCTAATTTTTTAGTCAGTATATGTAAAGGTTGGCATGTCAGGTAACGGAGATTATTTGGACCTGTAAAGGCTATATTATATTCAGTACAAGCACATAATTGAGGTTAAAGTTACTCAAACATTAACGTAAAACCTTTTTAAGGGTAACAGTATTTTGGTTCATATTCATGGTTCACTGATAGCTTTCATCGGTTCCTGCATTGTTTTCTATTTTAGCAACAAGAAAACAAAACACATCTCTGAAGTATGGGAACCCCATTTTATGGCTAAGAATCTAAGAAACAAGACAAGCAGGAGGAGATCATGGAGTGAAAAATGTTACTTTACATTTCCTCCCCAGCTAGCCTTGTAGGATCTTAGTCATAACTCTTCATAACAATCTGAACTGACCCTGAGACTCTTCAGCCAATCAATCTTTTCAGCATAGCAGGTTTTGAAAAGGGCCAGCAGTACTCATTTGGAACAGTACCATTAACATTGCATTCAAAAAAAGAAAACATTGGAAACCAGATCCTTGCTCTCCTACTCTGTTGATATGCTCTAGTATTAGCCAACGTATGGTAATACAAAAAGAGTCTTGTAGTGATGTAAAAGGCAATGAAGACATCTATAGAATAATGTTCATGTGCAGCCAAAATGAAGAAGATTCCAAAGAGATTCAGGACCCAGGACAAGGTGTGCAAGAAGTTCCAGCTCCTTGGCGTATCTAGGAAAAAACAGAAAGAAACTAACCTTGAATGTCTCAAAAATCTGGGTCATTACAAAATCCAGGCATAGACATTGCAAGCTTTTTTATACAGATTTTTCATCAAAAAATGTGATGAAGTTACTGTCCTACTCCGGAAATCCTGTTTACATCTACAGGTCAAATGAATACAATGAAAACAACCACACAAGTTATAAATGCCTATCTCTTCATGACTTCACTTATAAATACAGCTACTATGCATTTCTGGATTAACAAGAGCATCCTAAAATGTTTTAGGACCATGCAAAGCAGAATTCTTTCTTCTAACAACTTCTTTCAATGAAAATCATGCATCCTCCAGGTATTAAAGGGAAAAATGTTATAAAACATACATTACTCTATTATTGCAGTCACACCATCATAGGTGAACTCAAACTAATTATCTTAGCTCACCATATCATGTATCGAGTAACACTTTGTATTTACAGAAGAGCAGTACTGTTTCATATATTCTCACTCATTATGAGGTTAGATATTTTGCCCTTACGTACACTAAATGTACAGCCACCTAGTTGGGTATTCTGCCTGACAGCGGTCAGTGGCAGACACCTAGGGAAGTGTACAGGAACAGACAATCATAAATATCTTCCCCAGTATTCTTTCACTAGGAAGCTAGAAAGCCTTTCCAGTGTTTTTTCAAATGTGCCCTATTCATCCCTCCATTAATCTAGGTGGTACTGCTCCTTTCCTGTCTGCAAGTGAACTGTCACAAACCTGAGTAAGAGCACAGCAATCTGAATTTGTACGCTGAAATGTAACACACTTTTTCATTTCGGTTTTTTTGTTGGGTTTTTTGTTTTTTGTTTTTTTTATGAGTTCATGCAGCAGATATTCCTAATACTTCAGGACATTTAAGTATTTACACTCTCACACCCTTGGTTGACAGCAAACAGTGCAAATTCTTAACACTTAAGGACCTTTAAATATTGACACTCTGTACTTACATTCTGTGACAAAGAAGTTGAGCATGGTCAGGACAACAGTGTGGCCACTGAACATATAATCTCCACATGTATGTACTCCAGTTAGAGTCATTCCAAAGCCACTCCATATTGCAAATGCCCGCTGAAGTTTTGCCCGAACATTGCCATACAACTAAAAGACAGTAACATTAACTTTAGTAAGTTCCAGCCCAACTGCCTAAACAGTATATGCTCAAAGTTAGGTGTATAGCACTATGAGTGCTTAATACCATTTATCATGTCGGGTCTTTTATTAAAATGCAGCTAGCACATCTTTGAATTTTACTGTGGTAGTGAGTCACATTATTAACTACAATTACTAATTGTATTTATCATACCTCTGATGAATACTGGAATTTAAAGCAAGTGATTTACAGAGTCTGTCGCCTTTTTTTGAATGTATTCAACCTCCCAATATGTCATTGTCAAGATTCCAAGATATTCAGCACAAACCTCTTCTAACTAAAAGTAAAGATAAAACCATGAAATCCCATGTTCTATGAAATATTCCTTATTAGAAAGGGTGAAATAATAATGAACGCGGTGGCTTGTTGGTTTTTTTGGTTGTTTTTTTTTTTATCCAAAATCATGCATCCAACGACAAAGAACCAATTACTACACTTTCAGCCTTTCTTCAGAAAGTCAGTATCTTAAGAGTACACTTCTCCGATGTATTCTTTCGGGTTTACATTGTGAAATATTCTGAACACCCTTCCCCAGGTAACTATCTCCTCTCCAAAGCGGCAAGTGCTTCTAAGACCCCTAAGGATGTCTGCCTGCATAACAGCAATCAATGACGGAGTACGGAGGGAAATAGGACAGAAAACCTACTGTTCTTACAAACATGCATCTAACATGCTCACAAGAAACTTAATCATATCTTTAAAAAATAAAATGAAAAAAAGGAAAAATAATTTAAAGTATTTTAAGTTTTTACCTTTCCAGTACACTGCAAGTGCTGGCCTGGCACAGAGAGTGAGGTAACAAACATTGTAACGCAACGTAATAAGAATACTGTCCCCATGAGGCTGCACAGCCTTCGCAGAAGTATAGATCTGGGAAAAGTACATAGGAACTGATTGCAAGAATACTAATATATTGTACTTTTAAATAAGGAAATTGAAGATAAAAACATTTCCCTGCATTCCCACTTAATCCCATGAAGTCCATTCATGATTGCTGCAAGTTGCACAGTAAAAAAAAAAATAAAAATAAAAAATATATTTTTTTTTTTTTTGTAGTACTGTAAAGGTATGGTTCCATGTAACAGGGTGAGACACTGTAGCAAGCTTACTGTCACCAAAAGGTACACTTCCAGTCCTCTGCAACTACACTTGTACTAACTTTGGCGCTCATACCTTCTGTAGGCAAACGGATAAAAATCAACAAACTGGTAAAAATTTAACTTAAAATACGCACACGCAAAAAAGGGTTTTCTACCCCTCAGTGACAGCAAGCTGCTAGGCTGGCTCAGTCACCCAGTGGAATTTCATTCTCATAGGATTTTCTTACATATAAAATTCTTACAGTATGAGAGTATATACTGACAACTCTCTGAAATACCTATGTTCTGAACAAAATTACATATAAACCTGGTAGAAAAGTAAGTACAGATTACTCCTTTAAGATTCACAAATCACCATTCATGATTAAATCCTTCCTAATCCATTTTAACAGGGACATATCAGAAGCTTACAAGATTCTCATTGAACGGAAAGTCGTAAACAATCACGGTCAGTTCTTGTTACAGTTCTTTCTCTGAATCAAAGTATCAGTTAATTGGAATTTTATATACTGTACCTGTGTTTGTGAAGCAGAAGAACCAACAGCCAAATGTAGCAAAGAATTACGCCACATACTTCAGTCATAGCAAAAGCCCATGGTATCCTAGGGACGCTAGAAAAACGGATGAAGCAAGGAAGTTAACTTAAAGGCTTAATTTTTCTTTCTTGTCTCAGTACTGAGAATAAAAGCATATAAAGTTATAACTACAAAAATAACTTGCGTTGATCTGACAACAGTTTAAACTACAACCAAAAATTATTTTGTTATAGTGAATTAAATAGAATTTGAATTAATTTTAATCATCTTCTTTCTAATAATGTATTTTCAGCAGACATTTACACATAATTCACTATGTCAAAGAAAATCTCTAGTATGCTGTCTTAATTTATACATGTGATTTACTAACAAGATGTGTTCCTCTACCATGGTTTCCCAACAACCTTTTTCATTCTGACACAAACTTGCATCATGTCAGTTATGCTACTTATGCTTGTAAGAATGCCATGTCAACACAATTAATGAAATCCTGCAAAGCCTAAAATGTAATGGAAGCAGAACTGCACAGAAAAGTGTTAGGAAAAATAAAAATTGTTTTCAAAGTCAGATTTCAGTGATGATCACTACATGCAAACCTTTTAGCCTTGCTTGTCAAAAGATTTAACATTTTCTTGCACGCATATGGCACCAGTAACAAATTCCACTCTGCAATTTCACCAAAATACAGATTGACAGATTTCAAGAGAGGCTACTCCTCATAGTTTTATGTTACGCCAACAGAAAGGGGTAGCACAGCTCTGCTCAAATACTAGCTTTGTAGTAATCCCCTCACCTTGTTTTGTGAGCTGCTGCTTTCTGACCTCCCCCATCCTCCTGCCCACTGAATATTGTGGTAGTGCCCTGGGAATAAAATCCAGTCATGTCATAGCTCCCATTCTCTCTCCTCTCTTCCACTCTGCCAGATGTGGTCCATCCTTGCTGAGTAATATTTAATTTATGGGAGACTCTGCACACTTACTCAAAATATTAAGACTCCTACCGACTTCATGAAAACGGAAATTACTTTCTGGAATAAGGAGACCAAAAAAGACTGAACTCTTAAACTGTCTATCTTGTCTTTGAAAACTGTCTAGGCAATAAGCTGTCTATGGCGCAAGAGCACTTCCTTAAAGGGAGCATTTGCCCCTGTTAAATCTGTAATCAATGACTAGAATTTCACCTTTGTTATTGTGTCCCTTTCTTGCCTGAAGTGGAGTATTTTCTCTAAAAAAAATGAGCAGGTACTGCACAAGTCACACCAGTGTTTTAGTATACAGATACTCTACAGTTAAAAAAAGATGCTGGTCTATTCAGTCTACTTCATACTTTCTCTAAACCATCTTCAACAAATTGGCAGTGGGGAGACAGCAAAAATACAGTATCAATGCTATTCCCTTTCAATTTCCTTGGTCACTGGCACACCAAAGTATTCCTTCATCAAAAGCTTTTCTATATCAAGACATGTAAAACTTCATAGCAGCATCTGGATTTCAGATAAAGTATATGGCTGCTTACCCATGCCAGCTGGACGTCACTCTTTTTACGAGAATAAGAGGATGAATTAATTCCTGTGTTATGATTAGCTAATGATGTAGAATTAAATATAAACTAGGAAGAAAACCAGCTCAATTTATATTCCCCTGAGAAGACAAAATCTCTGCATCTAACTGATGCACACTTCAATCTTAGCAGAAGGGTTTACCATACTCTAATTACTATTTTGCAGAGGCATCTTCAAGAGGATATGAAACTGCGAATGAAGAAAAGACAGCCTATGCTTTAACCACCAAGCTACTATGTTGTTTTAAAAGAAATTTCTTACCTATCTAGAAATATGTCCGGTAGAGGTGGATATGTTTGCATGTCAGGTACTCGCTCGTGTACTATAACCATAACAAATGATGTAAAGCCAAACACTATGAAGACATACACACAACTTAAAACCGTCTTCCAATACTCCGGGTCCAGTCTTCGCATAGAGTGTTTGTTTTTTCCATTTGCATATGGATATTGATCACCATTCAAGTCAGTAACTGGTCCATCATAGTCCCGAGGTACTTCGCCATTGCAGAACCAATCTGTACCCTGTAGTGTACCAACGCCTGGGCACACTGTGCCAACGTGGCTGTCGCTGCTGTAACCCAGCTCTTCTAGGACATCAATATGCTGCTTCTGTAGTTTGCGTATGGACAACATCAGTCTTTTGATATCCCCCAGGACTTTGATTTCCAAAGGAGGGGATCGTAAATCATACTCAGTAAGTGTCAGCAGTGTAATGCCATCTAGCCTGTGTCTATTGCACAAAACATCCACATATTCACAGAAGCCTTCTTCCTTCAGCCACTTGGCCACATTCTTAGTAGTCCAACGTCGAATGCAAAGCTGATTATTGCCTGCCATCATCCTTCTCTGTCCGCCAACAAAACTGACCTGTTACATATTGGAGAAAGAGACAAGATCTGAATGCTTGATGAAGATTACTGAAATGCCACTGTATTTTGTGTGACTTCAGATGCCTAATTAGCCAAAGGTTTTTTATATAAGACTCAGCTAAAAACCAGACATATAATTTATTAGGTAAGCAATATAAAAACACTTTTCAAGTATTTTTTTCTTCAAGCAAAACTAAATTAAACATTATTTCACTTGTTCCCAAATAGAAATTTAAACCTACCAAGAAGCAGAATATTTCCTAGATGTACCCCAGTCTACTTTTATTCTTTTGTTAAAATAATAAATAAATCAGTTCGTTAATTACATTAGGCAATGAAAACCAAAGATTCCTCTGTTTAAATACCAGCTTAATCATCAGTCTTTTCCACTGTTTCAGTTCATAAACTAAGCAAAAAAGTATAACCAGCAACCATGTAAATCTGATTTAAAGCTAAAATAATACATTACAGGTCTAACATATTCCACTGTTTTCACACATATACTGAAGCTTTGGTGGCATGACATTTTCCCCCCCATCCCTCCCAAGTAAACCTAAAACTAGGTATTTACAATAATATTGACCTGAGGCATCTTAGTTGTATGTTGATGGTGCAGTCACCATATTTCTGTATTTGTTTCATCTCAGTAATTAGGATAGATGTTTATATTGCAAATCGTTTAAAATACTCAGTTTTCAAAATACCACTACTAGAAATTAAGCATTTGCTTTAATTCCACAGCATACTCAAAAGTGATGTGGTAGTAGATAGAATAACACACCAAACCCAGGAAATATGTATTCTCTTCATATAGATTTCTCAATAATTATTTCATTTACTCTAGAAGAGTCTTGACTTGAAGACAAGACATCTCAGTAACATTTTAGTCCCATGGAGGTGACAAGTCACCAGAACAACTTGGAACAATAACCAGAAAAATATTCACCACAATGTTACATGGAATATATGAAAAAAAAAATTTTAAAGGCTACCAGTGATGTAAAAGTAATAAATAGCTTATCCAATATGTAAGATCCACAGCAGTATAGAATGGATTTGTGCATAATTTATACTGGATGGCTTATGTACAGCTACCATCTAAGAAACAGCTACAGTTTCACAGCTCCTTTGTACTGGAAAAAAAAGTCTACTTAACTAGAATGCTTCAATAAACCCAACCAAATGTCAGAAAATACAAGACAGTACAATACATTAGTGCCACATGTATCATTCAAGGTTTTCAGAATGAAAGCAAGGAAACATTCTATTTAATCTATTATTTAGCTTCTGTATATAGTAAATAGGTACTCAAACCCATAAGGAATATTCAACACAAGATTTTACGTCTCCTTCAGGGACAGAGCTCTTCCAAATCCAGAAGCTCTTTCCTTCTCAAGTCTCCTTTTAAAGAGGTTCTGTACCTACTGTTAGAAGTAGCTCTTATCATAATTACTGGATGCAACTTTTCCATCCAGCTTACATCTAACAGGAACACACACTGTGTTATTCTATATCAGAGAAGATTCTATTTGTCCAATGAGATTTCCCAGTAATAAAAGAGAAATAGTTTGTAAGAAACATAAGCACACAAATCAAATTGCTCTTCTAAAAGAATTAAGGGAGTGGTACTTCTGAAGATATTCTCTCTGGAGTCAATTGTATATTAACAACAACATGGACTTAATGCATAGTTTTAATTTCTCAAAACTCCATACACAGTTATTATGTATATAAGCTTTAATACCTTGATTTAAATAGTAGCCAAAACATCCATAGACTAGAAGCCTTGCATTTTCTATACTCTTCCTTCTCCATATAAAAGGTACTTTCTCATTTCTATGTCACCTTATTACTTTTGAAAGTCTTGCTAAAAACAACTGAAACAACTACTTTGCTCACACAGCTATTTAACATGTAATTAATGATCAGTTAATTGACTTTTTGGTATTACATATTTGTATCTTACTCCAGTAAAACAAACTTGAGTTGCTTATCTGGACTTCTAGCTTTTCTTACTCAGAAATACAAATGAAATGCTGAAAAAAAACCTGTTAACCACAGTGGGTTTTGTAACAGTGAAATCATCACAAGTTTTCTAAAGGCAGAGAATTTATACTTGCCAAAAATACACTCAACTTACTGATATGTCTTCTAACCAAAGCAACTTCTGAGGGCAAAGTCAAGTAGCTTAACGCCAGCTTAGTGTTTTTCACCTGGCTTTGCAGGAATAGCAATTACCCCTTACCAAACGTGCAATAACAGTGACCTTACAACACTGAGTAAGCATACCCATCAAAGGTCACCACTGAACGGGCTGGACCTGGGAGAAAGTCTACATTAACCTTAAGATGCACCTGATAGGACCTGCTCCTGTCTTTAAACGGTGTCAAAGACAAGACATTTAACCAACTGGAAAAGAAAGAAATCAACAAAAGAAACAAGCACTTACACAAAACAAACTTAAACTATTCCACACAGCTGGTAGCTAATTTCATCTCACCAGCAACAGTGACGTTCAAGTTTTGATGACGCTTTCTTTAAACTGAGAAACTGCCTTCTCATCAGACTATTCATTTAGTGCCACGTCTGTAGTTTAAAGGGTAAAAAGCACTTTCCCTAATCATCTTAGGAATACAATGCAGATCTCTGTGTCCAACTGCTCCTGTTAATTTCTGAAGCTTCAAAATGCTACAAAACATTTCTGACACTACCAGTCTGCGAGGCAAAACTGACTAACATAGCAGAAGAGACCAAGCCACCTAAATAACTGTACTTGTCTTCTGAAAGAGAACAGCACCGATAACTACTTTGCCTTCTACGCTACTGGTTTTATTACTGAAACCAAAAAGTGGATAACATTATTTAGTGATGAATAACATGCATGAGTAACACAGAGCAAGCAGACGTACATGTCAGAGGGCAAAATATACTTTTTGCCTGACATCAGCAATGTCTGGAGCCAGCTAGTTGATTACTATGCTGCTACTGTGACTTTATATTTAGTCAGCTCATCAGCAGTACGTATCATGTGTCCCGTTTCCCTTTTTCCTTCCCCAGCTTTTCAATTAACAGCACGAACACAACCGAATATGAACTTCATAGGCATGTGTAGAAGTATTTTTTTTTTTTTAAAGAAAAACATTACTTTATGAGCCATGAACATTTCTACAACTTGGTTTGGGGATTTTAAGAAGTGAGATGCCTCTGAGATGCTGAGTATACGCTAGCTGTTAGCACAATATTTTTCCTGGATGTATATTTAAAATATGGAAAATTAATCTATCTCAAAATTATTATCCACAACTCTATCATGTTTTTCTCTTCTGAATTACTGTCAGTCAACCATTAATTCCCTAACTTTCCTAGCATACAGACTTTGAGTCAGTACATTGAGGTAAAAATGTGGAAAGTTGAATGTGATTATCACTACTCTAACCAAGGAAAAGTAGCATTAATATCCCACTAAAATTAGGCTGCAATCCTGTTACAGAAATAAAACTTGATTACACCAGAATCAGAGTTGAAGGGTTAAGTAAGATCCTAATGACATCTGCCTGACTGGATTTGTTTATTCCAGACACCCAGCACCATTACTGTTTCACTGCCAGGTTAAATGTTCCTGGGAGAGCCTGTGGCTCTCCTTGCTGACATGCCTCTTGATTTTTTTTTTCCTAGCTAAGTTCAATTCTCACCATCCTTGAGAGGAATTTTAGGAAGGACACTGAAGAACTATGAGATCTCAAGTGATTTAACCTACATTTCTCTGTGGAAGGTTTCAAGCTTAACTCTGAATATAGGCAATTCCAACTCAGCCCCTCCTTCACTGGGTCTGCCAGCCTAGGAGCACGACATCTCACAGCTTGGGGGAAAAGTTTTTCTGTACGAAGGCTGCCGGTTCACAACACGGACAAAACCCAGGCTTGAGGCCTTGGCTTCCCAGCACAAAAAAAGCCATACACAAAACCACGTGCTGAGCCAGCCTGCAATAATAAGGCTAGTGTCACATACCAACTTAGTAATGCTGTGCTGGAAAAAGAACATACAGCACTGCCTGGTTATGCATCCGAAGTCTCAGATACTGTGCCGACTTGCATCAGAAGCTTGTCACTTGCTCTTCCTGAAAACTCTAAATTCTTCAGTGCTTATTTAAAGCAAATAGCACCAAAGGTTGCATTGCCATATAGTATACAGTGACGTAATCCTTACCTTCTAAATTACACGTATATAATACAGTATCTTGAAAACAAAAGGAGAAAAAGAACAATTGCAAAACCAATACATGATTTTTTAAGGGTTTTTTAATACAACAGCTACCATGCTATATATAACTGATACCATAAAATCAAAGATTAGCTCCACATGCTTAGAAGAGCCTTTTGGTTGGAATGCCTCCGTGTAAAACTGACAGCAGCTACTCCAGAAAGTCCTGAAAGCTAAACATATTTGTCTTAAGAACCACTAAGTGCAGTTACATACTGCAGCAAGCTGAACGGAATACATACTGCTCACTGACTTTTGCACCTCATTAAACCAAATGGGTTGTTGTACTAGACTCAAGTGAACACTGAGAGCGGCACAACTCCTAATCTACTAACCAGCTAACAAAACATTTTTCATCCTACCACCTTAATTCAAGGCACACATAAGTGATTTTTAAACAACCAATCAAGTACTCCACTACTTATCTCAGGATGTAATTCACAGTGTTTAATTAATACTTGCAAAAGTTCTTGAACATTTCACATGCTAAATGTCAAGTGTCAAGTATTTTTTCCTCCAACTTCAAGAAATAGTTCATCCCTCTCGTAACAGAATGTTTGCTGCTCTTTATCCTTATAGAACTTAGCAGTAAAACAATTCAGGTTTGCTTTCCCCCTTTTATTTCTTTGTTTTCAATCCTAAGATGAGGGTGTGGGAAGAAACAAGGAAAAACAAGAACAAACTCTCCATCCAAATTAACACCAGAACAATATCTGAAGTGAAACTGTGTTTGTTCTTACTCTCCACAATCATTTACAACCTGGTCTTTCTAGTCTATTGAAAGTCTAGCAGCCTTCCTCTTTGTAGATGCACTAAGAGAAATATGAAATAAAAACCTTTTTAAAGTTACGTGATTATCAAATAAACATTTAGAATGTAATATGTTTTATGGATCTCAACCAGCTTAGTGGGCTGCAAAACTGAGCTCCATACAAAGAAAAGCGACCGTATAGAGCCTGAAAGATTGCTACACCGAGACAAACCTGTGTTTTTAATAGTATACTACCAAAAAAAAAAAAAAACCCACCCTCAACCAGCCAGCAAAAGATCACATAGAATAGCAAACAAGATATTTAAAATTCTCGCCCTTTACAAATCTACGTAATGTTTCCTTCACATATAAGTAGCACTTTTGCAACAAAAACTTATGAAACTTCCCAAAGAACTTCCTTCCACTGGGTAGAAAAATCATTTCACCCCAATCCTGCGAGTTAACTGCACCTTTTTTCTGTATCACAGAAAGCAAAAGGAAGTACAAGAGCACAGGTGTTTCCTTACCTCTGATATCCAGCAAGAGGCAGCCCCTACCAAACACGAGGAGCATTTAAATGCCAGGAAATGTCTTGCTGAGCTCCGACCACTCCAGAGCACAGCATGATCAGCTGCTCTGTGGAGGTGGCACAGACACGGTGTCCAGCTGCACCAGGGAGCTCTGTGGAGATGGAGCATACTTAGTGCAAGTGCAATCTTCCATCAAGTCATCTTACAACGCAGAACGTGTGCTGTTTTTTTATAAAATGAATTTTGCAAACAGAAGCAGCAAATACAAAACCATGAAACCACTTCAGCTCCAGTTACAAACCAATAAATACGTGAATGTTAGAACTGCCGCTCGTTTGTCTCTTATTCCATTAACTTACAGAGCTGAAAAAAACCTACCCTTTTGAAGTATTATTTTTAAAAAATAGCAATCAGCAATCATTAACTGCATGGCCTGAGAGGCCACCTAATGCATCAGCATGTAGATTTGAGAGGCTGAGTGGCAAACTGCTCCTGTGGAGTTTCACCTTTCTGAACACGGCAGGCCTTAAACTCACACAAAACCTGTCCCACGCAGGCAGACGCCTCCATTTAACCCTGAACTCGAACAGCAGGCATGCAAACCAGCAACAGCACTTCTCCGGGCTGCCTTCTGAATTACCAAATCCTACACGCTCAGGAACTTTTTTACTCAAAGCTAAATGCCGTGCCCTCAGAAAACCCACCAATGTTACACCGCTGGCAGAGAAAACAGCAGGGCAGCTGTGTATCTGCTGTGCGCGGCTGTTTGCGGTCTAGCTGTAAGGCTGACGCGAAGCACAAGCACCCGGCATCATTTCCACGATTTGCTTCCTGTGAAGGCTGACAGAGGAACGAGAAACTCCCTCTCCTCCCACACCCGCTCTCGGGAAAAAGCACAGCAGCTTTCACGGGCACCCACCCGGCACCGGCCCCGCTCTCGCTCAGGACACAGCGGCTCCCGCCACCTCCCCGGCCAACACCCGCACACCCCCTTTTCCCTCGCCGGTCACCGCCGAGGCAGGAAACTCACAGAACGAAAGCGGGCGCAGGGACCGCGCCGCCCCGGCCCCTCCGCGGCAGACGCGGTAACTCAGGCGAGCAGCACGCCCGGTTCGCGGTTTCTAAGCAGCCCGGCCCCCCCCCAGAAGCTGGCACCGCGGGGCGGGACTGCGGTCAGACCGCCGGCGGGATGCGCCCACCCGAGACACGCGCGGCGTTTGCGCTGCAGCGGATGTCAGCGCGAACAGACAACGTGCGGGGCTTTTTACCCCCTCCCGCGCCAGACGAAGCCGCTCTTCCTCAGCGCAACCGCCGGAGTGCAGCGGCCCTTTCCCTCCCGAGGCCTTGCGGAGCCCGCCCGCAGCCCGGGGCGCGCACGCACCGGCTCGGCGGCGGCTGCCAAGGCCGGGGCGGCTCTCCGCATCCCCCGCCGGCGGCGGGGCGGACCGGGCACCGCGCTCCGCTGCGGGACGAGGCACAGCCCCCGCGCCCCGCTCCGCCTCACCTGCCGCCGCCGCGGCAGCAGCAGCACGCTAAGTGGCCGTGCCACAGGGCCCGGCCCCGGGGCGGCGGCGGCGGCTCCTGCGCGCCCTCCCTCGCTCCGGCGGCGGCGGCGGCGGCCACCGCCACCCCCCCTCCATCACCCGGCCGGAAGCGGCGGGCGGCAGCGCCCCGCGGGGCGGCGGAAGGGGCGGGCCCGGCGCGGGGCAGCTTCCGGGAGGGATGATGGCGGCCGCCGGGGGCTCGGCCTGGGCGGGCGGCTCGGCCGGGCATCCGGCTTCCCGGGCCTGCGGGCGCCTTCGCAGCCCGGTGCCCCTCCGTGACCCCCCCCCGCGCCGAGCACAGGCCCTCCGACACCCGAGTGGCTGGCTGGCCTGCCTCGGCCCCCGCCTCCTGGGAGTGGAAGTCTGAGATGCCTGGGGGCGTAGGCAGGACGCCTTCGAGCTGTGTGAGAAACTCATAATCCGTAGATGGTCGGCAGCGTGTTTTCTAGAAGTCATGAGAAAAGTCTAAATCACCCATAATCCTCACAGAGATCAGCTGATGGGAGAAGCAAGCATATCTCGCTTTTCTAACTGAAGAAGAATGGGCCATGCTTAGCCAGGGTAAAGCATACGTGCACGGAAGATAGTACAGCATATTTTTTTCCCAGTATGATCTTTCTGTCTGCCATTGGGGAGTACCTTCGTACCGCCTGGGCATGAGGGAGGGGGCAGTTTCTAACGAGGCTACATAGAATTTTCGTTTATTATTTTAAAAGAAACGAATAAACAATCACACATGGAGTGTGATCCTGCTGTAATTTAAAACCCCGCTAGTGTAGTCATTAAAATATCCCCATCATTTAAAGGCGTATGGCAGGAGAAAATGGCAGAGAAAACTTGCAGGACCCTCATGCTGTCAATCAGCATATCAAGCAATAGTTACAGAACGTTTCTGTTCTCTTTAGATGCACTATTTTTTGCACTGTTTTTCTTTCCTGATGTCTGTAAAAAAAATAAATCAAAACTGGCAGCTGGCTGACAGCACTTGGTCAGTCGTTTATCCAAAGTGATCCAAAGCAGAGATGTGAACGGCACAGATGGCTGATGAAAGCTTCGACAGGGCACTGTAACTTCAGGAGCTCCATAACCTACAAATAATACCAATGGAGGTGACAGAAGGAGGCAGATGAATTAGAAACAAATGTGTCCAGAAATAAATTTATTTTGTGTATCAACAGACTGTGGTAGCAGCCAGCTCTTTGCAGCAGCATAATGCAGTCTGAAGAACAGTCAGAGTTTGCTTTGTTGACTATGTAATTACAGTGAGGTCTGAGACAACTCTTAAGTTGTAGCTTCAGTTGAAGTAAGAAGCAAGTGCCAATATAGCTCCATTAAGTTAATGACACTAGCGTTTTCAGAGGATTTGGCCTTGTATTCTTCCTTCACAGAGAGAAAAAAAAAGGATCTTTTGCAAAGTTTATGTGCTGCTATAGTGAAACAAGGATATTTTACATTTCAAAATGAAACAAGGAAATGTTGCATTTCGAAATGCTTCAAAGCTACCCAAGTTGTCAAGTCATCGAGCAATTTAATGCAAATGTCCATGATTGTACAATCTCAATTGCAACGGGCTGTATACATTCTAAATAGATCTGGATACTCAAAACAGAAACAACCTGTAAGAACTTCTGCTCATTGCCATGTGCTGTGATACAGGTTCAAACATGCTTGTCTCTAAACAGTCTTTTCTGTCCTGCTTTTATTTTTCACACCGAATGATGTGTAGCTTCCCAAATGAGTTGCTGAAGTTGAAGGGAATGTTCCACTTTCTTGGCCAGTTTAGCAGCCTCTGCGAACAATGTAGGAATTGAGTCCAATTTCAGTCCTCGCAATGTTCCCCTTCTTTCCCTTTACATGCGCTAGATGAAAAACTGACAAGTCTGAATTAATCAGTGAAAAACCATAGAACACATACGTATGAATCTGAAAAAAAAAAGCAAAGCAAAACAAATAAAATGGACCTTGTCTTCCTGTTAATAATGGACCCGTTATTAAAGCTGCTTGAAAGTTGAGGTAGTTTTGCTTACTCCAGGTCCACATATTCAAAATAACTAGCAGTTATCTGACAAGGAAAACAAAATTATAGGAAAGCAGGCAATTTAGTCAATTTTGTGCTTCTCTATGATGTGCATTCTTTGCTTTTTCTTCCATTAATTTTTCTTCACTGACTGCCAGTCAGTCACAACTTTTTGCACACTTCCAGGTGCCAGGTTGGTACAATTTACAATACATTGCTGCATTTGCTAGTATCTGAAACTGTTTTAAACTAAAAATGTAAAAATAAGTAAGAATTGAAATTAAAAATGGCTGCAAAAGTAACTGTAGCAGGCTACAGAACTGTCTCATCACAGAATAGGTCACTGTGTTGGTCTTAAGCACAGTGCTGAAGCGAACTCACCTTTCTGGATCTCATTCTTAGCCTTTTCATGGGACATGCCTGGAAAGTGCTGATGTGTTCAGAGTGCTGTGGCTTCGTTGTGTAGTTTTTTAACATGAAGATGTACTAGAGTCCACTAGCTCACTAGATTGCAGGAAGGAAGCAGAAATGAAAGCAGAAGTTTCTTTATCCTGTTTCCCTACACCGTTTATAGCAAAACCAGCAATCCACCTACAAATGACTGCCCAGGTTCAATTGTCCAGGTTGGAAAATGACCCGTAATTACATATATGTGTGAATCCAGGACTATCTGAAGTTTACAGGGCCTAAGGTGTGTTGTATCAGCAACAGATTTCCATGCAGGGAACCCCCGGCCGAGAGCTGCACCTGCAGTAAAAGCGGAGCAGACAGACGTGCAGACCCTGGCCATGGCTCACTGCAGACAGCCCTGTGCCTGGCTATGGGGGCCGCTGGGCTGGATCACCGCGGTGATTTGGCAACCTCAGCACTGGAGAAAGCCTCGACGGCCAGTTTCTTTCTGAAATTATCACAGCTAATGGCATTTTTTTGCTCTGTCTAGTTTCATCACCTAACAAATATTTTGAAAACGACCACATTAGTTTCCACAGAAAAGTGGTAAAGAGCACAATTTAAAACTTGTAACTCTTGAATGGAAGTAGGCATGCAATATCTGCTTAGCCACTGCACTTCAAAGCTGAAAGCTGCTTCTCCTTACTAACATTTGATGTTCTTTAAGAGGTTGAATTATCTAAATAATTTGTGCTTTATTTAACAGAAATTTCCAATAAGCCTCATTCTGTCACTTTGAGTTATGTCACTTCATGCCGTGTGACATGAAGGCATTGATGTAAGTGTGACAGGCAGTGCCAATGCTGACATGTCAGTCTGAGAATTTATGACAAATTATATGCTACAGATATTTTTAAAACTACTACAGATTGCCAAGGAAAAAAAAGTCTTTAAAATATGTAATTATATTATTTAGATTGAAAACAATTTATTCAGTTCATATACTTACATTGATTCCATGTTCAGGCTGACACTTAATAAAAAAAAAAAACGAGAGACCATTTCTATTGAAATTTCCCAAGTAGCGCTCCAGTTACAATATATTATATAGCAAAGGAAAATGAGATGTGTTAATGTAATGTTTAAAAAAAAAACCAAACACTGTCATTAAATAATACTGTTAGAATTTAATAATTTTAAATAATCTATCACAAATAAATCTCAAGGCTGCATGCAAGAAAGAAAGGCCCCAGCTGAACAGAGAATAAATCGTGTATAAAAATTCTTTTCCAGCAGAGAATACAACATGGCAAGGGGAGAATCTTCCACTAGAAAGATGCTAATTGATCTAAGTCATCATGTTTTCTTTTTCTGGGTTTTGGGGTGGGTTTTTTTGGTAAACTCATTTTTGTACAGATGAGGTCCTGCCTTGTAATTTCTTTGTAATCTCTGTACTTGAGTTGAAGCATACTTAGATCCATCATATGTGAAATTGCAAGCATCTATTTTATCTTCAAATTTCTTACTCCTGTAATGGTAGAAAAAGGGACTGAATGCCTAAGAACTAATCAAATTAGTGAAACGTTAGTATTTTTCAAGGCAGAAAATCTTATTAGAGGAGGGGAAAAAAGAAAGATTAAAAAAAGAGTAAACTTCCTGTGTTAATCAGACAAAATTTCTCCATATATTAAAAATACATTAATGTTATAGAACACCAGAACACTCTGCCTCAGTATTGACCTAAATGTACCAGAATTCAATTAGGTCAGTTCTTCTTCAATAGCTAACCGTCCTGAGTATCAAATCCTGAAAACAAGCTCATGAGTGAAATTGGTAGAATCTTAGAATCATAGAATAGTATGAGTAGATCTTTTGCAGTTGGAGATGGCTGTATCTATAGAATCATAGCCAGTTGAGCTTCCATGCTGTAACGTTTTCACTATAAAAACTTTCTTCATTCAGGATATGTGAAAGGTGTTTGATTTTGGCCCAGTTTTCACTAGAGAGATGGAAGGGTGTCACAGACACAGCGTCAGTTAGCACTGGCACCAGTATTTTCAGTAGAAGAGCCTCCAGGAATGTCCTGTTTTCGACTGCTGCATCTTTTCCTGGTGATGCCATTTTGTGTGCTACAAGAGCACTCCATGGCCATTTACACTGTTGCCACCTAATACATTATTAGCCAGGGAATGTTTGATTTGGATTATGGTACCAAGTACTACCTACAAAGTAATCACAAAGGCATAGTCCACTTATTAAAGGGCTGGCTTCTGTTGGGTGTTCAGAAATTAATAATGCATTAATTTCAACTGAAACAGGAGCTATTTTAAGATCATATATAATTGCACACAGATGTTTGGTTTAGAGCTGCCCGACAGTCAGAATGTCCAAATTCTTGGAATCTCAAAAAGTCTCTACTGCACAGAAAGCTGATTTTGCCTCTATTCAGTGTAATCATATATCAATTTGTTGCTTTTTACGTCCATCCTTGGTAGCTTTAAAAGGGCCGGAAAAGAAGGAAAGCTGTGGAGAGCCAAGCCCATCTGGACAAAAGGTTACACCTGGAAGAAATGTCCTGCCAAATTTAAGGACAAAGCTAAGTTCATGCTTTCCATAGTTTTTTAGCATCTGAATTCAAGCTACTTTTATACAAAATAATCAGTTTTATACAAAATACATCGGTTCTTCACGAAGTCAGAGAATCATGGCCTTTCCCTGGAAGTTAACACAAGAACAAAATAAGGCACTGCAGGAACAAGATGATGGAACAAAGCCTTCAGCTTCACTTAGGGGAGTTAGCACTTCTGCTGAGAAGGATCTCCAGCTTCCTGGGAGTTTCGTGTCAAGGTACATCTCTGTAGAGGAGAGGCTGACTGTCCCGGATTGATGGCTAAATCCTGTGTAAACACGCAAACGGAGAGGCATACTCTGAGACATCTGAGCCCAGTGCCATGGCAGAATGGCAGGCAAAGGAGAACATGGCGCGGGAAGAGGTGGTCTTGTTCTCTCTAGCGAGTTTATGTCCTATGGGTTAATGCACAACAGAGCTGGTCTGAAAGCCAGATTTCTGCCTCCCATCTCTTTCTAAGACAGCTCTGGCAAAAAAAACCCAAAAAAAAGTCACTAACACAGCTTTACCAAAGTCATGTTTACGGACTATTAAAAGTGGACATATGCCATCCAAATGTTGGAGGCACACAGGGCTTGGAGAGTGTTCTTCTGAAGTTCATGGGTTTTGGTGCAAAAGCTTTCATACTGCAGAACTCTGAATTCCTAGTCAGTGCATTTGAGGTAGAGACCAATAAAAGTTTTACAGCTGAAAAGGGCTAGAATTAAGCATGAGCATCATCTTTCTGACAGAACTTGATTGGCAACAAAAAGGCTAGGCTTACATTTAAAAAAAACCTGCTAGTAAAGCCTCAGCTTAAGCCTCCACCCAGAAACCTGAGAAAAGTATACTAAATTAAACAACTACACCTACTTAGTCAGTTGATTTTCCTCATTTATGAGCACAAATCAGTTCTCTTAAAAAGGACTACTTTACCAAAGGAAAAAAGAATAAACAGAAAAACAAGGCAACATATTATGGACTTATATGTACTGCTTGAAGTATAACTTCAATCATTTTTGCAGTTCTCCGCTGGATCTAACCAGCTGGTTGCCTCACTCACAGCAAAGCCTGGCTGCATCTCTCAGTGCCCCCTCAAAATAAGCACAGCAGTGCTATCACTTGCAGTTTCTCTTATTTTATCTTTTAGGCCAGAACATATATGGCAATGGGAACTAACAGTCTCTTTGTATACAGGAGGCTCTTAAACACTTCCTTCTCTAAATCCACAGACTGTTAATAATTTCTGCTTCACGAGAAACTCTAAACAAAGTCTTTTTTTTTTTCTTTGCATATACCTTTTGCCCTCTGATGCTGGAAACTATTGCCTTTTATTAGGGTGATCTCTCACCCTCAGTACTCTTAAGCATAGTTAATTAGTCCAGACTTTAATACCTGGTTTCAAATGGCTCTCTGTGATATGTCTCTTGATAAAATAAAATAAAGCAAACCCCCTCTCCATCATAGTAAATCAATGCATGTGGAATAAAGGTGTTTCAGACCCGACTAAGGGTTCTTTACATTAATCACCCTTTTTGTACAGGATAATACCAGCAGCAAGCTTCTCCTCTTGGGTCACCTTCTCTCCTGGACTCTTTTGGTAGAGGAACCATGACTTTCCATACCAGCTACCAGGCTTACAAAGGAAGAGCACCAGCCTTTCATATGTTTTGCCCTGTAGCTCCAACAGGATGAGTCTTCAACCTGTGACTCACCAGACCTTCCTATATGAACAAACTCACTGGTTTACGTTTCACCTGACAACCATTATACCAATGTTCTTTGTTCTCTTTTGGACAGAGGGAGGTATCACACAATGCATGGCAGCTGTGTTGTATTAACACATTGTTGAAAGCAGTGATTGCAATAGAAAAGATTAAATGCATAGCATACAGTTAAGCTCAGATAATTTTACTTGGTGAAAAAACAGTAGCTTTAAGAAATAGATTTCTCTAGATTATTGGTGATAGGCAAGACATCATCATCCAGGTGGTGTTTAACATCCTGGTGACCATGTCAGCAGGACCCTTTCACAGCTGTGTTTTTAAGCACCTCAAAGTAACTGGGAGGCAGTCGTTACTGGGAGATAGTTGCCACTCATCTTCACTAGACAGGTTTCTGTTTTCCTTTATCAAGCTTTTAATCACTTGTGATGAACGGTCTGATCTCACTGACCGCCACTGCTGTTTCGAGGACATGGCTGAGGACAATCACCACCACGTCTTGGTGGGCGTCCTGCAAGCAGGGGGCTGCCCCCATGCACGGCCGATGCCCCTGGCACCAAGGCTGCTGTGCGGCAGAGCAGTGGGGCTCTGGGGACGAGCGTTAGGGAGAGAACTGGAACCAGTGAGGACCCAGTAATGCCCAGTCTGGTACATGCATCTCTTTCAACTGGCTGTGCCTGCCGGGGCCATGCACAGGCAAGTGGACAGTCCTGGCAAGGGGGCTTGGGTGACACCGCAGCGCAGGAGCAGCATGGCTCTGCGGCGGGAGCTGCTGCCCAGCACCTGCCCTGGCCCATCTCCCGGCCTCCCCCGTGACGGCCCCGCAGTCTGGCAACACTCCAGCGTGAAGTGCTGGGCCTCTGGCTGGTGGGAGAGGGGTCTCTCCCTGGCTCTCGGCATGTCTGGGACAGAGGCACTAGGCTCCAGGGAACCCGAAGGCGCTGAGCCATGCACGGGGGACGTCCCCTCCCTGAAAGAAATCGAGCAGCTTCTGAACACCGGGCGGCCCTCTTGCAACCACGTTGATGAAGTATGGCCTAATCTCTTCTTAGGTGATCTGTAAGTACAGCTCCACGGACACACCTCCCTTCTGTCTGTGCGTATGCCTCATAGGTGTGGCTTTAGACAGCTCATAGTTCTGCTAATTGCTGTCATTTCCACTGCAGACAGCACAGTTTCCAAATAAAATTATGACTAAGCTGGTACTTGCTACTCAGTTAGCCAGTAGAAGCAATGCATGGGCTTGTGCTCCCACAAATGGCTTGGGAGATGCAATTGCAGAGCTGCTTCTGTTCCATTAATATCTCTGCACTCATCTCAGATTTGTTTGTCTTTGTCTTTTCCTTAGAGTAACAGCTCACAACAGATTTGTTTTGTGGAAGATGGGTGTGACCCATGTTTTAAATGCTGCCCATGGCACATCATACAGCCAAGGAGGCCAGGACTTTTATGGAGCAACCATTGATTACTATGGTGTACCAGCCCATGACCTCCCAAGCTTTGATATAAGCCAGTTCTTTTTCTCTGCGGCACAATATATCCACAATGCCTTGAACACACCAGGAGGTACGAAATTATCATTGGTTGCATTTTTAGGCAAGTTGTCAGCCTCTGGTAACAGGTCAGCTCCACAAGCTCAGTGGTGGACAAGTCACTACATGGCCTCCTGCCAGCTGCTGGTCTACCCACAGGGCGGGTGGCAGGAGGAGGGAGTGCTGAGTACATGGGTGTAGCTCTGATTAGGCCCCAAAAGTTGAAGTGAGCAAAAGGATGAATGCAGGGCAGAGAGGGATATCTGCCAGGAAAGGCTGGTTCAAAAAGGGCGAAGCAAAAACATACATTTAAAATGGGCGCCCTCTTTTGAGACCTTCTTATGGTCAAAAGAACAAAGGAATAAAGAGATGGAAGTCCCAGTTTCTACAGCCACCAACTGCATGAAGAGGCTCATGTACGGCAGATGAGCTTCCTGTGTGAACAGGGCCTGCAGGGCTGTGCCCCTGAGGGGAAGATTTACCTTTACCCAAGATTTATAGTGTGTTGCACAAGAGACTGAGCTTCCTGCCACTGGTGCCATAAAATACTAATTAAGCTGTATTACATGAAAGACCATTCCTTAGCATGAGTAAACTGGCATTAATGGAGCTGTCCCAGTCTGTATCACAAGGTCTGCCTTCAAAAGAGAATTACAGTGGCAGCAAATTGCCTTATTATGCAATGGTACTAGGCCAGTCATTTTTCTCAGTGGCTAATGTGTTAGCACTATCCTTTCAGGTCAGATTTTAGCATTTTTCACCGAAGAAAATCAGTGGGTCTGATTTTCCTCTTGCTCACAACAGACTCACTTCATTGCTTCAACAGAGTTTTCTTTGAATTACCAGTGATTCTTAAATCAGATTGCGACCTCTTGGCACTTCTCACACAAGTGAGTGTAACAAATGCAAATTAGACTTAATTGTTAGCAGTTCATGTGATCTATCAGAAATACGGCATGTTTGTGGTGTTACTCTGCCCAAGCTGGAGAAGGCAGAAGAGGTTTGCTGTCCCTTTAAGTTGAACTTCATCCACTGTACTGCTTCTTTTCTATGGTTATAATTTTTTTTTTTTTTTTAAACCAGCTAAAATTTTGGTACATTGTGCAGTTGGAGTAAGCAGATCAGCTTCCCTAGTCCTAGCATATCTCATGATAAATCATCACCTCCCATTGGTTGAAGCGATCAAAACAGTGAAGGAACATCGATGGATTTCACCCAATCGTGGCTTTCTGAAACACCTGCGAAATTTGGATGTTCAGCTGCGGCAGAAGAAGGACTGCTGAAAGGGGAATACCATTTACATTCACTTTTCTAAGTTTCAGCCTTCATAACTGTTGTGCATATGCAGCTTCCTATGATTGATGCACATTGAAAAAAAATGAAGAAAATTATGCATCAAAGAAAAAAGTCAACACAATGGTAAATGGATTCATTCTGATAGCTCAGTTCCTCCAAGATCGGCACAGCCAACATCAGCACTGTAAGGACTGTGTGCTGCAGAGCTGCTATGCCTAGCGTGGTGCTACCAAATGACTCCGCTGCAGTGGTTAAGATGGATTGAGTTTGTTCCTGGTTTGTGCTAATGCCAGAGGCAAGTTCAATAATGGCATCCAGCTGTACAGTATGGTTGAGTCCCCTTTGCTTGGGAGCGTGACATAATCAGCTTCCTCAGTTTGGTGGCAGTTCTCATGTGCATGTTCTCATAAGAAAAGCTTTTTGTGTTCCAGGCCTGGGGATGTGGCAAGGGCACTTTCTTAAGCGCCCAGGCACTGCTACAGAAACATTCCTCTTCCTCTGGTCTGCTAAACATTGCAGTGCTACAGAAAGCTGTGACAGCCTGAAGACCCACATAAGCAGAATAAACTTCTGTGCAGCACTATCTGCAGTCTCTGGGTCAGCAAACTCACAAACCTTTTCTTGTGTAAATATGTTTTCAGCAAGATAATGTATATTATGTAGTATATTGAGGACATAAAAAAAAAAAAAGTCAGATCTTCAAGTCACTTCGTAAGCTTGAACTCATCAGTTAACTCCCCCTCCAAATTATCCCAAATCAGTTCTGGCTTTGAATCATCCCTGGTTTAACATCAGGTAGGAATTTAGCTTACATCGATGGCTAGGCTTAATTGATACAAATTAGTTTTAAGTTGTTTTGAGGATGTCACTTTTCCTATCACCAGTTAATAGGTGCTTAAAACCAATGGGATTTATAATACAACAACAGCATTTGAAATTCATGCTACCATTCTGCCTGAAAATTAGTTTGTTACCTTGTGGTGAACCATGAAGTGATAATCAAATATATTTTTGTGCTTTGCTACTGGTTTGATTTATTGATTAGCTGACCATGTAAACCTTCCTTGCCAGATCAAGTAAATTTCTGCTTGTTTGTATTTGAAGCATCAGTTCTGATCATTTTCCTCTCTGCTGGAGGAGACTTGCAAGGTTATCAGAAGACTTACATAGTGGTGACTTGTTGTGAGTTGAACCTCTTCCTTCCAGACCCCCTATCCTCCTTAATTCTTGGAGAGGTTGTGACATGAATGCTGATTCTGCCTAGCACTTATGGGAATGTAGAACTCCCTCCCTATTTCAGTGTACACAAATGCTTTGCAAAATAAGCATATTTAAGATGCTTTCAGAGGTCTATTTCACTGTTCAGATTTTCCTAAATCTTGCCAAACAGCTCCACTGACGAGAGAAAGAGATGACATTGTAGTGTAAAAAGATGAAGTAGAAAATCACATTTAAAACCCAACAGTGGTAGGACAATCTTCATACCTCACAAAGCAGCAGAGTGGTGGAGGAGGAGCTGAGTTTGCTTTGAAGTTCTCCATTAGAATTAATAGGGATTTATAGGAGTTAATACTTCATTATAATTTATACTTCATTCACGTTACAGTTTTAGTCTGGAAACCTTTTGGAGGCATGGCATTGAAAAATCTGAAATTCATCTGAGTGAAATAATGCATCTTAATAGCTTTAGGCTGGGCAAAATTAGACACATGTGAGCAAGATTAATGCAATCTCCCATCAGGATAATGCTTTGCGTGCCCCTGAACATCTGTCCCACAAAGCCACAGCTGTGAAAGCTGCTTCTGTTGTAAATTAGTACCTGCTCTCAGAGATACTGCTCATCCTGGGAGAGTATTGTTTCACCAGGGTAGAGAAGTGTACAGAACGAAGCTGAGGCAGTACGGCATCGACACCACCAATGACATGATAGTGATCATGTACAGCAAGACTTACTTACCCCAGTGGAGGGAATGAATTAGTTAGAAACCCTTTTCAAGGGCACTGGCAAATCACAGAAGTGTTTTTAATCTGTGCAGTGTGTTGCCTATATTTCTTGCCTGCCTGTATTGCTCCCTTCCTTATATACAGTTTAACTTTGGCTCCAGGTTGGCTCAGGGAAAAATATCCTAGTTAACATAAGCAAAAGAGGTAGAATTAGTCCTGTAACTTCATAAAACAGACAATACTGGCTGCTGTGATGCGCTAGGAAGAAAAGAGACCTTCTCATCTGTCAGTTACGCTACCCATAATTCAGATCATGACCTGACATGACTTTAGTGCTTCATTGTTTTCCACTATCACCAGGAAAACTTGTCTTTCAAATCCTGGTTTGTCAAGTTAGACTAAGGAACCAAAACAGGAGAAAAATACTGCCTCACCAGTGGCACTTTCTTCAGAAAATGCACATCTGTCAACAGGGTCTACACAACCTGGGAAACTAAAGGCACTGAATGCTAACTCCTAACTGAGGGAGGGTCCCATTTAGAAAGGTATGCAAGTACCTAAAGGTGAGCTGGGTACCTGCTGAGCTGGCCAGAGCACCTAGGTTCGTGCCGCGGTGCCTGCATACCCTCCCAGGAGCCCACAGGAGCTGTCAGCCTCGTGAGGAGCTGATGCCTTTCCATCCTTTCTGAAACAAACAGGCGCACAGGCCTTCGTGCCCCAGGCATGCCTTATTGTGGGGGTCTCCTCAATCTGCTCTTCATTCCTTTATCTGTTTTTTCAACTTTTTTTTCATGTTTAGCTGCAGAATACATCTGACAAAGCCCATAGCAGAATACATACAGTGCAGAAATGAGCTCCTCCTATGGGAAAGGACTATGCCAGAAGGAAGAGTTAGACCTCCTCTGAAGAGCTTCTGAAAACCAATTTCTTATTCTTTTGAGCCAAATTACCAAGTGGGTCATGAAGGCTAGTGGCAGCTCAGCAGAGGCAGCAAGTGTGTGTCTGTGAGCAGAGAGCACAGTGAAAGGGACTGTCCTAGCTACAGCTATGACAGGCTTAAATCTGCTTAAAGCCATCACAAAACCAGTGTCACCTGAAGGGAGCCATGTAAAATTCCAGTGGAAACTTCTCTGAATTTTATTTTCCAGTCCAAGAACTGAGGGCATCAGAGGAAGTCAGTAGAAGCCAGGTCTGAAACAAGAGGAGGAGGTTTCTGTGAGCTGTGTAACATCTTGCCACAGGATGCTGCAGAGAGTAAAAGCCTGTAAATATTCAAGAGGTAACAGGAAAACTTATGGAACAGAAATCGATTCAGGGTTACAAATACTTAGAAACTCCATCTAGATCTGGAAGCTCACGAGCTGCAGCCAGCTGGAAGCTAGGAGGGTATTAGAAAGCAGTATAATTCATGCTTGTGTATTCTTATTTTCTGTAGGCATCCACTTACAGCCACAGTCAGATGCCAGATAGTGGGCTCGATGGATCTTTGGTGAGACCCAGGGCAGCTGCTCTCATGGTCTTTATTTTGAACTCACCCCTAAGATGAGCTGTCCCCTCTTTCCTGGTAGCTTATTATTAGAACTGGGTCACATGAGGCATTTGGGACTCTGTCTCAGTTGCATTGACCGACATTTCTTTCATGGGGAAAGCTCTGTGCTGGCAGGCACGGCCATACAGCCTACATGGGGAGGGGAGTAGCCTTTTTTTTGCATTAGTCACGTAATGCAAACTTTTCATTTTTGTGGCTGTTCCCTGTTCCATCAGGGATGTAGCACTGAGCTAATGCAGGGAGGCGTCAAGGCGCGTGCTGTATTTAGAGACAGCCACCTGCTTGGGAACGTCAAGCGGCAGCAAAGAGCACACTTCAGCAGAAATCTCCCCTGTGGATTCTGCAGCAGCGGCATCCAGCCGGCTCTGCCCTGCCTAAATCTGCCTGTGGCCACCAAAGGGGTCAGCGCCTGAAGACGGTCAGAGCCTGTCAGCCCGGGAATGCTCTGAGCCTGTCACGCCCGCTGCCCAGGAACTGCCAGATATTTTGGACAGCTGCGAGGTGGGACTAAATCACGTGGGTGAAGAGTGGCCTAATCTCCACATAGGCGATATGTAAGTGTTATGTGAGGCGGAGCTGTTCTGAAGGGCTGGGGAATACAGTACTTGCTAACATGTGCTGTCCTACTACTTTATTTAGTTCGCGTTGCTAAACTTCATTGCCTTAAAATAGACTTAGGATTAGCGCAGAAGAAAGCAAAAGGACTGTCCATTAAAGAACGAACCTACAGAACAGAATAAAATTAATTAAAAAGAGAATAAGATTCTCTTTATTGCTTTGCTATTATTTTGTAATTATTCAACAAATAGATTTTATAAATGCTGCAAGCATTTACTATACGAAGCACAAAACAGACTCCTGATCCAGAGTAACTTTAAAATTGAACTACAATTGGTTTTACCTTCTTCAGTATGTTTTTAACTAGAATGGAAATTTTCACATTAGAAAAGTATTCTAATATTTGCTGTTTGTATGACAACCTGATTTGCAGTTGAAATTTCTGACAAAAAAAAAATACAGATATTCTGAATAACAGCACACTTCACTGTTTATTTCTAAAACTTGTGCGAATGGTAGTTTTACTCTGGAGCATGGAGAAAGTACAGTCATCTGCACTCAACTTGCCTAGTGCCCGGTGTTATGCTAAAACAAGTTCTTTCCACCACTAGCAGGTTGCAAACTTGCTGAAATATCTGGAGCAATAATTCCTAAATGAGAGAAGCAGGAGGAACTAACAATCCTTTAGCTAATTGCCCGTTGATTACACCTAGAAGTGGCCATTCTTTTAGTCATGAAAAAGCAAAGCCTAAAAATGTGCTAGATGAATTTGGGGAATAAAACCAGGTTTGGCAAACACAGATTACAAATTGCAGCCTGCTTCCTAATCTCACCGCATTTCCAATCAGGAGCGTGACACCCCGCAGCCGTGCACGGCAGGTGGCTGCCCACTGGAAGTCACTGGTGGGCACCCAGAAACATGGCTGTGCTGGCCTGGCCCTGGCTGGGGAAGGGCAGAAGCCAGCATGACATGCAGAACTCCACTGAACTTCTGCCTTGGTGACGAGAGTGGGAAACCAGCCTCTGCCTTTCCAGTTAAACCTCATAAATATACTTGAAAATTAACTTCTTTACTTTATTAGAACCATTTGGAGAAATAAGCATTTGCAGAATTGAGCCCAACAGGTACTAAAAGCAAAGATTTAAAACTCTATGAAAATCACTGAAATTGTATTGTCTTAACACCGTAATCTGATTTCGGACATTCTTCTAAGTGCAGTTTTAAGACCTCCTTTTAATGCCTGTGGATATATATGCTCCAAATTATTCTTGCATGTTTATTTTCAATCACAATCTGTCTCTTGGAGGAAAAAAGATAAAAAGAATTGTGGGAAAAAATTTATAGATAACAAGTGTGTACATGTAGTAAGGAAAAGAAGAATGCTGAGAACATTTAGCTAATAGGAATAAAAATGTAAACAGGTTTGTTTGCTAATGCCAAGCTGATTGCTAATAATGAGTTTAAACACAAAGAGTTACAGACTGCAGTCAGTGAAAGGGGAAGTTTATCAAGTGCTATAGATGGAATTTTCTTTATTCTGCCAACATCAATAAGACGAATAGGAACAACACTTGAGAAAAAGGTTTCATGAGGTCTTCCTGAGGGTGAAATGGGGACTAGAGAGAGGATTTGCATTTAGGGCCCAACCCAACACTCAGTGAAGTCAATAAACAGAGGATGTTTCTGTGACTGAGCAAACCTGTACCAGCATCAGGGCTTGTGCTACAGCTAAAATAACCTGAAGCAGAACCATAAATTGTCAGTGCTTGTTTCTGTGGAACCAGTTATGTGCAGTTTCTGAGGAGCTACTTGGAAATTAAAGGTCAATCTAGTATTAAAGCTGTATTTTATAAGAAATATTTCTCTTTAGAACTTTATAAGAAATTTGATGGTCAGCCTCTTTAAATAAGTTAAATATATCTAGTGAAATAAAGTAGGGATGGTTGACTTCACATGATATCTTTCATCTCGGAGGACTTTGAGGTGGTCAACAAACTGATTATTAAATATTTGTTTGGCTGTCAGCCATTGCTGATATGCAAGGCCAAGGCCAAGACCCTTTGGGTTGAAAAGTAAAATATTTCAAAAAGTGCTACATAATAAGCAGCTGAGGGCAGAACATGTAAAATATCCTGCAGAAATCAAACTTCATGCTGGTTTTAAGCAGGCAGGTTTATCAACAGGAGTTTAGCCAGATTAGCAAGGCTAATACCATTCCAGCAAAGAAACATCATATAGTTGCAAGATGGTTACAGGCTATGCTAAAACCCGAGTGTGTTCTTTCAACATACATATTTCAAGTCCAATTATAGGAGGACATCAGCTACCCCATGAAGTGGGGTTTGTTTTAAGGTGTTTGGGCCAGTAATTGCCCATGCCCTTGTAGTCAAATGGAGACTGTAACACTTGTTAAATTTCAGAAAGTTATAGGCAGGAAACTGTCTTTGCAGAAGTGAAATTACTTGGAATTCTGCATTTTCCACATCTATTTTGAGTATATTCAGAAATCACAACCTTTTACCATCTTCTGCTAGAATACTCCTTTTTACACAACAAGTCTCCAGGTGTGGTGGGCACTGGGCTCTGCAAACAGGAATACATTACAAGGCAACAAGATATGTTGAGTTGTTTTGTCATGAGCTTTTGACTCTCCACAGCTCCATAGCCCATAATAAGGAAGACCTGAGGAGGTTCGGTGTCACCCATGCACTGAATGCTGCACATTTTGCATGGGGAAGCAAAGGAGATCAAACTGTCCATGGCCAGGCCGTGCATTATTATGGAACACCTGCAGAGGTCTTGGTTGACTTTCACGTTGGCACACATTTCTGTACTGCCTCTGAGTACATTCACAAGGCCAAGTGGTGAGTCCCTTTCCTGGTGGTAAGCCACTGCTCTTACACAGCACTTTCATTAAGTGATCACAAATTACTTCAGCAGCATTAACTAAACCTCACTCAACCACTTGCGTAAGCCTAATTATCCACTTACAGATACTGTCTCCATTGACAGGTGGGAGGACAGCAGGAGCCTGAAAGATTAGGAGTAACCAACAAAATTACGTCCAAATCAGCAGCAAGGATCACATGTCTTCTACTGGTAATCATCAGAGTGTATCTTCTGTAGCAGGAGAGAAAAAAAAAAAAACACAATTATAAAAGGGAAGGATGCTGTATTTTAGTGAGTGGTGAGAAAGTTTTGAGTTGTCAGTCAGAAACAATTTTTTTTTTAAAGTTTTTCTGTATTGATTCATCAGAATATACAACACGAAAATTGTTGCTTTCTAGTTTGAGAAACAGCCAAAAACTGCAAAGAGCTAGTGTAGAGACATGCTGGTTGGTCATTTAAAAAACCTAATGCCGTATGTTTTCCTATATTTCTGGACTCAGATATCTAGTAACAAAAAGTGGTTCTTGATTTATGAAAGGGACGAATGTAATACCCTGGAGGCTATTTTATCTCAGTGGCTGTAAATTGGATCTCTCAGAGATGAGATAAGATGGGAGTGAGGCAGAAGTATGAACTTATGCAATCTGTGACCATGGCACTACTCCGTGCAGCCCGGAACAGCACTATATGTATTCATCTCTAGTTTGAAGGGAAAATCTTTGTTCACTATATTCTTAGAAAAAGTAGATCTGCTTCCCTTATGCTGGCTTACATTATGATCTTCTGTCACTTTCCTCTAGGCAATGCCATCCAGAGTTATCCAGCAGCGAGCAATTTCATCAAGCTGCAGGATTTACATATTGAACTGAGATACAGTATATACCTATGTAAATTCTAAACTCTGATGAAATAAAAAAAGATCAAAGTGACAGGGAGAAACATCAGAGAGACAACCTGAATATGAGATAAAGATGAAAGGAACATGACCTAAAGCGTTGGCATCAAACCTATCTTTTCTCTCTGTTTAGGGGGTAGAAGGTTTCTGAATTTCGCATATTCCCGTCACTCCTCAGACATTTGGTTAAATGGAGGCAACAAATGTGCTAGATGTTCCTCTAGGATACATTCCCAGTTTGTTGCCCATTCTGCTCATTAAAACTCAACTCCAAGAGAAAATAAGCCCCTGTTTAAAGCTCTTAAGGATATCCTTGGACATAAAAAGATCTCAACCTATTTTGCTGCATTGGGATCAGCAAATGAAAAGGAGGAAGATGATGTAGTTCAAAAGGTACAAGAAGTCACCCAGGCCGGGGAGAGAATTTTCCCACCCTGGTGACAATAGATGCTCAATGGCCAGGGACTTTCCAGAGGTAACTCCTTCCCACCATGCCCTCTGCCCAGTTCTGTCTTAGCTTTATGGACCTGAGATTTACAGCAAACATAATAAAGTTTCAGCCATAAATTAGCCTTCTTTTTATGCTCATAATTCCCCATTCCGACCAAAATTCTTTTTACACAAGCATTAGCCCTAGTGAACACAGAAAAAGCCAAGTTCTTTAATTGTACAGGAATATTTCATAAAGGAACTGGTCTTCCAACCCTACTCTTCTTGCTCAGAAGACAGGTTTCTCTCAGCACCCTGTCCTCTGTCAATGCCTCTCAAAGAAAAGGGGACTGTGAAGGTAAAATACTAATCAGACTTTTGAAATGACTACCCAAATTGACAAGTTAAGCTAGACCACCCTGGGATAGTTCTTATCTTAGAGCAGGTCTTGGAAAATAAACTGTAGTTTTAGACTGAAGCTGTAGATATGCAGAGGTAAAATACCTGGCGAAAGTTGCTGGTGGCGATTCCAGCATCTCAGCAGAACTATGCAGCTTTTGCCTGGAGCTCATTTGCCTTTTGCCGTTCTGTGCAAGATAATGCAGTGCAACATCGGAACGCCAACATTGGGGCCAAATTAATCATTGGGGAAACTCCCACCCAAACCCAGCGGTGCAACCCTGGGCTGAATTAGTCTTCCTATTTCCAAAAAGAGAAGTCTGCCAAGGACGGTATGGCCTAAGAGGCACACAGAGCTGGCAGGCTCTCAAGTGTCAAAATAGAACCAGAATAGTCGGCCACATACATCCCATGCTCCGCAGGCGAGACACAGACAAGAAAAACAATCAAGTTGCCTGGTGGAAAAGCAGCTTCCCAGGATCGCACTAGCCACAGCGTAATTGTGATCAATCCACATTGGCAAGTATCAGCTTTCCATGTGTGTTTCACCTAATGCAGGCTGCCTGCGGAGAGCAGCTCGGGCGGGCTGATGCATGCTTGTTATCGCCGGCGTAAATATCTCTGCCTTGTGTTATTGTGGCACAAAGCAGCTGGACCATTTGAAAATCATTTAAAAAGCACTATAAAATTAGGGCTCCGGTGCTCTTATTTTATGAGTTTCATGAGCAGCCATTGCCTAGAGAGAAATTATCCTCTTTATTTTCAAGGCTAAAGGTGCTCTTAACATTCATCAAAATCAAAGTGCACCCTTGATAACACATTGAGCTGTTACTTATCTAGTACAGACTCTCTATCTCCTGCATAATATCACATTTGAGATTTCAGTTCTTCATATACAACTCATTTCATTGTGTCTGCTGCTGTTTTCACCAAGTGAATTTGCATAGTTTCAGGAGAGGCTGGCTGATGCCCTGAAACATATTCTTTCCATAATTCCTAATTTTTTTTTAATTTCTAGAACAATAGCCTGCAGTGTTTTTGTTACTGATCCTTCTGAAAAATGGTCAATTACCTCTTCTAGCAATGGATTTGCACAGATCAATTAAGCACTGTAAGCAAAAGATTTTCAAGGGCATAAATAGTACTTAGGTGCATAACCTGATAGACTCCCCTTTCTGCCTTTGAAAAAATCTGTTCCTCATATATTAAAAAAAAAAAAAAAGTCATCGATAGTTCTCTTTTTTCCATTCTTGTTTTCACAGACAGCTTCTTTACCAAACTCAGCAAAATGGTGAGTGAACCAAAGCAGCATGACAGAATGCAAACAATAGAAAGGGAAGCCATTCTTTTTAGAAATAAAAAAGAAGCACTGCTTTATCGACCATACTTAAAGCTCAGACTTGAAGGGCTTAGAAGGAGACACTGAATGAAATTCTATGCCTCAACAGAGGTTGCAAGTGAGGAATGGTGAGGTCCTGCACATCCTCTGTCCTGCAGCTCAGGAAAATCACCATTTGCCTTAGGTTTCTTTAAGAGACTGCTCACCTTATGATCCATACATCAAACACAGACTGAAGATAAACATTTAGAAAGTCATAACCTTAGCACTGTTCTATTGATTCCCTCTTTGGCTGTGATTTTGTCTTTATTTCCTCTGAGGGTAGCAGGCTGCCAAAGGGTGGCACAATTTCAGATCTCTGCAAGGTGGGGGTGGTTGGTGCTAATAGATCCTGTTGTGAAAGCATGGGTAACCACGTAGAGGAGCTGTAAAGTCAAGGTGCAGCACCCCGCATGGAGGAGATGTCACCGGCCAGAATGCAAGGCAGCGTGCGTGCAAAAAGAGCCTCGCCACCATGGCAGCACCTCTGCTAGCAGAAAGAGTTTGAATTTTTAACCATAGAGGTCTTGCCTGTCGTCACCTGGTTTGTGATTCATCAATAGCATGCTTAAGCCAACAGGGAGGTGAGATGGAGTTATTTGGTAATCACAATTGTTTATGACCCTAGGAAGGCAGAAAACAGGACAGGCATGATCAGCAGACCCTAGCACAGTCTGCTGTCACCACACGTTAAGAAAGTGGGACAGGCATTTAGTAAGTCAGGATAAGAAAGCACCTCAGGTCTGCATTACGTTCCAGTAGTCAGCAAGCCGGTAACCACTTTCCTGTGTCTGATGGTCCCAGAAATAAAGAAAAGGGCCCAACTGAGCTAACCTAGCTTGAGGCTCTGACATTCAGACCAGGTTTAATCTTTTGGGTTAGGACTGATCCACTCAGTCTCAGCTCTTACTTGTGGCAACGGTCAAGAGTAAGCAGCAGCAGAAGAGCAGTGTAGCTCTCTCAAGATCTGATCCAGCACCACAACCACGATCGTCTCAGTTGTGCCGGAGCTTCCTCCCTTCTGAGCTCACCCACACACATGCTTTTTCCCTCTCAGGTATATACACCTCATTCACTAGAACAGAAACAGAAAACCCTGCAAAATCATTTCCACCTAGAGCTTTCTAATTCCTGGACAGCTCTGATTTGCCTTTGTTTTGGGGATAAACTACCTGTGCTGAACTGTTTCTCACTATTGTCTTTACTAAAAAAGATGGCAAATTAACATTTGAAGTTAATGCTTCAGTGCTGAAAGGGGAGGATTTTCCTTTCAAGCATGGAAGGGGAACAGGTGTCTGTAGAGTGTTATTTCCCCTGTACACACGTACCTACTAAAACCTCAACAGGTAAAGGGTATGTGCTTGCTCATGTCCAGAGCAGGATTAAGCACACCCTGGAAGCCTGGCAAAAAGACTTGGGTTGTAGGATGCTCTGGACAAGATTCAAAGTAATTTTGTGCTCTGTTAAACATATTGCTTTCCAGAATGGCTTAATCTACTTCCAAATAGTAGGTTGGACCCCATAACTCAGCAGCCAAAGGGCAAAAGACGAAGTTGATTCCTGGAACCAAGCTGGGAACAAAGTCATTTTACCAAAAGGAGCAATATAAGGAACAATACCTTAAAAAACCAAGGAGCATCAGAATCCTGAGGGGGTAAAAGGTGCAAAGGCACTGGGGTCTATGTTAGCATCTTCTCCTGGGACAAGGGTGTTTCTGCCCAGGTGATGGGCATCCATATCATCAGTTGGTTTTCCTCATCATCACAACAGCTGAAAGCTGCTTTAAGCTTTTTTCTTTTCCTTCTTCACTCCTGATCCCTTGTCATCCTCTGCCTTCCTGTCACTGTGAAATGAATCTCAGTTCATAGTGAGAAATGTGTTCCCAGCCTGGGAAGCAGATGCTGAATGTTTGGTGTCCATGTTATATAATTCAATATTTAGTAGTGGGTACTGTGGAGAATGCATTCATAAGAGACATGGAAAAGATGCCAAGGCAGGTTAGACCTGAAGGTCTGGCTAGTCAACCAATCTCCATCAGCACAGAGCAGAGTCTAGGGGAAGACAGTGTAAGAAACAGGACAACTTTAGAGCGATTCTTCCCCTGTGTATCTTCCAGCCTTCAATAGATAGGCTAATTCCTAAACCTAATGATGCTTTCAATTACTGCAGACCAGATGGAAGGTCTACACGTAGTAAAAAACTCCCTAATTCCTTCCCACCCACTAAGCCCCCTGCCTCCATCAGCTCCAGAGAGCCCAGCCCAGGCTGTGTGCAAAACAAGAAAAGGGTGGGTGAAGGAAAGCTGGGCCAGCCAGGATGGGACCCCACCGCCACTGGGACGAGGACCCCAAAACTGGGACCCCCAGGGCTGGCAGTCGGAAGCGGCTCCTACCGGTTAATAAGTGCCTGATAATTTTCACTGGAGCCCAATAACATTTGTGAGTTTTCTTCAGTTTTATTTTTTAGAAGGAGGCAAGGGAAGCATCACTCTGGATGGGGAAGAGGAATAATGCCTTTGGTTAACGCAAAGTCCCCAGCCAGACTGATTGCACTTTCCAACTCAATTTCTGCCCCTTGCGCCTCCCCCTCTTCCTGAAAGCTGGAGAAGGGGGATGTTGGCACTGTCTTGGCTCTTTTCCTACTATAACTGCAGGAACCAGAAAAGGGAAGAGAAAATTTGGAAAGACGGAGAACGAAAGATAAAAAGAATCACTCTGCTTTTTACTTTGGGTGATTGCATTATGTCCTGGACTGGTTTATACAACAGATTTTGCCAGTGGAGCAAAACCAGGCCAAACTGCACTGTGCATAGGAAAAATGAGCACAGTTACAGGCTTTTCTTATACAGAGAATCTGTGTGGGAAGGATACAGCATAGATCATTTGATGTATACACCTAGGTCAATACCAATTTAATTCATCCAGTACATTTCACATTTTTCATCCATCCAAGCAGTGCAGTTTCTTGTAGATCAGTAACAGCTTCCTTTAAAAGCCAGTCATGAGTATACCGTGTATTTTTAAATCTTTGAAGATTGCTTTCTTCTGCCATCTTCTGGCAATATGAAAAATCACAGCGCTGCTCGACCAGTTGATCTAGTAGCAGTGGCCCGGTGGTTATCCCAGGGCAAAATGTCTGTTTTGTAGACCTTGTGTTTCTTGAATGTCTGTAACAGCAAAGGAGAGTTGCATAACATCTGAGGCTTTATCATTTTATAGCAGGACTCCATCGAGTGTACCCTAAAGAGAGTCCTTTTTGCCAGTTTTGCTCTCAGCTCTTCGTAGGTCCTTGAGAAAAGACATCTTTGTTTACTATGAAGCCACAGGAATATCTTGTCTAATAGGCATGTAAAGCTTTTCCTTCTATTGCAGCAACTATTTCTTTCTGATCTGTCAGTGTAAACACCACAAATCATGCCAAAGCACCCTGCATGATTTGCTTAATTCTAAACCAAAACATTTTCAGTATTTTGTTAAAAATGTATGTAACATTTAGATAAGATGAAATTACGGTTAGTGAGGTTTTTTTTCCCCTTTTCCTGCAAGCACATAGAGGTGCTTTGTAAATGCTATTTGCGATCCCCATTCTCCTATCACAGTAGCTTTTCCCACATAGTTTTGCTAAAAGTATGAAAGTAATATATGATAATTTTAAAAGGAAAAACCCAAAGGGAGAAAATACCAATATTCTTCCTTAAAATAAAGCACAAATTCAAAGCCAGGGAGAAAAACTACTCACAAAATTCCAGCTTGCAAAGAGAACGTAAATAAAAGCTGTTCAAAGCCATGTTCATTTTCACTAGCACCAGCAAAAATGACTGCTTGGGATGCCAGGCATTGGAGAGAAAGGATGTTAATGCTATTTATAGCTCACGGATGGCTCCCATTACCATTGTACCTGAGAAGCTCGCAATCCTTAGTATATTCCAGCTCACCGCAACTTTCTCAAGCAGCGGACAGCCTTCCCAGGGCGGTGCTGGAGGCACCGAGGTTTGCTTTGGGAAAATGGACTGTTACCTTTGCAGCCTGTTCCCAAACTGTCTTTTATAAACTGCCTCCAGCAGGCACAAGCTCCAGCAAGGCTGCACCCCTCCTGCTACCTGTGCTTGACTCTCCCCCTTGGGAGCCAAGAGGCTGCTGCTTTGCTGGAAGCTCCTCTTCCCTCCATCACCCTACTGGCTTTGGCATCGATCTACAGTCAAAGCCTCAGCAGGAAATAGCATCAGAAAAACAATCAGCATAAAACCTGACAAGATAAAGGTGAAAAAAAAACACAAAAAACCCCACAACTTACTGGCACATAACAACCCTTCCTCCTGCCCTGCCTGACCAACTGCACAACTCAGGTGGCATCAACATGGTACCTGTGGAGCAGGGCAACACTGCGCTGCCGGCTCCTCGCAGAGACAGCACAGTGGCAGGGTCTGGCGGGGAAACTGCTTCCTGCCAGCCAGCAAATGGCAGGACAAGCTCTCCCAGTGCCCCTGGGACTGGACATCTCACAGAGCAGCAGGCATGTCCCCCTGCCCTTGGGCTTTCATCCATCAGAGCCTAGAGAAGTGGCTGCACACGCCGCTTTACCCACGCCTCCCTGGTTGCTTGCTCTCTGCTTTATCTGGTACCTTGATATCAGGGAGAGGCAACAGGAAAACCACCCTGTTTTATTTTTTCAAATTCAAGATAAGAAATTAGGAGCAAATATTCATCAGACACATAGTCAAAAATTTGCATGAGAAAGTAAACCCCATTTCTAGGTCGTATTTCCTCTTAGCTGCTTTCATGCACCTCATCAGTGGGCAATTCCTTTGATACACACTATCACCCTAATTAAAAAATAATTTTAAAAACAAATAATGATTTTTAAACTCGGCAATTAAAAAAATCTTTTTAAAAATTCCTGCTCTGCCCCAACAAAACTGGGAGTGCCCGTTGAAAGCTCTGCAATTTGCCTGAAAAAAATTAAGTGCCAAAATAGACCTTCCACTGTAGAGTTTTGAAGTCTTTTTTGCTCTTGATTCCACTGCTAAGAGTTTGTACAGCTTTGTCAACCTTAGAAAAAGGTGCCTTTCTCATACGCACCCTTTCAAGCAAGGCAAGGAGAGCACTTCACTGCGTACGCTAGAAGTGCAGGGAAAGACAGATAGTTCAAACACTCTGCTGCCAAATGACTGAGGAATATCAAAACCCCTTTTACTCATGCCTTCAAATATTCTGAAATCTTGCAAGCTTGACAGCATTGTCAATTTTGTATTGACAGCAGCAGTCAGAGAAAAATCATTTGAGGAGTAAATCAGGGAGAAGAAAAAAAAATCCCTTTAATCCGCAGTCACACAAATCCATACTGCCTGCAGCAGGGCAAGTGCTTTGGAGCTCCTTTTAATAGCAAAATATTAACATCCTTGTTTGTCTTTCCTGAAGCTTGCAGGGCATTTTTTTGCCCCCTATCTCAGAATCTGGTCTCTTTGACATCATTTGTGGCAGAACTGCCCATAGCCTACACCTATTGACAGCCTGGCTGTGAGATCTCAGCACAGCACTGGCTGTGACAGCGCTCACTGAACTGTTATCAATATCAAGGTCACTTCATTTTTCTTGCTCTCACTGGAGCTCCTGTGCCCTCAGGGCACGGGCTGCCCAAGGAAGCTTTCTGTCTAAGCTTCTCACAAGCCACAGCCTCTCTGCTCCATTACTGGCTCTATATAAGATTAAAGTGAAGGTTCTGCTATGAGAAGCAGTTAGCTGCACGGTGACTGTGTGCTCTCCTGATGAGAGCATCTAGCACAGTTATGGCTGCTGGCAACAGGACTTAAAACTACAGCTATTTTAATTCAGGGAGAAGTGTGAGCGTAGTCGAAATGTGTCGAGAAAAACAGTAGTTTTGGGAAAAAAACAATTAAAAAATTCCTAGCTGTGGTACCCTGGACAGCAGTGTCCCACAACAGAATCAAAGGGGAAAGCATCACCCTAGGCTTGACAGATCTCCACAGCCCAGTCGGAAATTATGGCAGTAGCCTGTGGAGGGCAGCACTGCCTTGCTGGGGATGGTGCATTGAATTGCTCAGAGATGCCAGCTGCTAAGGTAATACTCCTTTTCTTATCTCCTTTGAATCTGAAAGCTGCAGAGGTCAAAGCTGTCGTCCTGCTACAGCCACGGCCTGTCGCTGCAGGCAAGACTTTCTGTTTTTCCACCCACTGCCCCCATTCTCCAAGCATCCCTTCCTGCAGCGTTAGCCCTGTGCGTGGGCAGGTGCCTCTTCCTTGTCTGCGTGGCTCAAACGGGAGATGTGGGGGAGGCAGGCTGGGGCTCGGGGGCTGGAGGAGCACAGAGGTTCTCCTCCTTTGGAAAGATACAGTTTTGGGAAAATATGTGCATATCCATTACATTGCAAAGGAAAGGAAATGCTGGCCAGGAGCACTTCCATGAGTGATAACATCATCTCCCCATAAACCAGCAGGACACAGGTGAGCCTGAATCCTGCTGGCAGGACCATGAGACTGGCTCAAGCAAGCTCTACGCATCCTGGGGACTTGCCTGTCCAAGGACAGCAGTGGCCGTGTGACCTGGGATGGAGCTGCGGGAAGGAGCCGTGTGAGAGCAAGTGGTGGGAGGCCTCGCTGGAGCTCCCTCCTTGCTCAGGAGCCTGTCTGAGCTGAGACACTCAGGATTCAGCTCCACCTGCACTGCCTCGCAGCTCTGCCTGTGCCTGGCCATGCACCCCCTTGACCTCCCGCTTCGCCTGGGACCTGCCTCGCCACCGTGGGCTCTCCTGGCTCTCCGAACCCCTGGCTGAAGCAGGTTACCCTCACCTGCCCTGCTCCCACTCCCAAAGCAGCCTCGTGTGTCCCTGCTGTCCCCCAGCGCTCACAGCTCCTGTGGGGCAGTGGCAGGCTGTCTCGGCCCTGCAGCAGCCCCTTCAGCCCCACGGGCAGCCCTGTGAGGGGACAGGAGGGCTCATGGAGGAAGGAGCCTTTTCCTCTCCAGCCCAGCTCAGGCTCCTCACGAGCAGAAGTGAGTACCTTCCAGCTCAGTTTGGAGGAGTCAGAGGCCCCAGCATAAACATACAAGGCCAGACGTGCACGGAGGTGTCAGGAGGGGGACCAAGCAGTGAAGAGGTGTGAAGACTCAGATTTTCTCCCACCCACTAAAACACGGCTGCCAGCACAGGGCAAGGGGCATCTGCAAGCTGAGCTGAGCTGAGGGGGTAGCCGTGGAGGAGGCTTGCAGGGCTGCTCTCACTCCTTCCCGATGCTGTGGCCAAAGAGAGCTGTGTTTTCCAGAGCCCTCGATCTGGCATCTTTCCCAGGTAGTAAATTCTCTTGAAAACTGAACCAAACAGAGCTTTAATTGTACATTCTGCTTTTCTCTTTACTGCGGAATAATGGCAATGGCATTAATACAGTGCTGCATTGAACACGCACCCGCACTGAGGCCGAGGGACCAATTCTGCTTTCCATTATTCAGGGGCACTGCTTCTGGTGAGGCAGATCAGGGTTTAAACAGCAAGCAGGAGCAATGAACTTCTGCTGTTCCCTGCTGTTTGAGTGTGGGCAAAATAAAAGCCCATAATATATGATGCAGTCAGCCAAGAAAGCAATATTGCTCTGCCATGTGCATGGTCTACACCAAGACGAGTCCAGGATCTCATTTCTAAATTCCCATAGGTGCCTCATTTAAACCATCAGCCATAACCTGCTTCTCATTTTCAATACCACTTGGTATTAGAGCTGCAGTGAACTGCTGGTGAGAGATTCTAATTCCTGCAAACAAGCCCCTGTAGGCTTGCAAGGAAAACAGAGAGTTCCCCTCTCGGTTGCCTGCTAAGTTCCCATCTGGCTGTTTTAACTTTGCTATTGCTTTTAAATGTGCCTGTTTCTGCACACGAGGCTTTCAGCTCTACCTCAAGAGACTCCTGGGTTCTCTTAGCGTCGGATTCTGGCCAAAATGTAGAGACACAGATTGGGTCTTCTTAACAAAAAGCAAGATCAGATTTCACATTACAGTATCTGAAAGATTAATTCCACTTACATGATCATTTCCCTGTGAACCACACTTCTTTCCATCTGGATTTTTCCATCAGGAGGACAAAGAGCTGTAGTGTTAAGCACTACCTGAGAGAAGAGAGTGTAAAAGATGAATGTAGAGATGCTTGCTGATAGAAAAGAGAAGAAAAAAAACCATAGTAGACTGTAATTTCAAATGCATCGAGAGGCCTTTTTTTTCTTAATGTGAGTTATATTCTGATCTCATGCTTTGGTATTTTGGACCATTTAGTTTGTTGGGTTTTGTTTCAGGGAATTTAGGATATTTGGCTGCAGGAGCTTTCTGTATCATGTTAGTTTTATCTAATATTTGTGTTGTTGTAGTAACCACAGGTCCAGCCAAAATCAGTGCCCTGCTGTACCTGAGGCTATCAATAATCTTGTGTAAGACCTTGTTATTGAAAGACACCTGTCCCCACCATAACCACAAGCAGAGCTGTGCCAGCTAGGAAGGTGCTAGCAAAAGGGATAGAGGAAAGATCACTTGGGGCCCAACTAATGCCCTGCCACAGACGACTCCTTGGACTTCAGACAGTCATTTAATCTCTCTGCAGCTCAGTTCGGTCTTAGGAGACAAGGTAACAACCATGGCAAAATGGCAAAAGGCTTTCCCCCTGTTATAAAAGTGAAATTTAGGGCTAGGCAAGTAAGTGGCTTCTCAGTTAGTGTTCATTTTAGTTAAACAAAACACATTTTCCTCAATCAGAAACAAGCCACTTCATCTTGTTTTAAAAGATTTTATGCAATGCTAAAGTAAAATTCCAAAACAAAAGTAACTTTGAATAGAAAAATTGAAATAGTCCTTTTTTTGGAAGTAAAAAAATGAACTATTTCAAACCTATAATAGTGGAGTATTTTCATCATTTTCAGAACTTTGCTGGGTTTTCTTTTACTGGAATCTGCAAATGCAACACAAATCTGTTAAATGCTTTAGCCAATTCAAGTCTGTGGGGGTTGTGCAGTTTTTTTCTTTTCCTTACCAGAAAATTATTCAGTAGTAAACAGCAATTGTTTCCAGTGTAGAAAAAGGAAAAAAAGAAAAAAAAGTCCTGTGGACTGTATACTCAAGTGGCCGGATAACATCAGGGAGATACAAGGCTCAATTAGGTTGCCACAGACAGGGTCCTGGAATGACCACATCCCTCCGGAGCTGCACCCAGCTGCAGGCAAACAGGGCATGGAGTCACCCACAGCCCTTCCTTGGCACTCCCTGCAGCTCCATGATGCCGGCCCCACAGCCGCCTGCAGCCCGTGTCCCCGGGGTGGCCCTCAGGCTCCACAGCTCAGACATGGAGCCAAGCAGGCCCCAGCCATTTGGGGTGCACCCTAGTGCTCTGGGTGTTTGGGAACTGATGCGTCATGACAAAACAGTTTTAAGGTTTGTGCTACCTTGTATTCTCTCGAGAAAGCAAGGAGGTCAATACATCTGGACAGCCCATAAAATCTCTATCCCATCTCAAATGTCTCCTATAGGCAGAAGGGTTTGGTTTTTTTTTTGTTGCTGTTGTTTTGTTTCTAACAAACAAAAGGAAAAAAAAGAGAGAGAGAAAGAATCTAATGAAGGTCTTTAAGTACTTCGGGGGTACAGTTTAAAAGAAAAGTATCCTTCCCAACTTGCATGGTCTAGATCTCTGCAGAAAACGTTAGTGACCTTGCAAGACAGAATTTTCCACAATTACAAGGGCTACTGCCATCACTGTCTGTTTCCAACTACAGCAGCTTCTGGGAGCCACTCAGAGGGAGAAGCTTAGAGAAATGTAATCAGTGGCAGCACTTTTGCTAGCTTTGCAGTATCTTAAAGTAGAAGGTGGGAGGGAACCCTCAGCAAAGTCCCTGGCTTTCAATTAAAAAAATTCATATTACTTTCCTCATTAGTCCAATCATCTGGTATAGCTATTTCCAAGCTTACCCTGAAGGCCATGCAGAGCAATTCAATTTCAAGGCCAGCACAGTGCAGAACAGAGCAGTGCGCTTAGGAGGAGCTATGCTTTGTGTTGACGTGAGGAGCTCACTTGTCTGGCATTACTCATGTGAAGCAAACGATGATGCACTTTTTTGGGAAGAGGATTGCTGTATGAAAGGGAGCTCTGTTGCAAAGCACCTCCTTGGCTGCAAAGGCTGAAGCTGCCTGCTAAGTTTCACTGGTACCAAAACAGCTCAATTCTTGAAGGCCAAGAGAACATCCTCAAACTCAGGTCTTGAACGAGAGGCCTCACAATGTAATTTTGTCTGCTAATCTTCACTTTCCCTCTCTCTGCTAATCATCTCCATTACTCTAATTAGCTGACAGGTTACAACAGGAGTTTAAAGCAGTGGGGGCTAAGACAACTGAAAGTTTAGTATCCATCTGCTTACCTCCACAACTTCAGCTTTTACACATCTGCCACGACTGAGTGTCAGCCATGCTCCTTGAAAATAAGCCTGTGGTCTTACAAATCTCCTGATGCAGAACCTGTATTATCTTTTTCTTGATTTCCTTTTACTGCTTCGGTTTAACGTTCTGTGTCGGTGAAAGTACACACAGGTCATCATGACAATACTGGCAGTAGCTCTTGAGCACAATGCGTGACTTTTGCAAGGCAGTAAAACTCGTAGGGCAATGCACAATATCTTTTTCTGTGCTATTCTTCATGCTAATCTGTGATGGCACTGCACAACATACTCCTTTACCAAAGCTCTTCGTGTTATGTACCCTGAAAAATTCGTAGGCTTTTATCCCTGTATTCCTCTCTACTTCCCTGCAGTTGTTTTCCGTCATCTTGGAAAGTAAAACCAGTCAGCTTTTTTTCCACCTCTCCCATAATTTTTATTGTGACTTTCATATTTTTCCTATTAAGTAGTTACCCTAGGGAGACTTCCTTTTTATTGGAATGTACAAAAAGTTATAAATGCTCTTAGCATTTGTGAGGAGGAGGAGGGAGGAGGAAGCAGGGAAAGTAAATTTAGGCTGAGGTCACAACAATGTATTTGGTGTGTTCAATAATATGCTTTGCATCATCTCTATTTCTTTTTCTGTAAGCAACAAGATATTCTCCCTTGCTTTCTGCTTATTCCCTGAATCAGCCTACACTGTTAAAGTAACATACCTGGATGTTTGGACAAAGTTGTTGCGTTAGGAGCCACATCCATCTTGCTGATGCTGCTGTGGGGCACGGGACAGACTAGATAACTTTTAAAGGTCCCATCTGCACTTTTTTTTTTCTGGAATTGCTGAGAAAATAAACTAAAATTCTAGATTTAGGCATTCAGGCATTACAGTGAAGGCTGATGCCACATTACCTTTTGCAGAATAAACACAGGCCACCCCACTTTGGGAAGAGTTCTACTGTGGCTCCCACATTGATTATGGCTTTAATAACAACAAGCAACCAAACAAAGCTTACCAACATTCTCTGAGGGCGAGAACAGCAATTCAGGATAATGAGATCCTGGCAGGAGAAATGCTCCTAAAGTCTCAGAAAAGGGTCTGCTTGGATATCTTGGAACTCTTGCTCTCGACTGAGTTCTGCTTCAAGCTGGACTGGCTGCCTGAGCTTCCTGGGTCTAAACCAGCAAATAACATTATAAAAAGGATGCCCATATTCCACTGCGTGATCTGTAAGGGAGGAAAACAGTCCTAGATGGGATTGTCAACAGGGCAACAAAGCTCTGAATTTCACAAAATTCAAATGCTCCTTTTTCTCACATCCCAGGTAAGTACACTACCCCTCAGACAAGAGAAACAGCCTCTCTCTCTGGAGGCAAATAGCTATCACATTATTTATACAAAATGGAACAGCTCCCAGAGGAGAGTCTGAGAGAGACCAACGCAAGTACACCAGCATAGCTGAGTGTTCAGGGGTATCCACCTGAGAGACAGAAAAACAGGTTCAAATTCTCTCCATTTTTATTTATATACATACATATATATATATACATGTAAAAATTCTTTCATATGTATACACATATGTATGTGTATAGATGTGTTTAAATATATCCGTATAAATTAAATATAATTATACACACATACATTTTATATATGTATACACGTACACTGTATGAATGTGTGTCTTACATACACATCCTAAGATTTCTACCTTGGCCCTAGAAGCTTTGTAAGTCTAAGTCAGTCCAATATTTCATTCTTTCAAAAACTTCCAGTTTTAACTAAGCAGAATCAAGCACGCACAAACACTTCGGCAACTTCAATATGAAGTATGGGAGCTTTCCTGTGTATGCTCATCAGCACTATAGAAACAGAAACAATACCTGCACCTCGAGGTTCAGCCAGTGCTGCATTCGGGTGGCACAGGGTGTTCTTTTTCAACAGTGTTACTTCGCGAGAAATTAAATCATATTGTCTTATGCTGCTGCTTTCTCAGGGGATGAATTGCACGCCTGCAGAGTCCTACCACAGAGTCAGTCCTGCTCTCTGGATGCTTTTAGCAACACCTGCAGGCCCCGCTGCACACACCAGTTACAGTAATGTAATGCTGTTTGGAGGGTAATGAACAGGACTGCTTTCTAGGGAATATTATTTCTGTATGAAAATTTCCTCTTAATTCATTTCAGAAAAGCTGTCTCTGATACAGCCCAAGTGCATGTAGGAGAGGAGCAAGATGCCTCACACCAGAGACTCTTCATCTCCGACTAGCAGTGCAGGGAGCAGAGCTTCCTATGAAACACCAGCACTATCAGACCTCCAGCGGCTCTTGTGGTTCAGAGGAGGGTCTGATAATCACGTGGACCAAGTCTGGCCAAATATTTACCTGGGAGATGCGTAAGAACATATGGTCCTATCATTAAGCTGGTTTTGGTCCCTGGGAGGAGGAGGAAGGGGTGTGGTACACGGGGGAGCCGCTTTTGGGTCTGCAGGGATGTTTTTGTGAGGAGTTTGAATGTCATGAAAAACATGACATACAAAATGGAAACACCCATAGTCTGTTTGAGTTGGGTTTCTGTATTCTGTGAACCACAGCAGCTTTGGCAGGGTAAGAATTATTTGTATTCTAGACCAAAGTCCTTAAAGAACCCATCCCAAACAGGTGTTAACTCTGAGATGTGTTATCTTCCCTGGAAACTGTGTTCTAAGGCAACAGACAAAAGCACGGTAGCCCTCACACTCAAATAGGAGTAGCAGGATCAAGAGCCAGATGGATGAGGACTCAAATGAATTATACAATAGGGATTTTCTCAGTCCAAATCCAAACTTTCTGAAAATATCAAAAAGGAATTTCCATGAAAATATCTTATTCTTATGACCACTTCTATTTCTTGCCATTTCCTTCTATTTGGATTACTGCAGATTACATAGAACATCAACTGATTTTTCCCAACTCTTCTTCCTCATGAATGCATCGGTCAAGGATCACAGTTCTGTGGAATAACTTCAGTCCCAGTTTATGGGGGGAAGGGGGTTGAACCTGGCTGGTGAGCATGATGCAGCCGTTTCATATCCGAACCAGGAACAAGGTGCTGCTGCATCTGTGAGGGTTCTCACCCTTGTGACCCATGCACATTATGAATGAGAGACTAGCTCTAGAACTTGCTAAACTTGCTAAAAGGAAAATCTTGACTGCTTCATACAGTAATCCATGTTCCCAGGGATTAGCTACTGGGAGGCATTTGCTTAACTAACAGTACCCCAACCAGAAGTCTGTGCTCTTGCATACACCATATCACATTTTTTTTAATGTGCAAAGCACTACAGGCTTCTTGAAGTTTACTATTCTCGAAGCAAGCTGCAGTTCCTGCATCCTTCCCTAGCGGGAGCACGCACTAACTTGAAACCATGCTATTTTAGCAGAATGTTAGGAGTGTTGCCAATGAGCCCTTTGTGTCTTTCATCAGGTGGGCTGCTAGGAGCAAAACTACTCTTCAAAGCCTCAACATTACTCATATCCTTAATGCAGCAGATGGGCCATATAGCATCAACACAGGAGCCAAATATTATGAAGATCTGCAAATAGAGTACTATGGAGTAGAAGCATTTGATGATCCTTCCTTTGATTTAAGTATCTTCTTCTACGATGCTGCCAATTTCATAGGCAAAGCCTTAAACACTTTAGGAGGTAAGAAGGAGGCAAGAAGGAGGCAAAGAGAAGCTTTGGAAGGGAGTTCCAATGTGAGCCAAATGGCTTCTCCTTGCAGGAACAGGCAGCTAGGAAAGCTCAGATTCAGCACACGATTCAAGAAGGTACATGCAGAACTGCTGCACAGATGATGGGAGAGGGGCCCCTATGCCACATGCTGCAGGGAAAGTGGCCACGGCCAGGTCCCTAGGAGCTGGGGAGGGCTGGCCACTCCAAACCCCGCATAGTGGGAGGAAGGGCCAACTCTAGGAGCAGAGCAAGAGGGAATGGCAGAAGTTGCGGCACTGCGGGTGCTCCCCAACAGGTCCATTCTGCAGGAATTGGCAGGATCCGCGTGCCTCCACAGGCACCCAGGATCCGCGTGCCTCCACAGGCACCTCGCACCCCTTGCGCACCAGCACAGGCCCCAGCCCAGCGATCCTGTCCTGGCTGCCACAGCCCTGCTCCCACTCCCGATGCACTCAGCTGGGAGCACGGCACTTCAGCGCTGGCTTAAACGCTTCACATGCTTAAGTGCTTTGCAGAATTGGAGCTTTATTCAGACTGTCTATTAAGCTAGAGAAGCAGCAGAAGTTAATGAACTAAGTCAAAAACTACGAGCCTGACCCACAGCCTGCTGAATTTTTGTCAGCAGAGTTTGGATTATGGCCTAGTTATCATAATTTCCATTTGTTCCAGAGTTTGCTCCGACTCTGGCAGCGAGATCTGCTGCTTTCACTGAAGTGCTTTATTAAATCCCCAGTTATAGCTCACACTGGGCTGCTGAGATACAGTAAATTATGAGACCATTTTTACAGGCAGACTATCCTACAGAGTTTATGGGACTTGTCAGTAATCATAGTCAGGGCTGGGCCAAACTTTTCTACCAAAACTGTTTTTGTTTTGTTTTCTTGGGTTTTTTTTCCCCACAAAAAAAAAAAAATACAAAAAAAAACCCAAAAAACCCCCCCCCCAAAAAAAACCAAAAAACCTATACTAACAAGTTTAGTCTCAGGAAGCTTCTCCTTCCATAGAAAATTTTGGCTATTTTAACCTAAGGCCTAAGTTAGACGCATGAGGTCATTATAAAATACCACCTTGCCTGAGATGTATGGCACGATCTTATGCTAACTGTCCATGAATACACAAGTATCTACTAATTGTCTCCATTGTTTCCCAAATTGCTTCTAGTAGTTTTTGTCCTCCCTATGTCCCTCTCACTTGAGAAATGCTAAAGTCCACTCACCTTGCTGTGCCTTTTCTTTTGCAGGTAAGGTATTCGTTCATTGTGCCATGGGGGTAAGCCGCTCTGCATCTTTAGTTCTTGCCTTTTTAATGATCCATGAAAACATGACACTTGTGGATGCTCTGAAAACAGTGGGTGCTCACCGAGACATCTGCCCGAATTCAGGGTTCCTCAGCCAGCTCCGGGACTTGGACATTAAATTAAACGAAGAGAGGAAAGGAACGAGTGAATCTGCTACTAAAGAATTGTAAGAGAGTATTGATGAAACAGAGAGGACAAAATATTATTTGAGTTTCCTGTATCTCTTTTAAATGAATTACGTTTGTAAACTAAGGATGCAAGTTTACAATACACCAGAATGTGTGTTGTTACTAAAAGTGGATTTTACTTGATCTTTCAATTTTGCAAAGCCCACCTAGATTACATTTATGATTGGTTGTACATTGTATCCTTCACTCTCCACCTTAAAACATTGGTCTCTGCTGGTTAAATAAAAAAAAAAAAAAAAAAAAAAAAAGAAAAGAAAAAATATATCAGGTTCCACTTCAGAAATAGCTGTGTTTCAGCAACTAGTGAAGCTCATATCACTTTATGAAGTGTTACGCTATTTGAGGTGAAAGATGTCATATTATTTATGCTACAATAATGCTTAGAAGTTTTCTTATGAATCAGCCCCCTATCCCTTTGCTTCCCATATCTAAAATGGTTTGTATTTTGAGACTTGAATCTGGCACTGGTTAGTTCTTGCTTTTACAATTGGTGGAGCCCCTGAGTTTGGGGTAAGAGGCCGTTTAAAAGCAGAGCTGCTGGGAAACAACACAAGCGACTCTTTAAGAAATTATTCCAGGCCTATTTATAGTGTTTTCCCTTTAACTGTTCATCAGATATAGTTTTTTTTTTAGTCCATGAAAAAACCTTTCTTTGAGAGGGCATTCAAATGCTGTTCATCTTCCCTAGTAAAATCCATCCAGGAGATGCTGTGAAAAGTGCTTCTAAAGAGGAAGATGGGTTCCAGCTGAGGCTCCACACAGCTGCATGGGCAGCGGGAGCGGGTGCAGGAAAGCATTTGGCAACAGAGTTCAGGGGATCCCAGATTTGATATTATAAAACTTGGGATTTTCTTTCTCAAAAATAAAGGTCATTAACATTGCAACATCGTGTTCTGTGGCATTTGCTTTTGTGAGGCGACTCAAGTGAAAACTGAAGGGACACAGGAATGGCAAGGGAGGTGCTGACAGGCATCAGGCTTTCATCTTTGTGTCTCTGGACCACCATAAGAGCACTCAATAGCTACTGTCATCTGATGGATCAGTGCTGCCTGGAAACTATGTGAAGCACATCTGGCTCTCGGTTCCCAGCGGACAAGCAGAAAGCCAGCCTGGGGATGGCAGTTGTTTGCATTCCTTGTACCAAACTCAGGAATGCAGAGGCATGAATACTTCCCACCATGTGAGCTGGCTGCTCAAGAACAGCACATCTACAAGGGAAAACACTTCTTGCCATTCCCAGTGCTGCCTACAAGGCAGATTTCTGACTTCAGGACAAACAACTCAGCACCTTTTATAATGCTCTTTGGCAATAGCTGCATCTGCTACCCGGGCCGAGCTATAGGAGCCAGAGCACAAAGCAGAGCATTTGGCACTGAGGACCTGACCCTCACACCGAGGGCATCTCAGGGGATTTTGATTTGGACTAACCCTGTGGATTGGACACCCCCGAACAGCAGGAGAGCAGTGCTGGAGCACTTCTTTGTCTCAATTCACTGTGTAAGAAAACTGCTCATGAGCTCCAGGGCTGCTCTGCAAGGTCAACGAAAACACAGCTTAAATGTACACTTGAGACTCCAATCAAAACTTAATATGTGCATCTCAGTACCAATTAACTCTAACAAACTAATTTCAGCTTACAGAACAAGAAGGGAAAAACCAACAGTGGGTCTAGCAATAGGGATGGCCCCAACCTCAAGCACCAGGACCACATTTCCTCTTGCATCCCACCTGTAAGAAAACTCTCCTTGCCTTCAGCAGCAGCAGGACAGAGGTGGGCCAGCCATTTTTGGCTGGAGAGTGAAGGGCATAGCTGAAGATGCACTCGTTGGGAGTACGAGAGTGCCTGCAAATCAAATGCATTTTATGCCATAAAAACTTATTGCCTTCTCAAAATAGGGCTTGGTGCAACTGGGAAAGCTGCATCTTACTCTGATGATAAATTGCCGCAAACGCTGCAGAATAACGCACAGAACGTGATTTCTCACGCTGCCACGTAACACGCGCGGTTTCCCCCCCAAAAGACCCGGCGCATCCCCGCAGCCCAGCCCGGGTTGGGAGCGGGCGCTGCCCCCTCTCCCGGCCCCGTCCTCCGCCAGCCGTGGCACCGGGCTGCGCCGCCAGGTGGCGCCGTCGGCCCGGCCGGCAGAGCCCGCGGCGGGGCCGCGCCGAGCGGCGGGCGCTGCCCAGCCCACCCCCTCCCACCACCCCCCCCCCCCC
>WHYT01016817.1:417237-485555 GCA_009806455.1 Tetrax tetrax
AAAAAAAAAAAAAAAGAAAGATTAAGAAGTTTGAGAGGGAGGTGGGGGGGGGATTTTTTTCTTGCCTTTTTTTTTTTAAAATACTAACTCTTTATAGTTTGGGGCTTCTATAGATTATTTATAACTAGGATAGAATTTTCAGACAGAAATGGGATTTTTAATATCAACAGCCTTCCTCAGAACATTTTTATTGAGGAAATACGCTTGTATGGCTGTGGAAGCCATTGAGATGCTTGGAGTAAAAGAGTACAGAAAGAGAAGACTGGGTTAAATTAATTCCTGCTAAATACCTACCAGCAGACTTGCTGTCTATATGGGGAGCTGGAAACAGAATTGTACCAGGGCAAAAAGGATACTGTGTCTATTTATAGCACTGCCTTCAACACCGTAGGAATTCAAAGGAAAACTCCAACTCAGCACACAGTCTTCTCATCATCTTCTTCTGTCAAGATTAAAATGGGGCTGAGATCATTCCCTTCCCCTGCAAATCCCTGCTAGGAAGGATCTGTTCGTTTCTGCAAGTAAGGAACTACCCTGGTACAAACCACCCCAGAACTCATATGGTCTGGGATCTGGGAGTCCTCACCCAGCCAAATGTCACCTCTTTCCTCTTGGTAGTCAGAGGAAGAGAAAAAGAGCCTCACAAGCCTCAACGCTTTAGCAGGAAAGACCACGTGTGCTTCACCTGCTCTGCATCCCTGTTCCCCACACTGTCCCCAGCCCTTCTCCTTACACCAGATGCTCTGGGGCACTTGCAAACAAAAGGGTAGCATAGCTCCAGCACACTCCCAGTGCCAGCAGCAGGGAGGGGAAAAGGAACAGGGTCCTGGTCACTTACGGTATCACTTACTGACATGAGGCACTTACCCTACAGGGGCATGTGCCATTCTGGGAAGGAGTGGGCTCCAGTGGTGCAGGCCACCTATTTATCAGGAGAAATTATCTCTGATGTTAATAATACAAATGAGAGCAGCCTTGGAAAGGAATTAGCAAAAACCTGACCACCACTCTAAAAATGAGGCAGGTTCCTGGAGTTCCTTAGCTCAACTCTTCTTTTAGCATCATGGTGCCTCAGATCTTTTCTTCTCATCTTCCACCTTCCAGTTTCTCTTTAATAAGAGCTGCTCTTTCATTTTTCACAAAGCACTACCCACTCTACTCTCTCGGTGCTCCTCTTTTGTAATTCCCTTATCAAGCTGTCTGCTAGGTGGGGAGCAGAAGGTGCAGGACTTGGTGCTGCCTTTGAGGTACAGGTAATTATTATGGGCATCTGTTATTGTGGTTTCTGCCTCAACAGGTGGAAAACATGCCGTTTTCTGAAAGATTTGCAGCACTCTGTGCTCCTGCCTTGTCTTTCCTCTAAAGCCAGTCGTGTGGTGTTCCTAAAATAATAAACACAGCCTCACTGCTGCCACAAAACCCCTGGTAAATATATTTTTATGGGAATGAAATATTAAAGGATTTGAACAGTTATTCAGTGAAAGCAAAATATGAGCAGTAAGGTTGGGTAAAGATTCAAAGGCTGGTTTGCTTCCTTTCCCTGGGGCACATCAAGGCTGTACTGTTTGCACTTTAGAGATGGATAGTGGGGAATTACTTAACCCAAAATGATGGAAACAATTCAGACTATAATAATATAGCATGAGAGTTTCTCACATTACATCTATTCCCCATACTGCTGGCTATATTCTGCCTTCAGATTCATGTGCACAATTCTCATTGGATTCTGGAGCCAAAATGCATTTCATTGTCTTCCTTAAAGTCTCTCTACGGTATAAGGTTGCTAAATCCTGAGCTCAAGTACTGGGGACGCATCTTTTCTGAACATTTCCCAGTGTCTGTCTCCATGAGATTCCAATCTGCTGTGTTTTACTTTGAATTTCATCTTCCTACCTTCCTAAAAACACAAAGCAGAAACACATATTTCCTCTGCCCTGGAGTGCAGGAATCACCAAATTTCCCAGCAGGTTCTCTCACAACATATCATGGATCCAAGTTTGTCTAAAAATGCTACAAGCCCTTTGTGGAGTAGAAAGGGAGGAGACCAGAAACATGGGCCAAGTTTCTGAGTGTTATGAACACCCCCAGTCCCCAAAGGGACTCCATATCCTGTTTCCTCTCTCCCAAAAATTTCACCTGGCTTTGGGTTTCATTAGGAGAAATACACATTGCTTGACTTTAGGCTCTAAGTCTTCAGTTCATGCTTCCTGCTGACACTGCAGAGACTACAAGAGCCACGAAAGCTGAGTCTGACCTGGGGGCTTCAAATTTACTACAAGAGCAGAGCAAATTAAATGGAGAGCACGTTAAGCGGGCTGGGAGATTGTTGTTGACCAACAAATCTTCATTAAGTTCCCACACCAAGCTGTGCTGCACCTCCGATGAAACTGATTATTGTGTCTCCATCTGTGTTTCAACTATTTCTCCACCAGGCTTAAAAGAAACTCAAACTTGCCTTAGGTCTAATTAGAAATAAAACACAATATTAATCCACCTTGCCCCAAGCACGCACCCAGTTTGGAGGTGTTGGTGCACTGTTCAAACAGGCCAAGTTCCACTCCATTCACCACCAGTTATTTACTGCCCTGTTTTTTGCTAGCTCTTTTATTCACTGTCAGTGTCTCACAGAGACTTTTTTCACTGTTTTATGGTGACTTTCTGGATTACTGGTTTGCACTACCAAAAACAAAGTCTGAGATCAGTTCCTGGCAGTGATCTCCAGACCTTTCAGCCACCAGCATGAACCCCAGGAATTCATGTGACTCACACCTCACCACAGCAAAGCCTGTGCTCGGCATAGCAGCAGCTTTCACAGGATTAGAGTAAAGCCCTCTCCTGGTATCCATGACTGAAGGATACCAAAACTGGAGCCTCTGACATCCTCCCCTGCAGACCACTACTAGAAATACAGCTCCACAGGTAAAACTGAGGTGCCAACCGACTCTGCTGCATGGGCTTTGAAAACACCCTACCCAATTTAGGCCACAGAGAGGTTTGAGGGAAAAGTGCAAAGGAAAGCAAAGGGAATTAAACAGTAGCACTGAGAGTTACACAGCTTTAGCATCTGCAGTGTAGATGCAGAGCAGGATCTTCTGCCACAGACTGTCCTTGCCTTAAGGTAAGGTAAAGAAACAATTATTAGGTATTTCTCTTCTGAATGTAAAGTAAGAAACAAAAGGTACATGCAGATTCTAAAGACTGATTCCCTCATTCATGATGTATCATTCTTTGCCAGATAACATTTATGGTGGCCAAACTACTTGTTGGCCATGGAGACTGGCTGTACCCCATACCATGTCCTCAGAGTCAGGCAACACCTGAAAAACTCAGATGAGACTCAAGCTTTTCTGTATCAAGATAGGCATCAATTATTTGGGTTTATGCAGCAGCACCTCAGCACACAGGCTGTTACTGGTTCCCAGCACTGGGGCACTGCGAGGCAGCCTTCCCTTCACAAAGCCGCCTGTTGTGTCCCAGAAAAGACTGAAGGGTGCAACAGAGCAGTCGCCTTCTAATAGGATCTGAATTTTTTTTTGCTAGTGGTTAATTGTTTTCCAGCTCTAGAAGAAAATGAGTTCTGTTCTTTTTGTACCAGGTGATCTATGACATTTGGGGGCACATATTTTTAACTGCTAGTTTGTTTTAGAAATATGGTTAAGAGTTAACCTAAAGGACAAATGATTAGAAATACCTCTAATCCCAAGAGCTAACACAACTGCTGGGAAATTCTAGACCTCAAATCAGCTATGTTACAGAATATTATAAGTTCTTTTTTTTTTTCCTTCAGCAGACTTAGTAGTGAGATTTTACAATGAGAAGAAAGCAATTTGCTTAGCTGACTTGGGATTTCATCTCCTTCTGTTGCATCTCTTAGACTATACACACATCAGCAAGCAAGCCTCAGCTCTGTTCAGTCTCAGTCTGACCTCTGTACTAACTTGATTTATTGTTTTTAGTTCTCAAATAGTATATTACGTTATACCCCAAAGGGTCTGATTAGAACTGGCCAGTATTTTAATGATTTATGAGGGGCATCTGTGACTGCATGGGTAGCATACGTGTTGTGTCAATGCTATAGGAGGAGTCTGTATTGATCCATACCAGTGAGCTCCAAGACAAAAGCGTGTCAAATTCCAATAAGCTTTAGTTCACAAACCTGATTTGACAGGTGGCCAAGCTTGCACTGGGACTGATCGTAGTTCTCATGGTGGGAATAAAACAAAACAGCTGGATTGCTTCTAGCCATTGCATTATGAGAGGATTTCCATTCCTTTCTCTTGTTCTATTTCTATCTTACAGAGCTTAAGGAGGTGTTTATCCTTCCCAGTTCTGTAGCCAGAAACCTGGGCAACAGGAGCTTGCTATCAGCTCTGTGGTTTATCTTTCTGCCAGAAGACACGGGTGAGAAATACAGGTTACTGGAACGAGCCTTCCAGACCTCTCCAGTCCTGCCATGGCTATCATGATGCTAGAAAGTCTGAGATCAGAAAGTGTGGGGTGAGAGAAAGACAGACAAAGAAACACTTAGAAAGTCAGTGCAGGTGTTTTTAAGCCATAGCATCACTGCATTTAATAAGGGATTGTGCTATATTTTTTTTAGGGTATCTCTAACGAAGGACTTTGCAAGCACTTAAAGAAGGGTATCAGCAGCACAGCATGGAGATACAGGGTTTCTGTGTCCTTGGTTTGATTTTGCATGTTCTGAGTTCTGTTTTAAGAGCCAAAGCCAAAATCTGCTGAAGCATTCCTAGGAAACCTTGCCCCTCAGCAAGTCCCAACTTGACCATGACTTTCACCTCATAACGTAACCTGCCTTTGACTCATTAGAGGTGGGCACAGCTCTTGACCCAAATTAAATCTAAAGGCGACTCTCTACCCAGGTACAGCTATCACTACCAGTGTTTGGCAGCACTCTGCCCCTGGGTTGCCTCCTAGCTCAGACTTGTGGACAGATGTAGAAAAATCACCCAACTGAAGTTTACCATCTCTACCTGTGCAGTGGGAACAGTAGCGTCTTCCTCACAGGCGAGAACAACTACAAAATGCATTCCAGTGCTCAAGAAACACCAGGGAACTGTGGCTGCCTACCACCTGCTGTTTCCCATCTTCCTTCCTAGCAGGTTGTTCAACCCTCCTGCGACACCAGCGTGAGGATACGTCTGTTGTCTCCTGTAAGTTGGGTAGCTGGTAGAGACCACAGGGCAAGAACAAGGAGCAGTGAAACTGTCAATGCTCCCAAACAGAACAGAACCAAAAAAGAGCAATATATTGTTTCTGAGATAGAAGAACATACCAGAGCTAGACACAGGGGAGAAGGATTTTGCATTGTGCCATCCTTTTGGTTAAATCCTTGGGGCAGAAACCATTCACTCATAATGGAATTCTTTGAATTCTGAAGCCTGATGTTTCCAGTGCTGGGCGGGAGGATACTGCAATATTAGTTATTGTTAAAGTAGCCTCATTCACCTTCAGATGTGGCCTGCTAAACTCTGGTGGGGGCACAGGACACCAACCTAAGGCACTGCATTACAACTGGGGTTCTGTGCAAGACACAGCACAGGAAATCCTTGGGCTCTGAATGTTGCTGAAGCAAGAAACAAACAAGATTTCTGCCTCAGATCATTGGGAGGTGACCTGGGAAGATTAGATCAGGCTAGATTAAAAGTATGCAACGGGGAGTAAGCCTGAAGAGTAAAACCATGGCTGAGAGACTGGAAACAACACCCAAGTGAAGCTTTGTCCTTCTTTCATTAAGCTAGATGCAGTGTGTCCAGAAACCTATCTGTGGCTTTCTTGTGTTGTGTTCAGTTGGCAGTGAGTTGTCCAGATCAAAGCCCCTTACAAAGTAGAGAGCATGCAAAAAAAAAAAAGTGTAGCAGTAGGGCTGCTTGGCAGTCACAGTTTCACCCCAACAGCCACAGAGGGGGAGCAGATAATGTACCCTGTGATGTACAGCACTAACAGGCTCTGCCTCCCACACAGCAAGGGTGCTGAGGCTGAAAAGCATCATTGCAAATGTGAGCCCCCAGTCCACTGGATCTGCTTTACAGAAATAGACTCAGCACATTTCAGGCAATCTGTGAATAAACCCAAGCTTGTACCTCTCTGCAAGGTCATGCTGTACTAACATCATCCAGTAATGAGAGCACCACACACTCCCTGCAACTGCAGGCTGCAAATATTAGTAGAGCATCACTAAAAGTCATGAAAAAGCAACTAGGATTTACCTTGTTCAGGGAGGGTGACGGCTTTGGAGTGGTTGTACCAAAACACCAGTGTCAGCCAGACAGCCCAGCTGGTTACAGGCAGCTCCAAGAGGAAATCAAAGTGGCACACGTTACTCCTACTTTACAGCACCCTGCATCAACTTGCCAGCCTGTCTTTCAGAAATGTTTCATCCTTTGAGTTTTTCGGTAATCTTCTGAGGGCACTTCCAGAAGAAAAAACAGAGTTTATCCATTCAGAGTATACCAGCTTTCACCTTGGATAAGTCATTGCTGGAAGCAATAGAGATATAGTGATGTAAAATCCCTTGTGCACAGAAGAACCACCAGCCTTAACACAGGAAAAATTGAATTTTAGGCAAGCTTGTCTTGAAGTGGGAGCATAGGGATAGCAAGAGGGTCTTATGAATGTAGCACGTCCAAGATCTGTTTAGTGCTACAATACTGTAGATTGGGATTTTTGTTTACTCAAAAGGGACTGAAAAATACCAGTACTGAATGGAGAAGGGAGTTACAGACCGTCAGAACTGACCAGCAGTCAAGCCTGATGACTGAAGTCCGACACAGAAGACGACACTAGCCATGATGTTTGATCTAGGAGTGGTAGCCTGGCAGGGAGTTAGAGAGACCCTCAAATATGGGCATGCTGTTGCAGTGACAAATAGCATGGAGATGTGGTAGATGCATTTTGGACCAGCTACTGTCTTTGGGTCATACACATTGTGTCTTATTCTCTACCAGATCGGGTTGGGTTAATGGATATAAGGATGCACTTGGCAGCTAAAAGTGTAGGAGTACCAAGGGGCTCCAGAGGGCCCAATTTTGTAGCTGAACTTCTGTACTCACAGCCAAAAGCCCTGCATCTTTGCTGGGATGAGGGCTGGAGGGATACTGGCTTTCCTTTGATGGCTTGCCAAGAGCCAAGTTCAGGTCCTTAGAGCTCTGCAGTGCTCTCGCTCCAGTTGATGACTTCATGAACACCTAGCATCAGGAGGAACACAGCTCCCTGCACAGCTTTAAATGTTTGCGTTTCCCTGCATGTGCCGATGACATCATTGCCACCTGAGGGCCTGAACTCTGGTCTTGGCAGGTAAAAGCCTTTCAGGTCACCTTACATTGGGGTTCTTGCTCTCGATGTGTATTTATGTAATGATTGCTAGATGGCTGTAATTAGATGACTGTAAAGCACTACTAAAATGCACTAGTAATAAATTCTTAATAGCTGATGCTATAACAAGCAGTTACAAAAAAATGTATCATAACATGCAGATTGTTAACAGCATCTAGGCCTGTTTAATGCACAGCTTTAAATAGTTATAATGCACACTATTGAAATAGCATGTAAAATTTCTAACTAGTAAATAAATGGTCCAATTCAGCAACAAAATATACCTAAGCTTCAGTGCTGAAGAAGCCACAGAAAAGCTTGGGGTAGATGAGCTATCTCTTCTGATCTCTGTAATCCTTTTGATGGTGCTACCTGTCAGCCATGGTTTCTGTAAAGCACACTCCATGTGCCCACCCCTACCTGCCCCTGCCTCTGTCCTGACTGAGAAACACGCTTAGGTTCTCATTTATATTACAAAATGCAACTGTGTCCAGAAAACTCCTGGGTTTGCGTTTTGTGAAGAAGGGGTGGGTCAGGGAAAATCCATTTAGCTGCCCATATTTTTCATTTCTCTTTTATCCAGTCAAAACAGCAGTGTGGGCAATATCTCTACAGAGATGATTTCCCGTGGCTAAAGAATAAAATAACTATACATGCAAAATCCAGAAAAATTAGCAAAATCAGAAGGTGGCCAAGTTTTGCACATTTGGTACAACATTGCTGCACGTGAAAGGATGTCTAGCCACCATCAGGAACCACACACATGGTTAGTAAATACAAGTGTACTGACCAGCTGATGACAAGAAACTATTTTATACTACAGTTACAGACAAAAACAAGGCCACCCTGCCTCAGGGCCTGCATGCTGATGTACATCCTGAAACAGTCAAGACCATCAGGTCTGAGCCCTGCTGGCTGGCCCACAGACTTGCTATGAAAAAATTAGACATTTTTGAGGTTTCTGAGGCCTGGCAACCCATAACATCAGTTGAAGCTGCGGTAAATGCAGCATATTTGTGAACCAGGATGGGCTGATTAATTTATTTCTTACATTTGCGTAGTGCTTTGCATCAGAAATGTCACTGCTGATTTCCCTGAATGTCTCATGGAAGAGAGTGTTCTACTTGGACAGAGGAGAGGTGTCACAATCCCTCTTCAGTTAGGAGAGAAAATTTGGTACCAACACAATACAGAGGGGAAAAAAACCCCACTCAGATGTTTTCTTCCTTGTGCTGCTCAAAGCTGTCCAATACAGAGTAATTTAGCTAGTCTGCTCCCCAACATAGAGTCTGTGTGGTTTGTTGAAGGCAAGGTCATCTAAATGGATTTTGCCAAGTCACACCAAGTGGGTGCCTTACCCTAAATGTATAGATGGGTTAAATTTGTGGGTCTGGAAGCCTCTACTAAATTTGGAAGTGCTGTTCAGATTACATCCTCCAGCTGCTGGAGAGATTTTCTTACAAACAGTTGGCTACTCAAATACCTTGTGCCTCCCTGGAAACCACTTCTATCTCAGCTTTCAAGTTCAGCCAGCCCTACCTCAGTCATCGCTGTATTTGATTCATACCATCTATATCCTGTAGTGCTCCTAGCAATTGATAAATTATGGCTCCAGCGAGACTATTGGGTTAAACACCAAGGAAGAAAGAATGATGACAGTAATACTTGTCATTCGTGTGGAGATGTAGCAACACAAAACCCTGTCTCAAACATATGTTATCTTGGAGGAATCTTTCCAAGGGATAGGCTTTCTGAGAAACGTTTATGACTTTTGAATACACGATAGGCATGAACTTGACACGACCTACTTTGGCCAAGCCCTGGGCTTCAGCCTGGTCTTTTGCCACCACAAATCAAACAGTCTATTTGAAGTGCAGTCAGACTGATATCTTCACTGAGATGACAAGGTTATAGCACATACCAGCTAGAGAAAAAAAACAGGGTGTAGAGCACTTTGTTCTCAGGATTTAAAATATTTTCACTAAATGGCTATGTTCTGCCCATACTTGAGAGCCAATACAATGCCTGGGATGATTAAAATATTCATTACAATGTTGAAATGAGAGCACTGACATCCTTATATATTCAAATCCCTCCTTTACCTTGGCATTGGAAAATGCAAGGAAAAGCAGAGTATATAAAGAGTTGGTTTTTTCTCCTGACTTTCCACAGCATCATGCTGCAGGGTTTTGTGTCTTCCCATCACTTCCCTTTTGATCTCGTACCAACATAATGCCAAATTGTCAAATCACACTGACTGTTGAGATTGTTCTCATTTAATGAAATACATGGTGTTGGAGAAATCAGATAAAAGGTGGCACATATTTCCAAGGACTGAGACACCTGTCAAGGGATACCCATCTCTAAAGACCCTCTCCTCAGCATGGCACTGAACAGCACTAATTATGTTACAGATAAAGCTGTAGTCACTGAATTAACTGATAAACAACCAAAGCATCTACAGGGGCATTTGTGGCTGGAAAGAGAGGAAGCCTAAACCCTCAGGAAGGAAGCAGTCTTTGTGAGCTCTCACAGGACCACTTTCCTTTCTTCCTGGGATATTCCATATACAAGGAACCATGGACCTGGCCACCCTCATAGCCCAACTGCAGCAAAGCCACTAATAGGTTTCCAGAAAGAGGGCTACAGATGCAGGCACGGTGTGGTGACACGTACAGCCTGTGTCATACTCTGGGTCACTGTAGATGACCAGAATTACATTCTGCTCTGCGACAGGCCTCTCTGATTGCAATTCTCCTGCTAGTCATAATTAAGGAAATTCTATTACACAGTTCAGATACAATTACAGTTGTAGTACAAACCAATTCAAAATTAATCTAAATATAATGGTAAAATTTCTCCTATGTGATTGAATAATTACTGCAATACAACTCCAGCAGGGCAAAGATCAGGAACATTTCATATGAATATCATTCAGAAACTGGCATTTTAAAATTGTATTGCTCATTCATACACATCACGGAAAGAGATCCACTACAAAAAGCAAATATAGAGGAACTGAGTTGAGAATCAGTAAAAACATTTTTAAAATGAAGAACCACCACATTATTACATATAAGCATTTTCCTTTCACACTAATTTGTTTGAATCTATTCATGCTCCTCATAAAACATTACACAAAATTTTAATCATAGCATTGTTTTCTTTAAATATGTGCATTTCAGTAAGTGACACTTGCATGTATAAATTTAGTGAGTTAAAATGTTAGACTGACACTAGAACTGAGCAGTCACTTATTCAGAAAAAAATTGCCTTGTTTTCCTGTCTGTACATTTTCTATGGAAAGCTATTTTTTTTTAGTGTATTCATTATTCAACATTTTAGTTGAATAGTCCTACAGAGAATTCTCTGCTTTTGAATCATTCACAGCCTGTTAGTTCCAATTATTTCACATTTGAAATTTGAACCCCGGTCCTTCATTTTTATTGGACATAGAGTTTACATGAACTGATGCTGTTCTCCTGTTTAACAAATGTGACCAGAATACAGATGGAATAAGTTTTGTACACAACGTCAGCAGTTCATGTCTGTGTTTCCACAGGAGTAAATTCCTTAGCTATAATCCAAGATCAATGTGAGCACAAGCTGAAAGTCATCTTAGGATAATTCTGAAGAACACCACCCATCTTATAAAGACCATTGTTCCACAACTTTCAATATCCACACAGCACACACTACCTTCTTTTGCCAAGCCTACGCTGTTATGTTCTCTTCTAGAAAGACAACTTAAAAAAAAAAAAAAAAATCTCTGAAGGAGCACTTTTCCTAAGGTGTGCTATACTTCAGAGCTGTCCACCAAACCATTATAGGGATGGAGTTATGGGCCTGGAAAGCACAGCTCCCAGAAGAGCCGTGTGAGTGAATTGGTGTCTGTCCCTGCTCATCTTACTGACAGCCTGAACACCGCAATGTTACCAGGACTTCTGGGCACTGCCACATAATTCTCCACTCCTGTGAGGCTTAGGAAAGCAAGGCTGACAGCAGCATTTAGTCTTCTGAGGCTAGGTAATATGAAAATCAAAGTATTTATACAGTGGAGAGAGCAAAAGGAAGGGATAACAAGCAGCAGTAAATAAGAAAAAAAACAAAAGAGTTGAAAGCAACTTTATAGGGAGTGAGAAGTGCCCTAGAGTGGTCATTAGCCACACTGCAAGGAATGAGATACATCAAAAAAGGGGAACATTTGCTGCAGATATTATGAGGTGGGAAGGATTGGAGGAGGCTGTTATTCTTGAAAGTATTTAATGAACTGGCAGATGGCCCTGTGGTCAGGACACATTTCTGCTGCAGACCTCCTGCGTGGGATCAGAGAAGTCACGCTGGTGTCTGCGATCGCCAGCGGGAGCCGGGCAGACCTGGGGCAGTGGGCACTGGGGTGGCCAGCGTCAAAGATGCTGTCACAATTGATGGGAGATGTCCGTTCCAGTATGGGAATTCCTCCGTGCCTCCTCTTGCATAAAGCCATCCAAAATGGGCAGGAACATCTGCTTTTGTTTTCACAGTAAAAGCTGACACTGGAGGAGATATGCACATTTGGGAGGGGAGCACATTCCACAGTGGAGCTCTTTGTAATACAAACAATACGAGGCTATCCTGGGAACATCATTATTTGGTGAAAACTTACTGTATTCGAGAGGACAAGGCTGCCTGTGAAGGTGGCAGAATAAGGTGGACTGACAGAAGAGAGGGCCCCTCTTGGCAGCCCTTGGCAGGGTGGTGGGGTAAATCACCCAAGTGCAAGGCAGAAGGGTGGCTTCTAGTCAACATTCAGTGGCCTAGCACTGGCACAACAGTCACTGCTTCCCTCCTTCATTTCTGTGGACATGTCAGGAACTTAGTTGCTCCATTTCTCCTTCAGCAAGGCTGAAGGCCCTGCAATGGGCTCCCAAAGCAGGCTAGTATTCAGACTCTCTCTGTGTTTGCGCATGCAAAGCCAGATATTTTTAAACAAAAATACACCAAAGTGTGAACTTACAGCTAGTGAAAGTACCTTGATGGGAAACTTTCACCACAGATAGTGTTTGGAAAGAAATTGTCAATGGAGGTGCTTGAACATGAATAGAACCTACTTGTAAACGGCAGAGCTGTTCAGCAGAAAGATGGAAGGTTTCAAGTTTTCTGTCCTGGAGCGTTCTGCCCCAACCCACACCTCTAATAATTTATGCAAAAGAGATTCTGCAGTCAGTGGCAGAGCAAGACTGACTCATTGACTACAACTTCATCCATGTTCTAGACAGATGCTTCTGTTCTAAAGCTGCCTGAGTTGACAGAATTCCCAGTATCTCTGTAATGCAGATACTCATCTAATTTTTAGAACACTATATATGTTTTTAATAATTTTTAAAACATTGCTCTAGTAAAAATAGTTTCTATTTCCCTCTTCAAAAATCCTCCCAACAGTTCAAATCTATAGCTAACACAAGGAAGTACTATTTCAAAAGAAACTTATCACATGGGAACAGAGTAATTCCAGAGATAAATCGATGCCTAAAAAACCTGTTTCTCCGTGTAATTAAAGTTCTTACTTCAAGATTAGAAGTGGGACAGTTCTTGGAGGGGGCAGAGAGGAGAGGAATGCAAATGAAACAAGCTATTTCAAAAAATTAATGCTCATAAGAATACCAGCTGGAATCACTATAACTTACTCATGCAGATTCTTTCTACCATGAACATTTGGCATCCGGAAAACAAATACGGCTGGCAACTACCATCAGAAAGAAACAAAATACTCCTTACAGAGTTTCCCCCGTTGAAGCTGACCAATTCTATTCAGCTCAGCTCAGCTCAGTCTGTTAGGCAAGTTATAAAAGACAAATCAGATAAAGTATATGAAGTCCTAGTTAGGTGGTTAAAGCAAAAGCTCAACTTACCAAATTAGTGACTTGTTTCTGTATCCACTGCGTAGCTACATTTACACAATACATTTTCCATTGCATTACCTCTTTCCATTTGAAAGCAGAACTCTTTTGCTGGCATATCGAGGACTGGTCTGTTTCATTGTGGTAGTAGTAGCATCTAGAATTCCAAGTAGGAAGTGAGAAAGTTCATACTACTATGAAAAAACTTTAAAAAAATATAATAAAGAAGTTTTAATTCACTGCTTGACATACCTAGAAAGAAGGGTTGAGTAGTCAGCTCAAAATAAGCCTGCTAAGACCCTGAGCCTAGTAGTTTGAAAAAGCTTTAGCTTACAATTTGCCATAATAATATAAAACTGTATTTAAGAAGCATAGGCTTCAAAATCATTGTCTGAACCACAGCATGGGACTATGGGACTGTCATTGTTTAGACTGCAACAGTATTCCCAAGTCCAGTCACAGCCTCTGCTATGATAAGTATATAAACACCTGAGAGAGAATCTCTGCCCCAAAGAACTTACTACTCTTAACTCTAGGGAAGCTTTGTGAGGGGGTAAGGGAGGGTGAGAAGAAGAGAGGGTGACCTCAAAAACATCTCTGCTGGTGGTGAACGTCTGCCCTCCATCTTTCAGGATGGCCTGGGACTCCCTGTGCAGCAGGGACTTGCTGCGCCCCAAGATAAGAAGTGCCGCAAGCCAGACGTCTGGCAGCCAGAGCAGAACACCATCCCTGGAGGAGCTGCGGCGCCTGCTCTGGACACGCACACACCCCACAGGGCACGTGGATGAAGTCTGGCCAAACCTTTACGTGGGAGACCTGTAAGAGAGAGGGAAGGGTTGAAGGTGTTAATGCAACTCTTAGTTCCCATCCTATACCCCCTAAAATCATCTGCTCTTTACTTAAAAAGAGAGCTAGGCACTAACTTGGTGCCTCACAGTAAGTCTTAAGTGTTGCACAAGGGCTGAACTGTGCTTAGGATGCTGTAGCATAGAGAAAAGGCATCCTAAGTATCCCAAAAGAATATCCCTGCTCTTGATTTCTCCTCCTGTGTTAGTACAGGAGTCCCACACTGCAACAGCCTGGTACCGCAGGCAGTCACACCAGAGCTAGGTAAAACAGAATCAGCCTTGTGTTCTCCTCACATTGCCAGATGGCGTCGGTCCCCTGAACTGATGGATACCCAGCAGAAGTGACTTTGAAAAAGCAAACCAGAAAACTCTTGGCTTGTGCAAAATTATCATCACCACCACCTTTTTATTTTTTGTCAGTTGAGAAAAACCACCTAAACTCATGTCTGGGGAAAAAAAATGCAGGAAAAGTAAAAGTTAGTTTCTTAAAGAGCCACTTCTGTCTTGAAGTATTTTGGTGGGCACTTTGTACCTGATCAACCTGTCAGAAAATAGCTGCTACAATTTCATGCACTTTTAACAAACTGCACTATCAGCAGCATGTTCTACCCCACACTGCCACGCAGCAGGTAAATATAACCCCCCATCCTTCTTCCAGGTACATCGCTCGTGACAAAGCGCAGCTGAGCCGAATGGGCATCTCCCATGTTGTGAATGCTGCTGCTGGGCGATTTCACATTGACACCGGACCCAAGTTCTACAAAGACCTGCCTGTGGATTACTACGGAGTAGAAGCAGAGGACAACCCAAACTTTGATCTCAGCATTTACTTCTACCCAGTCGCTCGATACATAAGAGCAGCACTGAATTCCCCAAGAGGTAACTACGCCATCTGTGCATGTTGCGTACCTTCTGCATAGGAACCAAGCAGGGCAAGTTATAAAATAGCATTTGGCATAAACAAACCACCTGCAGATGTGGACAAGAATGTAGATACCCAAACCAAGTAGTGTCACGCCTGCCTGCTGAAACAGGAAAGGATGCTCTGAACAGGCTTTCAAATGGGTTTTGCCTATGTCTGGTGCTATTCATAAATAAATAAAATTGCAAGTATCCGTTATTACCCATAGGGACACACTGACCTGGGAGGAGGCACATACACTTGATCTTTTCAAATTAGTGATGGAGTTTAAAATAAAAGCTGAGATGGAGTAAAAAGACGAGTGCAGCATCGTATTTGAATAAGAAGAATCTACTATAATGCTACGGTCTGTGCAAGTCCTACAAGCACAGTATAGGGAAGAGAACTTGCCGGCAAGCAATTCTGTAGAAGAGAACCTAAACAAAACCACCAGCCAGGAGATAATGCCATGCTGTTGCTAGAAGGAGTATAACCTTGAATTAGGAAGATAACCTGCAAAATCCTTGGGCTCACTACACACAGGCCAGGTACAATGCCGGAGGCCTGGGGCTAGTGGGGGATCATTGCTATTAAAGACAAACCTTCACAAAAGCAAGTCTCCACCGTGCCACAAGACTGTACAGATAGCCACTCCCAAGTAAGTGCTTTATTAAGACAGCAGTTATACACTCAGCAAACTGTTTTGCTTGCATCATGGTGAGTTTTAATATCAATGAAGGTCCTAAAATACTAACTACCCAGCTTAATAATATGCAGCCAGTAGAATTATCTATACCATATAATCTAGGAAAGGGAGACACAGTAACTGAAAATAGTGCACCTCCCTGCAAGATACCTCAGCGTTTACTGCTGTTTGGACTGCTGCATTTGCATTTCAAAGCCACTAACATACTTGGAGAATCTGGATCTGCATCCATTTCTATTACAGCATACGCTATTGGCAATTGAAGTCATTATTCGTGGTGCTCCAGAGAAAGGTAAGATCCAAAATAATTTCATGCATGTGTAAAAAATTAAAAAAAAAAAAAAAAAGCGAGTTCCAAATCAATTGACAAAAGACAAAAAAACAACAGTGCTTCGCAAGATGCATGCCCAAATACTGAAAGTCAAGGCTCAAGTCAAACACAATGAACTCATCGTGTCTAGAGTGCATATTTATCCCTACTCCCATGCTTTTAGGTATTGCTTTACTGAACTCCATATGGAAACAGGATTCTGGGAATGGAAACAAGGTAAAATTCAATCATATACAGTCCAGCTGCTGCTGACATTCATCATTTTAAGGAAAGTGCAACAGTTTAGAAAATATATAAACAAGGTGTTCTGGAAGTGTAATTTCCTGAGGTACAGAATTTAGCAGCTAAATACCCATGACCTGTGTAGGGATGAGACAGGGAGGGAATTGGTACTCACATAATTTAAAAGAAGAGCAAAAAAAATTGCATTTATTATACGCGGTGATGCTGAACAAAAAATTATACCAGGTGACAAGAGGCCTGCTCATACTAAACTCAGAATGTAATGAAGTACTTCTGTTTGATTGAGAAGCCATTTAAGACTGCTGCTTAACTATTACATGCAAATTCAACTTTTTTTTTTTAATGGAATTAAATTATCTTTTTCACCTGAGAGGGTAAGTAAAAGTTAAGACTACATGAGGTACAAACATATTTAAAACTATGAATCAAATACTCATTAGAATGAAGTAAGAACTGTACTCCCATCACGCTTGAAGAAAAATTCTGATGCTTTACACCATAAGTCCAGAAAACAGCATGGTCATATTTATTCCAAATTTCTACCTTAGCTGAACAGAATACATCATTGGCAATGTAAGGAATTTATTTTTAAGGCAATTTCTTCAAACCCAGATGCCAGAGCATGAGAAAAAGGAAGCAGGGGAGTGTGCACTCACATGCCCCTAACTGGGAGCTATTCCTGTCACAGTGGTCATGTCTGCATCACACCCTGAATGATTTCCTTCATCATCTTTGTCATAGAGATGGAGAAATACAGGCACTGCTATTGCAGCCACGCCATATAAGCATTATTTTTTGAACCCTGCCTCCTTGGCTGCCTTTCCTTCAGCACAGCCCTGCTGTTCCTTTGCCCACATAACAGAGCTGTTTGGGGAGGCTTAGCCAAGAGCAAGCAGATGCACAATCTGCCCCCTTCTCCACAAGGGAAAACATGGTGTCAGGGAAGTACTGGCCTTCTTCCTCATGCTTAAGGGGCACACCTTGAATATCAGTCTTGCCCTTTTACATGGCCATCTGTACAATTTGCATTTTTCTGGAGTGCAGCTAAATCTAAGCTTAAATCAGCAGGGTCTGGTGAAGTCTAGCAGAAGATGGAGGGAAAGAGAACTTGAGAGCACAGACGAAAGCATGCTATGAAAACTATTCAACTAACACCATGCAGAGAGAAAGATTCCCACGTAGAGAGCTTCTCCTTTTATTGACCTCTGAACATGTTTAAAACAGGCAGGTTAAAATCACCCATTAACTTCCTGAAATGGCATACCCTCTGAAAAGTGTTTCCGTTCTTCCACTTCACTGGAGCACATGAAAACCTAGGCTCCCTCTCCTGCCTTCTTCTTGGTGGTGGTGGTGGTGATGAAAGAAGCTTAAATTAGGAGAAAATGGTCCTCTCTCTCGACTCTGCCATAAGTGCATTACATACCTCAGTTTCACCTCCCACTCTCCAGCAGATGACAGGCCTTACCTGTTCCAGGAGGCGTGGGAAGAAGGGACATGCCACCATTTAAAGCTCTCTGTAGGCTTCTTGCTATTTTCAGCTATGGCAAAATAGTCACTTGATTAATCAAGAAATAGACAATTGATTCTGCACCTGACTACAGGACAGTGGCTGAAACGTCACAGGAGATGAGAAAATCATGGTGGAGTGGGAAGAGGCCCTGGGGCCCACTAGCCCAGCTGAGCTTTCCTCCTGGTGAGCGGATGGATTCAATGGAATGAGGGCAGCTGGGGTGTTCACTCCGGGTGAGGGTCTGGAGTCTGGTCTTAAGCCAAATTGAATCCATCCTGCAAGAAAGCAAGGGCTAGTTCAGGACATTTAGCTCAGTTAATGATGAGCAGCAAAAGGACAATAAGATATTATGTGTTTTAATGACTAATTTGTTCAACAACATTGAATTTCCCAACTTGAATTTGGCCAAAAAGTTGAATGAGCAAACTTCATCCTTAGTGCAAACCCTTTGATGTTAGTACAGTTACAGCAGGCATAAACTGGATATAATATCCATAATCCGCTGTTAAAAACCAAGTGTTATTGTTCTGCACAAACCCCAGCCAGATGACAGTTATTGTCTGCCTCTGCAAAAAGTAGCTTGAGATGTGCAGTGCAACATTTCAAATAAGGATTGCAAGATTTAATAATGCCAGAAGCTAAGTGCCCCCACTTCTTCTCAGTTAATCCCATTATTCCTAAGGGATCCTGTTACACGCTCAGAGAGAAGGTTGCAACATGGCCCTGTGATGTGGGATCAGCCAAACTTCTCTTTGCACTGTATGTTAAAACAAATGGGGGTGGGGAAGGCAGATTTGGAGGATGTCAGCTTGTAGCATGGATTCTGCGGTACAGAAGATATGATTATAACCTCCTTGCCCACCCCATGACAGGGGCACGCACCATGAGTGCTGCTGTGAATGCTGCTTTCCCAGGCTGTGGTCCAGCAGCCTCCCAGGAACCCAAACCCCGGCGTTGGGACAGTGCATCTCGGCTGCCTGCAGTGAGAGGCTGATGCAACACACTGTTACCAAGACCGCTGCAGTCAGCCCACATGGTGCAGACATGCTTCAGGCACTGTTCAAATGCGTGTGTCGTGGTGGGTCCAGAGCGTCACTGAACCTCTTCGCAGCTACTGCTAAGAGACAAGGCTCTGAGCCTGTAAACAGAACCAAGCAGCAACCTGGTTTTTGTTTCCTGACTCAAGTTTAATATTCCTGTGCTACAAATAATCACATAGTAAATTCAAATGTGCTTTCATTAGAGCAATTTTACATTTTTCACCTAACTGATTTATCTCAACAGTCATTTTATTGTCAGTGTACCAGCATTTGTCATAATGAAACATGATGAAACAAAGGCTATCAATGTGAAATAGATATTAGTGTAAAAGAGATCATATACCTGCATTCTCATGGGAACAACTGTATTAGAGAGCCATGCAGATTAGGTCCAAGGTCAATAGTTGGGGCTTGTCCAGGTTTTTGCTGAGACATCTTCCAAAGCTAGTTGCTGATCTAGGAGGACTCCTTTGAAGTGCAGATAAGCCAGAGAAGCACAGAAGAAAATTCAGTGTGTTCTTATTCACCACGTCTTCCTCTCAGAGATAGAGCTAGATATAAAACAGTAGAAAGGCAGCCTGTACAAGCAGGAGTCTGGAATTTGTTCTGCTTTCTTTGGCCCCAGCAAAAACAATATCAGGCAATATTTAATGGCAGCATCCATACCTGTGTTTAGCTCTGTCTTCAGTTCCAGACTGCAGGTGGGGCTGAGCATTTTCCAAAGCACAAGACTCCATCTAGGTGGAAAAAAAAAATGGACCTAAGAACAATTTTACAGATATTGGTTTCAGGAGAGCAAGACTCCTGTCCCCTATCCAATTTCTGGCCGAATTTAGATTGAATTTCAAAATATTTAGTGATTCAAAATAAAATCCAATATCAAGGTCATCTCTTTTTGGTTCTTTTTCATTTGTTTTTTCCCCCTCTTGATGCAGTTCAAACCATAAATATAATGTGTTTTTCTTTTAGTTGTAGAGTGGTGGTAGCTTAGAAATTTTCAGACTAAAAAAAAAAAAGAAAGTGGTTCTGGTTGCAAGAAAATTTTCAGAACATGTTGTTTCTTGGTTGCTGTTATCTGGGATGTGCATTACGGTGAGTGTCTGGATTTCCCCAGTCCCTGCTACTACATTGCAGTTGGACCTACTGCAAACTACTGAAGCATGGATTTTCCAAAGACCTTTTGGACTTAGCCTTATTCACATTCTTTCTTAAAGAAAAAACGTGCTCCTGACTCTTATGTTCCTCTGAAAATCTCAGAGCTGGGTTATTTGGGTCTGAAGTGCCTCCTCTGAGGAAGATAATACAGCATATCCCAGAGGCTGGTGTGAAGGCTAATAATAGTGCAGTACATTGGAAAAAAAAGTCCAGTGAAAATTCAAATTAGCATTACCTTTTAGCAGAGGTGCAAAGCATTTATCCATATTCCTGTAAAAAGCAGGGCTTCACTTCCAAGAATCCCCATGGAGTTAATGGAATTGAGAGATAGATGTAATTTAACTTGAATAATGGCATCAGCATCTCACTAAATACTGTGAAGCTGTATCTGAACGGGAAAATACAAATAGAAATCACTTGATCTTCTAATTCTGCAAAACTGACATTATGCTGGAAGAACCTCTTCCTTCCCCCAAAGGTTTTGATGCCCAGTCCAAGTCTGCTGTCACCAGAGCTGTTTCGCTGCTTCCTTGGAGGCTATATTTGTCCCTTTATTTCTACTGAAGACATGTCTATCTTTAGGGTTGAGCTCAGATTTCTCCTGCCAGGATAATGAAAGGTGGCTGTGTCACATACGTTGTGGAATTCAACACTTCTCTCCACGCGCTGGCCAGAGCAGGTTTTTACAACACATGCTCGCGCTCTCTGAGCATGTGGCTATGCCATCATCATTAGTCAGAACTGGAACGGTTGCTAAATAAATACTCTGTCACAAACAAAACGGGAATTAATATGAAAAGCTGTGCACAAAGTACCCAGAATTAACACCCAGAGAGATGGGGGCAATCAGCCTGAGGTTTTGGGCTGCATCTAGGCTCATGATCCAACAAGGATATTTTTATTTCGCTCCCTGGTAATAGAGAAATTAAGATGCTGTAAGCACAAACAAAACAAGGAACTAGCCCTGAAAAGCTGTCAATTCCTTTTGCCCCTCCTTACATTTTACAGAGAAGCAACATCTGAGATGCTTTATTCCATTTCCAAAGGTAAAAAAGCAATATGGGATGCTTTTTACTGATTTTCATCTTCTTATGGATATAAATGGTATTCTCGATAAATTGTATTTTGTACAGCTATACAATAAGTAAACAAGAGACTATAAGTGTGACAGTCTAAAAACATTAACATTTTAATTAAAATTTTAAAAATGTAGAAAATATTTCATTTTGAATTTGTGAAGATTTCCAGTGAAGAAGCAGTATTCTGAAATTTTCATGCTAAAAACCCCCATTTTTTTACAGCTGCCTTAATGGGAGACAGAGCTGTCCATTAGGTCAGAAGTTCAAATCTGATTCTGATCACTGGTTACTTCAGTAATGTCCATTTGCTGAGCCACAGCCTCTGTCAAAAGACTAGATCTGACTGCAGCAAAGGACAAAAGAGGTTGAGAATTTTCAGGCATGGCTACAATTGAGTAGAACAACAGAACATTTTTTTTTTTCCCCCAATGAAAAATTTCTCATCAAATCATACAATTTTTGTGAAAGTTGAAGCATTTCACAATATTTACAAGATGCAGGTGTTCAGATTCCAAAATGAGCTCTTTGTTCACATCCAGAGGGAAAGGACTACAAGCCTGAATTTTTCCATCTGAAAGCAATCCTTTGGACAAAGTTTCCTTTAATTTCACATAAGACCATAAAAAAAAAAAAAAAAATCTTTATCTCCTTCCAGCACAGGTCAAAGACACGCATTAGAAACCCGGGAAGCAGTTATTATACAGAATTGCTTTTCTCTGGCTGCTTCAGTTAGTGATCGCAGCAGAAAAACCAAAAGCAGAGCAGAGGGAAGGAGTCAGCTACACTCCTGTATCCCTGGAAGGTCTTACCTGAGGCTTGCTTGCAGCAACAGGGAAGGACTCATGATATTACTCTTAATGAACTCTTAATGAAAATAAAATGAAATCTCTGTCGAACACAAAATATTTCATAAATCATTTTTCTAGCGATCACCTGACACAGAAGGGAAGATGAAGGCATTAGGGGAGAACAGTGACTACAGATGTACAGGGTAGGCTACAGAAGTAAAAATAACATAAGCTGGTGGAAATGGCGTGTACAAACAGGTTGCTGCTCTTATTGGTAACACCCATTTTCCCACTCACTTCCAAGAAGGTCTGGGCAGCAGTCATCACCCTCAGAAAGCATTGCTGCCTTAAGCAAAGAAGTGAAAAAAGCTTGTGGGAAACCAGGCAGTTTCCTGTAGTAGCGGTGAGCGCTCCTGAGCATTGCACATTTGAAATCCCAGGCCCTCTGGCAGTAAGTAACCCAGCAAGGCTGCTTCCCGTAGCATGGCCTTCAAGTATGAAGGCTTGAAGCTTCATCAGCAAGTACATCACTCCCAAAACCACGCATGAGCAAGCAGGGACAGCATGGACAGCAGGCCGGGCAGGAGGCTAAGGGCAGGAGACCCTGGAGAGAGGGAGCAGCTGTGCAGCCCTTGCGCTGCCCAGAGTTTAGGTTCCCTGACCCACAAGCAGGCTGCTTGGCTCTGCACGCTGTCAGGCTGACAGCTAAGCCCAAAATTCACAAGCACAATCACAGATCCTGGAATACAACTACAAATATTCTGCACCCAGCCATTAAAATCCCAACTGCTCCCCAACCAGCAGTGCAGCAAGTCTGCTCTGCAGGGCTAAGCACACCGGCTTGCTCAGCCCCAGCATATCGGCACCACTTCCATCTCTGCTCCAGGACCATAAACTCCACTAATTGGCTTCCTGGCATAATTGCCTCTCTCTCTCTCTCTCTTTCTCTCTCTCCCTTTTCCAGGCAAGGTACTAGTTCACTGTGCAATGGGAATCAGTCGATCTGCAACTCTTGTCCTCGCTTTCTTAATGATCTGTGAAGATATGTCCCTGGCTGACGCAATTCAAACTGTGCACTCACACAGAGGGATCTGCCCCAACTCCGGCTTCCTGAAACAGCTTTGGGAGCTGGACCTCCAGCTAAGAAGGGGGAAAGGCAGAGGAGCAGAGGTCTGCTAGTGCCAAGCGGGGGCCATCTCCTGGCACCGGAGCAAGAGATGCCACCCCCACTGAAGACAGTGCGAGGATGCTGTCAGGACTGGCTCTGTAGTTGCACTGAGAAACTCCTCGGGAAACAGCTGAGCATGAGCAAGCTGGTAGGAGTGCAGCATGTATTTTTTGAATAAGCCTACTAATTGGAAAGAAAATGGAATAAAGAAGGATTCAAACCAGCAGTTTTGCTCACCTGGGCCTGTTTATTTAACTACCTATTGGGCAGGGTACAGGGAGCAGTTGAGTTTTCATGCAGAATTGAAAGGCAGCACAGTCAACTTGGAAAAAAAAAAAAAAAAAAAAAAGACATTTTAGTTGCTTATAATTGAATTTATATGGCAAGGGGGAAAAAGGCTAAACTAGTAAAAAGAAAAAGAAAGCATGGGGTTTTTAAGCAAATCTTTAACATTTCACATCCAGCTGGCATGCTCCTTTAAGTCTGACATGGTGACAGCAGTCAGCATCCAAGTCAGACCTTGAACTCGGTGACAAGCCATGGAGGCTCTTGCTGGGACCTTCACAAGTCATTTCAACTTCAAACCTATGGCACATACTCAGAACTTAAAAAGACTGTAAAATCCTCAGGAGCCAACACTGTAGGTCCCAGCCAGATGCTGCACCCTGAGGCACAGCTATCGACAGCCTCACTGCTGGTCAGAGGCAAGGAACGTGTCCCCTTGCACACATAAAGCAAGGGGCACACTCAGGGCACACTACCCACTGGTGCACTGCAGGGCAACAGCAGTGCCAGACAGAAACGTCCTCCTCTTGGCTTGCAACCCAGCGCTCCAAATCACATTGCCCAGATTTCCCTGTTTTAATGGAAAGCCAGAACCTAGTGTCATCATGTCAGAGCAAAAATGAGCAATGCCTCTAACAAATCCAAAGCAGCAGCTCTGCATTTCGATTACTCTTTTACGCCCAATTGGCCACATTTAATCTTGTGAGGAACTCGAAGCAGATATTTGCTTCAGCGCAATTACAGCCACATACAGAACATTGGCAAATGCAAACAATATAGAATTTCCACTTGACGGCAGATTAATTTGGTGTGATGTTTTCCCTTGAGAGGCCCTAAAGGCTTGCAGTTCTGAAAGTACCCTGCAGTTTGTATTTATAGCACTATGGATGTTGAGTAGAAAGAGAGAAGCATATACTCATTCTGAACTGAAGTTTCTTTTGCCTCCATACATTAAAAAAAATTAACTGAGCATAGCACACTTCCACTGCATTTCTCATAATGCAATATGGAAACATGATTTCCCTGCAGAGCCTATAGGGAAATTCAGGTGGTGTTTCTACTTTTATAAACATAGTAAGTAAAACACAAGCAATGCTACAGACTAATTTCCTCTCACGGAGCAGAGAGATGGGTCTTCCCTCCAGAAAGGGTCCCGTCCTTTGAGACTGGAGTAAGCAGCCAGAAGGGAGGTCACAGCTAATGATGGAAAAATCAGTGAAGTTATAGCTTTCACAGGCCTCTTACTGGCTGCCACAGCAAGATTAGATTTCAGTGAGCATGGTGGCTGAACCACTCCTGGCACTTGGGTCTCCTCCACCTCATTCTGTCTGGGGATCCTTTTTTATTGCAGACCATGCTGAAGCTGTTTTGTGAGTAGTCTTTTTAGTTGCCTTAATAACCACTCCCTTCCAGTCTCTGTAACTCAGCCTACGCCAAGGCAAATGGCACTATATTAAAGCACAAGGGGCATATGAAACAACAGTCCAAAAATCTCCATGCGTTGAGCACATCAAGACAGGTTGTAATTCCCCACAAGTTGCACATCTGGAAACATCTGTAGTTGCAGGGCAGAATTTAAAGTGAACAACTTCTCAGAGTGACTGAGCATAAATTTACCCCAGCTGAGGCCTATTAGCCCTTGTGGGATGATTTCAGCTGGCCATGCGTGGCTTGCAGCTGTGAGCAGTAAGTCCAGCCAGAGCTGCAGCCCACCAGGAAAACCTGGCCACTGGCAAAGCAGGACCGCTGGCTGGGTGTCACTGTGACAGGTGCATAGTGGAAGCTTGCTCTTCAACCTGCAAAAAAAAAACCCAACCAGACAATGAAGAACTAAGGTCAAAAGCACTGGCTGAAAGACAATAAACTAGCCATCCAACTCCAGGACAAAAAAAAAAAAAATTCCTTTTCCAGAAGAGCGCGAGCTGGTTCCAGAGCTTTGCATTGCTGTGATGTTCAGTCAGTGGGAGGCAGGCCCCCATCTCCTTGCAGCCTCCACCCACCAGTAGATGACAGTACCTGGGCCCACTATTACCTTCCCTCTGGGCAAGGGCTGCAGCAACATGGAGGTGGCCCAGCAGGGGCACAGGTGCAGGCTCAGTAGTTGGTGACAAGTAGGCAGTCCTAATCTCTGACCCACATGTATTGGACACTGAGGTGGCTTATTGCTTAGTTAAGCAAAAATCTCTTAAAATTACAGCTAGAATCAAGACAAAGAAAACAAAAAAAAAAACCCCAATATTGGGGGTTGTTCTAGCTATATCCAGAGTTGCTGACTCTTTGCAAGCCACCAGCTCAGCCCGAGAAAAAGGAATAGCTGCTTTCCACCACAGCCATCCTGGCTAACAAGAAGGTGTTTGGTCCTGGCGTGCAGGCGTCAATTTTGCTGCTGCTGAGTCAGGCGGCCGCAGCCCCAGTCACACCCCTGCAGGTGTACTGCCCCTGCAGCCCCCACTCCAATTGCCCTTGCCCTATGCCCCAGCTAAATATTAGCTGCCAAAAGCAATGGCAGTTGAGACTGCAGGCAGGGTGGAAGTGATCAGAACAGCAGATTCAGACATGCTAATGGACAGAGCAGTATTGATGCATCTTTGCCATGCCTACTTCTCACCCAGTGCCGAGCAAATGCTGGGGTTTATTTGCAAACACCTATCCGTTCTGCCGGCTTATGAAGGAGCGACCTCCAGTACTGTGGTGGAGCTGCTGTACGTCCCACACAGCAAGCCTGCGAAGGAGGATGGGCATCTTAGCCCCTTTTTGCAGACAAGGCACCTGGAGTTCGCCTAAGCTGCAGCAGGATGTTTGGGGAGAAGCACAACAGGATTGCTCTCCAGCCTCCAGAATTGGCATGAAAGCATGAGAATAGTTTTCTCACATAAGATAACTTGCCTTCACCAGCTTTTCCTCCCAGACTTTCAGCAATGATAGATACAGATAATATTGCTGTGGGCACATGTGCACTGTGTTATTTATCCTTTGGATTTGCACTTAGGGTTTTATTTGTAAAAGGAAAGTGGGACCATAAATCTGCTCTGCAAGGAGCCAAGGGAAGAGAGGACAGACATTTTCAAGAAGTTGCTTGGAAGGAGATGATGCCAAGGACAGGTTTCCCATGGAAAGAAACACCAGCCAGGATACTGCCCAGGTACACACCATGTGTAGTGGCAACAGCTAAGAGTGTCAACCTGTTTCTTATAGGTGCATTAATTTATTCCTCCTTGCACAGGTAACTTCGGGGTTGCTGCAGCAAGGATGGCCCTCCTACGGGACCTTCTTAATTCACAACTTTCGCCCTTTTTCTATTAAAAAAAAAAATCAAAAATTTGAATTGGAACCAGAATAGACGAGAAAGCCCAAAAACTATGACCAAGACTAACTTGTCAAGGTTGACTACCAAGCCACTGGACAAGCCTAAGTTGACCACGTTCCAGAATAACCATTTTGTTTATGGCCTTCAGTGTACACATGCCTGCTCTTTGGACACAGTGCCACAATGCACACCATGTGGAGGCGAGGATGGAGGCAAGCAGTCTCACAGGCAGATCCCCTAGTTCTGCATTACACTGGCCTGTTCCACTTTAGCCAGCAGCTCCCACTTCTTTGGCACTGCCCGCCACAACCAGGAGACTTTTTTCTGCATAACCCTGATGTCTAGATCAGGTCTGCCCAGCTCCTACCAGCCCCTCCAGAATTACAAAGCACTGTCAAATCCACTTGCCACATGTTATCCTCCTCCCATTATTTTTTGTCTTATATTTTCCTGATAACAAGGCTGAGCTATGTGTTAATTTGGAGAGGGGCTCCAAAATAGCTTGTGCTTTGCAAATTTACTTCATAGTCACATGAACCTTCAAAGAGTATATGCAGCTCCTGAAGCCAAGTCAAACAGGAATCTAGGGCCTGTGAGGCTTTCAACAGTTAAGTTTTCTTCAGGCTACAATTATTTTGCTTAGAAACTAGACCCTTGATGTGTTGCAGGAGGCTGCAGTTTAATAAAGTCAAACAATTTGCTCTTTGCAATGTACTATTTGCAGAACAAGTATCACTGAGTTATACAGCTCCCCCTCACTGCTGCCTCCTGGAACCTCGTCTGTTTATATACAGAAAGCTCTCTCAGGAAGCGCTCCTAAAAATAACCTGCAATGTTAGCTGAGATCCGGCTCTGTCTCTCCTCCTCCTGCTTCTGCCTCCATAACATTCTTCCATCATCTTCATGCTCAACAATCCTGGCTGTTCAAGCAACCTTATTCCTGTCTCACTCTTGGGGAAAATCAAAATCAAAATAATAATAATTAAAAAATCAACAAACCAAAAACCAAACACAAACCCCAAAACCATTCATTTCCTTCCTCCTTTGCCACAGAGCAACTTCCATTATGTTGCCATGCCATGTTCCATCTAGTGTTTTTCTCACTTCATCATAACTACAGTGAAGCCCACATAATCTTCATCAAATTCTTGAGTACATCTACATGGCTCTGCCCACTTTTCAGTCAATAAGAAGGTGCCAAGTCAGGGCCAAAACAGTATCAGAAAAAAGAGTAACATCTTTTAGTTTACTTTATATAGGAGTATTGGAAGACTGTAAAACAAGACACAGTACTCTCCACAGACTAACTCTCGAAACCACTCTCAGGGAAGTTACCCTGGAGACAAAGCATCTCCCAGTGGAAATACCACTGCAAATTAAAATATTTTCACAGTAGTACAAACAGAAAATCTGGACAGCTGACAAGCTGACAAAAACATCAGTTATTAAACTTCAGGTAAAATTCAAAAGCAGGTCTGGGATTCAGCTCATACTTTTGATCTGTCTCCCAAGATATGGGCAGAGCCTTCCCTCACAGAAAATGCCACTTGTCAAGGGATGGGGTCTTCCAGTTGCTGCAGTCTGATCCCGCTTGTTGCCAATCATCCTCATGACATGAAAGATCTTCCAGTGCATTCAGTAGGTACCCTGCACAGACAGATTCATAGCAGCAAAAAGGATCTTTGATCTTTCACTGTGTCCACATATCACCAATTGTTTTTGGAAAACTCAAATGTTTTTCTTCCGTAGGTGTTCGGCAGACAGATCCTAAAAATGAAAGCTCAATAACTCTGCTGTTGCAGTAGGCAAGATCTATCCTTGTGGTTATTCCCAGTGTAAAAGCCTTCTGAAAGGCAAATGCTGCTCTACAAACCCCTTTCTATGAAAACAAAGCATCTAATTCATTTAATTCCTCCTAATTAAATAATAATTATAATTCATCAATTCATCCAATATTAAAGATCAACAATGAAATATTCACAAAAATTTACAACCAAAATGATTCATCAAAGCCCATAAGATTGCTTTTGGAGGACAACAGTTCTTACACAAAAATTCCCAACAGCTGAGAAGGACAGAACTGTAAGAAATGAGACACTGAGGTTTTGCACCAAAACTACTTAGATTGCTTACAATATATAAATAAATTAATAAATCAATTCTTTAAAAAAACCCCACCCATCATTAGAAAACCATCAGCCAGCAAGAGCGAGCAAGGAATTATTTCCTCGGCTCTGGTGACAATTGGCTGTTACTAGAGTTATTCTGACACATTGTTTTGCAGAACATCTGTTTCCACTCCGACTCCTTTAACTTTCAGATGTGAAAAACAAAAGCTCATTTTCATGCCATGTCTCCCATCTTCACTTGGCAACAGTTGCATGATTATGAAGTTATTGTTATGCTGGATGATCTGTTTGTCAGTTTATATTTTCCTATCATATCTATTTTTAGCTGCTCATTAGTATTTCTTGGAGTCTCTCTTATAAATCTTAAACATTTATAGCACATCTTGACAATTCATCAAATGGAGCCAACCTCCAAGGAAAGGAAACCCAAACCACTTCCCCCTGCTCAGCTGAATGAGATTCAGATCCTTGTCTTTTAAACTTCAAACTCAACATTTTCCCATCTGCTCTTTATACACAACAGCCCTTTTGCTCCACACCAATATTTTATTCTCCATTCATAACTTTTTACTTCCCTCCAGAGGTTTCCTGATGCTTTTAGTCTGCTGGACTCATAGAAGACGTGGATTTTGGAGGGTTTCCCCCCTCCCACTCCATTGAAGGGGAAAAATAATCATTCAGCAATGAATGGCCACTTTTCATGACTCATTCACAAGAGAGACACAGCAGGATCCCAGGGCTGGACTCAAACACACTTTTCTTTGCCATTCTAACAAGAAAAAAACAGCATTTTATCAGAGACTACACAAACTAAGGATATTTGGAAAATTAAATTTACTTTTTACTCTCTGTTCTGTTCACTGACTTGCATTCTAATCCTCTGTGGCTGCATGCATAACTATCAATCAGTTGCACAATTTTAGTAGCTATGACCATGCCTGGAGGTACCAGTACCCGTGATTTGACCCTCACTTCTAAAGGGTTCAATCTATAATGGCCGACGACAAGATTATTTCAAGAAATCATAACCAGAAGATGCTGGCTGGCCAAGAGTTTTGCAGAAGGAAAATCTCCACTCATGAAGAAATGCCACCATCTGCCAGGCAGCGCTTGGCTCCTGGGAAAGGCTGTGCAGCAGCTCCTGGCTGGTGGGACCACCTACTGCCAACAGGCCAGGGGAGACTGCTCTCCTCGGCTCTCCTGGGGAAATCCCAGCCTTGCACACACTGCACATCTGAAGGCTAAGCAACACATTTCTCAGATGCAACTGTTAATTGTCTGTATGTAATTTGCTGATACCCAACTGGAACACACAACTGATTAAAAATCAGACTGATGATTTTTTTCATTTCCTACATGTTTGAATTAATCAAAGGAGACATCATATAACAAGAAATTAAAACTGCACCAAGGAAAACAGTTCTGGCATGCGTGTTAGTCTTACAGAGTGGCTTTAATTTAAACAGCTCATCTGAGCAGGCAGAAATGCTGGATGTTGCTTTTTTTAGGGAGGTAGGTAAGCGCTGGGGAAAAGGCTGCAACAGAAAAAAAGTATTTAAATTTTTACAACTGAAGCTGCTTTCCACCAATTCACACAGTTCTTCAATGCACCTGATGTCTTTTCCTACTGTAATTTTCAGAGAAGAGGAAAAAAAAAAATAGCTTAGACTCAGTTCCGTCTTCATGTGGTTACATCCTGATTTTAAAATCACTATAATCTCCAGCAAGTCCTCCAGTTTCTAACCCATCCTGCTTTGCACCATGCATAGGTCAACTTACCTGCACCTCTGCTATCCCAGATCGTTTGGGTCAGATGTCAGGTATCAATGCCATAGCAGTCTGTCTGGTCAGTCACTCAAAAGCATCTCAATAAACAAATACTACCACATCTTTTTCAGGCTAGTCATGTTGATGACAGTCATCCCAAAGCTCAGAAATGCCTGCCTGCCAATAAAGGTGCTGGCCTGCTAAAAATAAAGAAATAAGTTTTAGGCTACTTGGAAAAAAAATCCTTTTTTTAATTCTTTATATTCTAGTAGTTATCCCATGCAATGTACTGCAAGGGCACTTCTGGAGTGCTGTGATTGCACTGGCAGAATATCACACCATGGAATATCAGCTCACAATGTGGAACAGACATTTTGAAAAAAAAAAAAGCAAACTGTGCAGGCACAATGACTCATGGAGATGAGAGATTACAGCAGCAAACTCAAGCAAGTCAAAGAAAAAACCGTCATATTGGGATCCCTTCCCTACCCCAAACATTTTTCCCATAAAAAGAAGTATCCCAAATCCCTTACAATTATTTCAAGTTAAAACATAAGATTAAACTGAAGATTGACACAAAGTACAAGGTTCAAATCTTATCCAGATTTCCTGTAGCACTAGACACTTACAGACCTGGGATCTTAAAGTTTATTATGGTAATAGTAACCTTGGATCTAGAATCACAGCTAGACTCAGACGCACATACAAATCACCCCTGTACCTACCTAAGCAAAAACAGTATTTCTGCCAGCTCTGGATGTTCAGAACTCCTGTATCACACCCACCCCACTCCCCTTCTCATTCTGAGAATATCTTTATAAAGCATAGGATTTTATTATTATTATTTGTCTTAAGGTTCATTGTTTTCATGATTTTCTTGACAAGGGCAATAAACTTATATTCCTACTCGTTTCCCCTGCCAAGGAAAGCTGAGATTCTCTGGTAGATTTAGGAGTGCATACCATGTTACAAGACATGAAAAAAGCTTTAAGTGCTAGAGTACTGCCACCTGGTACACCACAGCCATGTCCTAGGGCTAGAGCAGCTGGGAGCACATGCTGTTTCATTTACTTGGCTATGCCTTAAAATGAGCAGTGCCAGGGAAGGATGTATATATACACATATATTACAGCATCATCAATATCCATGACATTGCAACATTTAACAAAGGTCTTAACAGCAGCTCCAAGCCCTGCTCTGTGAGCTTTGGGAAGGAACAGCCCTTTGTGAGCCATCAGTCACACCAAGATCCCTACTCAAACAGAGATGATTCCCACCAGAAAGTGGAAATTTGACCAGGCCCTATGTTATCACATACAAACTGATGGAATAAATCTGTGTCTCAATTTGTCAGGGATCGTTTCCTAACAGAGCCAGAACCAATCAATCTATTTATTTATTTATTTAAACATCTGGAAAGATCATATAATAATGCAATTTATACAAGGCTTTAGTCTTTCAAAGAAAGATTTAGCTACATTAGCCCATACGATGCATGAATTGCCCAGTTTTGAAGCTGTCCTTTTAGCACATACTCAGATAATGGTTCGTCTACAAAAGCAGGGAGAAAGTTGCATGTCACTTAAAAAGTAAATGTTATAGGATGAACCACTGCATAGTGCAAAGGAACCCATTTGTAACAATGAAAACATCATTATTTGGTTTTGTGACTGATAGTATAAATATTCCATAACACCAAGACGTGTAAGTCGGAAACAGGAAACACTTGCAATCCACATGTAACGCTAGCGGGATGCAAGGGACGGGCCCCACGACGCAGCTGGGACCATGGGCTTGTGGCAGGCTAGAGCAGCAGGCAGCCTGGCACAACCACTGCACAACTGCGAGGTGACTAAATGGGAGGAGGAGAAGGGGGCAGGACATAGTGGGGACCCTGTAGGTCAGGCACCCTGAGTCACTCCCAAGAGTCTAAGTTCATCTTGTCCAAGGGCCTGAACTCCTACCAGAGCATGGTGATGCTTCGCACAGGTTGTTTCGCACAAACACGAATGCAGGCTCAAGGTTTTCACTGTCCTGTCATGGCTGCTTGAAGGATTTAGAGCTCAGGCTGAAGAGTTTTAGTAATTTCTGCCACAGCAGCATAGCAGGGCTCTGGAGACACCAATGGTATTTATAGCAGCCTGAAAATTGCACCTCTTCTCACCAACCGATCCAGCTCCCTGAGGTGAATGCTGCAGCTAATTGAGAGAAGACTGTCATACAGCATCAGCTAAATTTACTGCTGGCCCTCAAGATCAGGTTGTGCTGACTGCATTGTGACAGCAGCATCTAAAGGGAGGTCATCTTCATTTCTGAATTTTCCCTCTAGGAACAAGAATTGTTTCTGCATCTGCACTGCTAGGTTTCTATTTATAGGCTTGAACCCTGTGATGTAATCTTCTTTTTGTTTCCAAGGAAACAATATTTGATGTATTCTACTTTCAAGTTTTTCTTCCTTTAGGTTTCCCCCCACCCTGCTCTCTCCCTCCTTTTTTAAAGAGATAAGTCAATAGGTAAAACCTGCACTTACTTATCTCTGGCGTGCAGCATAGTTCTCTCTCTCTAAACCCAAGCTTATTCATATCACTAAAACATTTAAGACATTTCAAAAATATGCATAGCAGTAATTTTATGCACTATTTATATGTATTACCTTTCTGATGGTAAATGAGCTATAATTGCAATAGGCAGCAACTCCTGTTGATAGCTCAGTTTTCTCAAAAACTTCAGTTCTGCATCTTGGCCCCACGTCCTCTTTTCCTGGAAACATTTTTAAAAAAATCTCTTGCTGACTGCCCATCCAGATTTCTCACAGTTTTAATCCTCAAGCCAGGGCTCCTGATGGCCAGTCCTGTCCCCTGTCCCTACCTTCTTGGCAGCAGGGCATCTGCTGACACTACTCTGCACACTTCTCTCTGGCACATAGCTGCTTTCTCAGGTCTGTTGTGATCGAGTTAATTTTCATTCACAGGAAAATCCACTACGTGAATGTTCTTTTAAAACAATCGTCTGTCACATCACTGTGTAAATTAAGAAAATGCAGGGGACTGAATCCATAATTCATAATGAAGTCAGCACCTGTAACAGCTGGAATTAAAGTGCATTGAGTGGATTCCTGGAGAAATGCAGGTCCTTTGGAGTCTTAACAGAAAAGCAATGGGTCAAGCTAAAAGCTTTCCTTAAAATCCTCAATGTTAGTGTGTTTATATGGATGGGTTAAAAGGTGTGGGAGAGACTGGCTGGTTTCATGAAAAAAAAAAAAAAAAGACTATTTTGACACTGCATAAAAATTGAGCAGCAAGGCTTATAAATGCAGTTGATTAATTCTGACTGGGAAACATGCACTCATTTGTTACTCCCCTGCCTTTTGCCTCTATGATATAAAACAATAAATGAGCTGGGCTGATGATCTTCTGATCTATGTACAATGAAGTTACAGACAGAATTTTTTTAAAGACTAACCATTTTGGAACATAAACAGGCAGGCAAAATCCCAACCTAAATGAGATGATGTGAACCAAGAACACTCAATAAGGGTTTGTGGTGAAAGGGAGAAAAATATGGTAAAGCATATGCTGGATATACAGTCAGCAAATATTACAAATTTTACGTTATCAAAGAAACTATTGAAGTGAACAAGGAAATTATCTGCAGTCAGCATCTTCCATTTTGGGTCATACGGGCTGTAGACTAACATCCATCAATTCATGTGTCAGCTCCAAAAAAGGCCAGGCTCTTTTCTGAAGTATTTAATCTTGATTCAGAAGCTCCAAGTCATTCCACAAAATCTCTGTCTTGGCAACAGCAAGGAACATAGGATGGGAAGACTTACGTGATACAGACCTCTGCCAACATCTCTGGATCCTTTTCAAAAATTCATCACAATTTTTCCTCAAAACCCTAAAATAAGGGTTTCCCACATTGCATCCCTACTGCAAGTTGCTCCAAAAAGCCACTTCTCTCCTCCTTCCACCTCAAAAGCATCCATAGTTAGTTTTATCCCAGAGGATCACAGTTGTTATCAAGCCTTCGTATCTCCCAGTCCAACCATGGGGCTTAATGACTTGAAAACACTGTCTCCTTCTTAGTGGTTACTCAGTCTCCTGAACGACCTCAGTAAAAATCACATTTGACAGGAAAGGGAACAGTAGCAAGCTTTAAGTGTTTGTCACTAGGTTTTGTTAGTTTATTTCTGAAGTAAAACATTTCTGGCAGCTAAAATGCAGAGCATATTTCATGGTCTGGCAATGCATTGCTTTAGAGATTGTGGTTCTGTAAAGCAAGAGCTTTATCAAGTTTGGTTCTCAAAGACACTCCTTGGCACTGGACAGGTCCAATTGGGTCTCAGTAAATCAAATCCTTGTTTGATGTCAGTGAAACTAAGATGCAACTGCTGTTTTGCTCAAGGTTGTCAGAAAGCTTTCCAGTAATCACTTTCAGCCAGAATAGATGCTCAATTGTTCTCCTTTCCTGCTGCAAGGGGGAAAAAACAGCAGCTTGCTCTTCCTCAATAATTCCCTCATATTTCATTTTTAATCTCTTAAGCAAATTACAAGTGAAGACCTTTGATGTATGCGCCAGCCAAACTCATTCGTTTCTCAGTACTTGCTGGACTAGAGAGGATCTCCTGTTCTTATGCATGTGGATGATAATAACAACTTCAAAGCCCCCAGGCATGCGTGAGCTTTCCCTGATTTCCTTTCTAAGTATGCGTTTCGTGGGCCAACACCAGTTAAGACCCATAAACAGCTGCAGTTGAATGCCATCTATTAAGGCAGTCTTGCTGTCTCTCATAGTGTAACAACTCTATTTCTACTTCACAGAACTACTCAGCCTGGCTTTTGTATTTTTCCTGAAATGGAGTACCTTATTTCCAACATTTAGGGTGTTCTCAGCTTAAAAAAGTCTGGAACCTGATCAAACTTGGAGCAAAAACCGATTAAAAGGCACTTACCCCAAGGTGGCGTGGAGCATTCCTGGTGGATTATGAGGCATTGTTTTGCTGTTGTGGGGTTTTATGACATCAAGTGTACTTGATTACTTCTCGGAGAATGGTACGTTGTAGCCATATGGTACTGCAGGACCAGATGTTCCGAGTACAGCAGAACAGCTGCACCTGAGCAGTGGTTGGGCAAACTTCCCCCAAGCTTGCTTAGGAAAAATGAAAAGGGGACGTATTTCAAACCAGTTAATGTTATAAGTTACAGTTATCATCATTATTTAGTCTGTTGAACTCATTATCAGAACACTTGGAGGCAAAGAGCATAGAAGAGTTAAAGAGGATATCAGACAGTCACATAAATAAGAAAAACCACCACTGAGACAATTTACATTGAACAAAATAAATAGTTTTGGAAAAGCTGTAAAACTTCATGCTTCAGGCTTCTAGCCAAGCTTTATCTAAGGAGGTGGAGTGGGGAGATTAAACAGATTTTCTGTAGGGCAGAAAATCTATCCCATACATGGGGAGCACAGATTTCATGTACTTTCTTTTGAGGTGTTTGTTACTGACCACGGTCAGTGGTAGAGACATTGGGCTAATGGCACTGGCACAACTATGGTGTTTCTCCATCTGCACTGCCAGCAAGCCAGAAGCCCGTACCAAGAGGACAGCAAACATCAATCCAGTTTCTGGGTCTCAGCTCTATTTAAACCTAGATTTGGCACTCAGTATACCATGAGATTACTCTGACCTGAAACCTGCTCTCAATGGGTCTGGACAAAACTTTCTGATCAGAGTTACATACCAAGTATCTATTATTTTTATTTATTTTTTAAAACATGTTTTGCTTAGGGAATAGGTTGGACCACTCATTTCTGGAATCTCTGCAGCAATATGTTATTAAGCATATAGAAAAGTAGAAGGAGAAAACCTTTTTATCCCAATGAACAGTAAGAGTAGAAACAGACTGCAGCAGTTTCCCGATGTGTCATTAAGAGAGTTTAGGTACAATCCTGTGTGTGATATTGTGGTATATTAGGGACAATAACACCTTAAATTTTGGCAATGCCATTTTCTTTGTAGAGCTATTTGAATGCTATCACCAATTGGAGGTCCTCAATTTTTGGACTTTGGGAGCACATCAGGATGCCCTGCATATCCCTGAATGACCCACTCACTGGTTAATACTTTCTCTGCATATGATTCCTCTGGTAGGGGCTCTTCTCGCAGGGCTTCCTCTTAGCACCAACTGAGAGATGCGGGGTAAGCAGTTTGGGGCCCCAGGCTCTTCCTGTTCCCAGCATTCTTTGGTAAGGAGAGGTTACAAGAAAGCCCTCATCCCTTACTTTCCACATTACTGTGCCTTGGGATCTATACTCCATTTCAACACAAATCTCCCAGAACATTTTTTTTTCTGCTGACAGCAAGAGAAAAAACAGAACAGTGAACAAAACACCTTTCAGAGCCCTGGCCCCAGTCTCCCCCCATAAGCCCAGGGAAGGCCAGGGAACCTTGTTCAGGACTGGGGTCCTTCCTTCCTCGTCCCTGGGGAGCTTGCTTCATCCCTAGCTTCAAACACTGTCTTATAAACACAGGCGCTAGCACTCATAGTCCTCTCAGAGAAAAGAATCAGGCACCAAATTTGACTCCTATCAGGTCAAATCCAAGTTACCCTCCTAACAATACGGCCTAAGAACTCATAAAACAGTATTTCTGCCTGTTACACTACGTGGACAAACAACATCAACTGTTATCTACAAGAACACTTGTTTACTGACTAAATAAAAAAGAAAAACCATAAAAAGTAACATACTATGAGTATATCATTTCTGATGGCCCTTTCAGTTCCCCTTATTTTCAGAATTTCAGAAATGCTCCTAATGTGTGACTTAAAACACTCAGACACTGAAGTCCTTGCCCTGGGAAGCAAAGCTGCCCCTTTGATTTGATTTGAAGAATGGTTTCACAAGTCAACATAATTCCAATTCCCCTGCTGACAGAAGCTAGCACAACCAACACCTAGCTGAAAGGAAAAAATGAACACAACAGACAATGCTTATTAAAGAAGTAAAAAAAAACCTCCAAACACATCAATCAAAAGTAAGCATACCACCAACATTTTCTGGTAATCTTTAACCAGGAGATGGAGACAGGAGAACTAACTCAAGCTCAAATGGTAGGTTACATAGGGCAGTAACGGTCCTTTTTGTTTTATGGGTCTGCAATGCCTGCCCCAGTGGAGCCTCAACCCCTGATGAAAGCCATTAAGCAAAACCTCTGTATAAAGAGAAATTAAACAAGTAACGCCCAGCTAGATACTAATGCACGCAAGGTATGGTCAAACAAGTTTTATGTAGTGTTGCTTAAATGCCAGTTGACTTCAGCAAGAATCAAGGGCATACAGCATTTTGTGAGGAGGGTGTAGAGTCATTTAAAACATTTTTCTCTATCTGCAGTAATCAAAACAAGTTATAGCCAGGCTACAGCTATATGTCTAGTTTGAAGACTGCTTGTCTGTGCAAGAGAGCGCCATCTGGATTCACTTTATGGTTAACTTTAAAATATATATGTGTATATATATAATGTTTCTTAACTTTTGCCAAACAACTGGAAACATAATCGTTTCTGCATGCTCTTAGCATCTCAGTACAGCTGCAAATGTCCATTAGGACAATCTTATGTAATTATATACTTATTCTTCCCATGCAATTGTTAAAAAACTCAGCTTTTCCAAATAATAGCATATTTTGTAGGAAAGAGGAAATCTTCCAGTTCACCAGGTTGGAATGGGGGAGGGAAGTCTTCTAAAGCAGAACTTTACCCAAAGCTTTTATTTTAAACTAACATAAAAATTTCAAGCTTTAGAAAACAGTGTCAGATTTTTCCAACTGTACCTCTAGTGTGGTCTGGCCAGAAATCTATCATTTCTCTCCCTTCTCCTTTTCTTTACTCAGTATTTGTAGAAGAAATTCAGTCCCCCTAAGAATTAAAAAAAAAAAACCAACAAAAACAACAAAAAACCCCAACCCAAAACAGAAACCCAACCAAAAACCAACAAAACATTTTTTTTTCCCCACCTTCCCACACCCTCCTTCCTGAATGGGACTTTGGCTCTTGTCCTTCCCATGCTCCATACTCTGTCCCATAGAAGCTGCCACCTATGAAGCTGGTCGGTGGCACTTTTTTTGGCCACAGTCTCTCTCATTTGCTTGGGTGTCATCCTTTTATTCACCTAAGCCTTTGTCTCTGCTATATAACATTTCAGCTCTCCAGGCTAGAATTTACCTTGTAGCTGAACAGTGCCTGACACTGTTCTTGGTCAGCCCTTTGATACTTTCAGAATACATGTGAAAAATAAAGGGATAATTAATTTTGCCCAGGGTCATGTTCTGAGGCTGGGGCTGGTGCAGTTGCTTTGCTAAGACAGACATGTGGGGCCAGTGGGTGACCACATGCAAGAGCCGATCACTGGCAGCAAGGACCTGTACGCTGAACAAGAGCGGGCTCAGTGCATGCAAGGCTCTCAGAAGGGGGAGTGATCTGCATGTTCAAAGCACCATAATCAGCTTAGCCAAGATTTTCAGAAATTACCAATAACATGGCAAACATCTGCTTCTAGGAGCCCAAGGCAACTATTCAACTTTCCAGAGGGCAGTTGCTTACCTCTTCCAAAATAAGAGCCTTCCTGCTGTGTTTCCCATGTGTCCAGGCTCCAAAACACTCTAAGTGATTGGCCACTCTCAAAACATCTCAGCAGCTAGTATTTTTTACTTAACAAAAGTAAAACTAATGGAAACATACACAACTGGTCCCAAAAATAGAACATTTTTCCAGGAGGTGAACGATCCCTCCCTACATGTTCTTGGGACCCTACAGAGAGAGGGGCACAAGGGCTCACATTGTTTTGACAGCCAGGCAGACAAACAAATACTTTTGTTTCAGCTTAATATTCCTGGAACTCAAAATGCCAGCCTGAAAAAACAATAGTACAAAACATTGTCATGCCATCGATCTGACATCAGAAAGATAACCTTGGGGAGACACAGCCCAACAGAGGCAACAGACCACTGCCCATCCCTGCGCCGCGCCAGCCGGGGCACGCAGACCTTCCATCGCACACCTCACATAGCAGCCTCCACTTGCCAGCACTGCCGGTCTGCTGTATCATCTTTCCCATATTCCCCCACACTGGGTTGCCTGCAGGGATAAAAATAAAACAACCACTGCTAGTTTTTGTTATATGGAGTCTGTATCTCCTCCTCCACAAAGTTTTACTGTTATCAGTATAGAATTAATTTGCACAACCACCTTCCAATGTAACTTAGAAGGCACAGCAGGTTTCTAACATGTAAACTCTTTCTCACTTTAAGAGCGGCTATCTGAATAATTGGCAGGGAGGAGCTTGGCTGCTCTGCAACACAGAAACTTGGCTAGAGTGATGCTGTTAGCAAGAAATAGCAGCAGATCCGATGCCTAGAACTTTAACTGAAACTGTTATTACTTCACATCTGTACTGCAGTATTAGCCACAGGCCATGACCAAGTCCAGTCCTGGTCCTTCTGGGATGAACTTTTATCTTTTAAACAGACAGAAGATGACAAAAGGTGGTTGGAAGGATTTGAAGCAACATTAAAAATAACTGACCTAGTCAGGTATTTGTGTGCCACTGAAAATTAATGGCATCTGCCGTGGGAGTTGGATGCTTTGACAAAAAACACTTGGGCAACCTGAAACTTTGATGAGGTACAGGCATTTGCATTCACTGAAGACTGTTTTTGTTCTTGCAAGAGATGAAAAAAGTTCCACAGAGGGTATACATTAAGAGCTGGCTGCTTTTTGCATGCACTGAGGTGAGAGTAGGGAGCACTGTGAGCCAGAAAGACAGGCAAAGAATGCATACAGGTCTGCTCAGAGAGATCATTTCCAAGATGGTCATCTCAACGAAGCGGCAAGGAGGCCTCAAAAAGCAGGTGCAGAGACTAATGGGCTACTTCTTGGCATCACACTCTTGACCTTCCCCACTCCCAGGCAGAAGGCAATGGACCTGAAGAATTTCCCCTGAGAAATATCAATACTCATAGGACAGCAGAAGCTTCTTAAGTCACAGCAAGCCTGGCTCCAGGAGCACCGAAATCTCATTACTCCTAATGAAGTTGTCTGAATTGGCAGCACTGAGGAACGGTTGGCTGCAGAACAAATGCTTGGGGAGAGGGTACTGTGTACCAGCTCCTTGCATGTAATCACTGATCCCTCTAGCAGACAGCCCTGTGGGCCAAGAAGGTCATCACTCTCGCATAGGACAAAGGGCTGGAGTGGAAGAGGTGTGGCTCTGACACTGGGGAATCTAGATTAGATCTTTGATGAATCTGGCCAGGGCTCACTGCAGAAGGCTTTAGACTTTGCAATAGGAAGACATGGAGCTTTTCAGGAAAACTTTTTAGGAAAGTGGGGAGTTTTTCAAAGGTTGGAGAGCTTACCTCCACTTCTTTTTGGCAAGCTGTGCCCATGTCACCACAGCTGAGCAGGGCTGAGCACCATATCACCTTCTCAGCGAAGAAAGACATTTCAGAAGTCGGATGGATACTGAGAGTGGCAGCACTGGAGAAAACCAAGACAGTAGGTAGGGGAAGGTGGCTTTCTGGTGGGACACATACAAGAGATGAGCATCTTGTCTGGATGCGACTTCTCCCATTGCCCATTGTGCCAGTGGCAAAACACTTGTGCACAGGATGACAGAAAACAGCAGTGCAATGCTCCAAACCCACATAGCATCAGGCTTGACAAGGGGAGAAGATAAAAGATGAGTTTTATTTTATTACAGCCGACACACAGGCATCACATAATCTTAGTCATACTGAGGCTGGGTAGCTAAATTGGCTGGTTTAATGTTTCAGGTCACATCAGGGAATAGTTTTACCAGCAGATGTAAAGATCATCCTTTGGAGTGGGTAGCACTCAAGGTCAGAGTCAGCAAATCCTCCTCTAAAAATAGACTCCAGTGGCAAAGTTAATAAGATTTCTTTTGTCGGTTCTGCTGCACTTCACAGGACCCAGCTACCTAGAGCACCTACCTAAGCTTACAGGTAAGGCTCAGCAATATACATTTTCTCTGTACTACTTGTGCTCCTTTGCTTCCTTTTATAACCTAGTTTAGTAAACCAGGGAGAGGACTGAGAGTTGGCAAACTTTCTAAGGTAACTGATAATCTCATAAACTTGTTGCAGAGAAAAAAAAAAGGCTTAAAACTATTGCAGAATCAAAGAGGTTTTGAAAGTATAATTTATAATTTTTTAAAAAACAAATCGGTTACATTACAGAAATAAGCTTATAAGATAGGAAGTGAGGTGCCAAAACTGTATTTCTTAGAGAGAATTTCAATTTAAATTTTATAAGTTAGGAATAAAAATGCACTTTTTTAAGCTTTTGTGATATTGGTCCCAGAATATTTTGCTCATTCTTCAATAATTGTTCCACCCCTCCAGTCAAATCTAACTTTTCCAATTGAGTTACAGTTCTCAGATGATGCTGTGTTTTCGGTTTCTTTGGGCACTCTCATAATATTTAATGAAATCTCAGCTTAATCTGTTCTAAATTAACCAGTTCAGTCAACAATAAAGAATGAGGGCAAAAATAAGTTTTTTAAAAGTCATCAGTGCTTCGAAATTAATTGAAATAGCTGGTTAGTTTTGAATAATCACAGCAGGAGGGTCTGGGAAATAGTTATACAGAGGCTATGATTCTTCTGTTTTTAAACTGTTTAAAACCAAATTCATTGGATGAACTATTTTACAGTCCCCGAATGCTTCAAGCATAAGAATGCAGGGGTGAAATAAAGGACCTGAAATAAATGACAGGTTTTGGTGAAAACTAGAACAGGAATAAGGAACATAGCATTGTGTTATTTTTCACTTAAGTATACTGCAGGTACCCTGGGATTTCTAGTTTTGGGTGTGCAGCACTTTGCTTAATTCTTCCAGGGCTCTTTTAGAGAAAGAGTTTTTGAAGGACTTACTCATCTTCCTCCCAAGAAGTATTTGTACAAAATTAATTTTTTTTTGTCTAGTGTTAGGGAAAAAATAATATCTAGTGTTAGGGGAAAAAAAAACCCTAACCAAGGAACCTTTGCAGGACCATACCTCCTTGCCGTACCCTGGGGCGCAGCAAGCCCCAGCTTACACAGGAAAGCGTACAGCTGTGCATGGCTACTGCCAGTGTCTGGAGTCTAAACAAAATGTCATAGGGATGGCATATCAGGGAGCACCATTTTACATGCGTTTAGTTAAACCATCTGACAAAGCAAGCTTTTGTTAGTGCAGCTAACCAACTCTCAGCTCAGCTGATGTACTTTGAGTCATGAAAAGCTTAGAAACCAAGAGCACTGTTTACCCTCCTCCCAAGTGCAAACACTGCGCTCCAGACGGCCTGTTCATTGGCTTCTGCAAAGAGAACTTTCCAGTTTATAAAACAGCCCTCTGCTTAGTCACACTCCAAAAGGGCAAGTACTTTTTCACCCTGAAGGAAGGTATGTACCTGGCATGCTGGCTGGAAATGGAAGAACAAAACATTTCTTAAGAATTCAGGAACTTGCTCAATAGATCCCCTCTCACTATTTCTGAAGATTCTCAGTCAAAAATCAGCTGATTTTTGTCTGCCTTCAGCACTTACATAGTGCTTACCTGGAGACAGGTTAGTAAACTGGATTCAAGCCTTTTGTACATTTTTTTTGAAAGTGTAGGAGAACTGGTATTCTCCATCCTTACCTCCTCTCAGGTACTTCCCTCTCTTGTACACACTTGTTACAGACACTGTTTCTCCACGAAGGTCTTAGATAACTGAAACGAGTAAGCAAATAAAAATAAAAACATTATTTTTGCAGCTGTCTGGAAGCCAGGAAGGTCTTGAGTTTGGACCTCCTGGAAGATAGATGTCTTCTGATTTCAGTGTCATTGAATTCTACACGATAAATAAAAACCTTCAAATAAGTCAGCGCTCCATACAACATCAGAAAAGAAAATGGGAATAATTTCTCAGTAACAAGCACTTCATGCACAAAACCAATTTCTTAATCATAATTACAGAGATGTTTTTCCATTTTATTGTTCTTTCAAATTTAGTGTTCGTGGCAGTAGATTAATTCAGTCCTCAGACTTGAGGGTCAAACCACTGACTAATTTCAAGGGCACCATATTTATCTCCTACTGCACTGGTGTGGGCATAAAGTCTACTGGAAATGTCATTACTTCTGGAGACTTCTCATGAAAGGCCTAGAGCTGACAGACAGACAGTCTGCTTTGGTTATTTTGTTTCCCTCCCTTGGCATCTTGGAAAAAAACGAAAAAAAAACCCAAGAAAACCCACACACAAAACCATAACAAACCCTTAAGATATCACAGCTCCACTCCTTTTTCAGAGCTGTCGTGAGAAAAGAGGTAGGAAGCAAAATCTGAAAGCATCAAAGCAGGAATAGAATTAAAATCTGCCTCCACATCTACAAATAGGTTATATATTTAGGTGTTTGCTGGATGCTGGAAACCTTCAATACCCAGCTAAACCAGAAGAATTTGTGATTGCTTGGTATTTTCAGGGAGAAGTAGCTTTTAGACAACTCTCTGAGTACAAACCTGAGGCTCGTACACTTCTGCACATCAAACTAAATTTAATAAAGCCAGCATCAAAAGCCCCACTAGCACAGGTGATTGATGTCATATGGGTTGGGAGAACTCCCAAGAGCAGGAAACATGGGTGGTAAAGAATTTCAACTATTCTGCTTTATAAATACGGACTGAAGCGGGCATGAAGGCAAGGAAACCCTGTGCCCTGTGTCAGGCAGGACAGAACAGCTAAAAGGATTACAATGTTCTTTCTGAAGGAAAAAGCGAGGAAAAAATGTCTTCTGTCTCCTTTTTTCTTCTCACCTTTTATTTGTTTAGCCTGTCTTGTTGCATGCTTGTACAACACCACCAGGCTCCGACCTTATTGGGGATATGTAGCTTCAGGCACACAAACACAGCTAAAAATCAGCAGCCAAAGTACATATGCCTGGGACAACAGCAGTGATGGAGGAACCCCCCCTGGGTCAGGGAGGGGTGCAGAAAAGAAGGCAAGAAGGTACATAGGTCCTTGCAAAGGACTAAGGCAAATGCAATCCTTTTCTGCGCCTGTCTGCTTTAAAAAAAAAAAATAAAAATTTCTACAGCTGACTTGGATCTTGACTCCCAGGCATAAATCTTGCCAAATTGTTTGGCATCCTTATACACAGCCCTAAAGTTTGCACAGCATGTCAAGCCAAAAATATTAAGCAGCATAGTATTTTGTTATGTAGATAATGACTTATAGTTTTCAGTCTCAAAGTACTCAAACTTCCACCACATCTGGAAAACCAGCATAGAAATGTACATGCTGCCAGCAAAGATCTGACATTCACCTCCAGATATGAACCTCTATTTTTTGCCCCCATCTCTGGGATTACCAAACTGTACAGCTCACGACGGATGTTTCCAAAAGCATTAACTAACCCCCTACAAATTTTCAGGTGGGGGAGGAACATCCCTCTGGCTGAACAAATCTGAAAATAGGCCACAATGATCTGCGACTTCCCAGGGCTTTTCTGGAAATTTTGGGTTAATTTGAGTAGTTCAAGAGATTCAGAACAAGGTGCAGAAAGGAAATCTTTCACTACCATATCACTGCTCCACTCACTAAACTGTGTTCTGCCGCTGAATTGAAAGCAGATAGACTGGCAGATTTTCCTTTTTTTTCTCTTCGTACTTTCTTTCTTTCCTCCCTTTTTTTTTTGTTAAAAATAAAATAAAAAAAAAAAAGCTAGAGAGCTCTATAAGCAATTCCATTTGGCAGCTGTAGAGTGGATAGTGAACATAAAGAAGACATTCCTTTGCTGTGCCTAATGCATGCTGCTTATCCAAATTAGCCACACAATTACTTCTATCAATGAAAAAAATAGTTTAATGTTTTTTTTTCCTAGTGCACAGCACTTGAGAATGACTTAAAATGCAGTGTAATTTGCCACAGTGTATGTCCTGAAGTGGCTCTCTAATGAAAAGAGGATTAACTCTCCATTATTCTGAATTACCATTTTGTGAAATCACTAACAATATTTTCATTTAGATACATATAACCCAAGGGGGAGAAATATTCCAGCCATCCAAGTGATTAACAAATAAAATTCATTAGATAACATGCACTTTGGTCTTATTTATGAAGAAAAAGATTAGGGTATAAAAATGCAGATGACTGGATTTTTATCATCCTTGTTCTGATAATACACTTAAGTCCATGATAGCATAATTGGTGAGCACTGGCAGTTCAGCGTTACAGTCACTTGCTGGATTGAGAAGAGGAACTCACAGGACGTCAGGCATGGCAGACAAAATCTCCCAGCCTTGAGCATCGGACCCTGGTCCCACAGAGGTGGACCCAGCACTCGGCTGCTCACCAGCCACTGCAGGTGCAGAGGGGGAACGAGGAGGTCTCAGCAGCTCTCACAGCTGGCCTCAGCATAGCACAGCAGAGCAAGAGAAGAGCCATGGCTTGGGCACAGGGGAAGAGTGGGACAAGCTGCAGACTGCCCTGCCTCGCTGGAAGGGAACTCCTGGCCCCACATGTAGGGCTCTCTTCTTCACTGTGTCCCAAAGTTGGGCTCAAACCCTCCTGCCAAAGAGAATATCTCTGGGACAATGGCAGTTCCTACTAGCTAGCTCTCCTCCTCATCCCTCCCCCATGAAATAAGAAAGGCTGTCCTGTGCTGGAGCAGCGATTCCAGGAGCAAGCATGGTGCAGAGTCCCTTATGCAAAGGGCATGAGGAGCATCCCTACTTCAGAGCCATCACCTCCAAGGCTGTGTGTCCCCAGCACAGTGAGGTGCCATGAAGTGACTGCCAAGCTGGTGCAGGAAAGCTGTGCTGCTACATCATTCAGCCTGCACTGATTAGACTATAAGGCAAACAATTTTAGTTCAAATGAAGCACTGCAAGGGGTGGGAGACTGCTCCAAGGAGCCTGTGCAGGGGTAATCCTGCAATCTGCCTCTATTCTGACCACACCAGCTGAACACCCTGCAGGGGACAGTCTCCCCTTCCCAGAGGTCTGCAAAAGAAATCTCAGCTTTCCCTGCCTGTGCTCATGCTAGACAGTCATTCTTATATAGACAAACAGTCATTCTTATATCCACAACAGCTTTAAGAACAACCACCAAAACAAGATCCAATCTGCAGTTTTTAATCTAAGAGGGCAGGCCTAGGGAATGGTCTTCCCTCAGCGCTGTTTGGTGTACACAGACCTCTTTGGTTCCTGGAAAGACACAAGCCTTTCCACCTTTCTCCCCCAAACCAAGTGCTTTATGGCAATTAATTCCAGAGCTCGAGTAGCAAACCAGTCCCTTTTCCTCCCTTTCCCTCCTACTAGTTAAACTCTGCTACTTCTTACTTAGTCTAGAGTCAGATCTTAAATACATATTTATTAGAGGAAGTCCAACTGATGCTTTCCTGTGCTCTAATTCAATTTAAAAATCCCTGCAGCAGATAACATTGGCAAGGCATAAAAGAACATAGCTTACTTGAAAGTTCAGGGAGCATATGGCTTCCCAGGACAGACAGAAACAAGTATTTCTCAGCACAGGTCTAACTTTGGGAGTGCTAACCAAGCTTCAAAGCGAGACAGTGTTACAGTACCACAAATGATCATTTGCAGAAGTAATTGCCCTGTTTTCAGGTCTGCAGTCTACGAGCAGAACTACTGGTGTAACAAATCAATGCGCTGTGGCCTCCGAGAGCCATTACCAATTACATTTCTTTCTCTTCTTCCCTTCATTTCCTCCCCTCCCATTTTATGGAGCTGTGAATAAAAGCAGTCAGCCCTTCAGCATCAAGGCAACAGGCTCTCAGTTAAGATAATTCCTTACTAGACAAATAGCATTTCTTATCAAGTCCTAGATAACAGCCTATTCACTCCCAAAGTCAGACTGCATTAGATTTGTATCTCTGACAGCCTAACATTATCTACACTGTTGAGTTTGCATGTAGCATTAGCATAATTCTGGCACGGGAAGGAGAAGGGCTCTCCTGGGGAACAGCTACTGGGGGCACAGAGATGGGACGTGGTGCTACTCAGAGGCACGCAAGACCAAGCCCAAGGTAAATTTGCTAGAAGCTGGAATTCTCGGAGCCCTTTACAGATCTCAGGGGACCACTTAGCTAAACATCATCATCATGTTTTAGGAAGCTTGGCTTAAAGATAAATCCCCTTGCCAGTGAAAACAAGCCAATTTTTGAACAAAGGTGTATGCATGCCAAACAAAAAAAAAAACAACTCCACAATCTTGCCTAGCTTTGGAATAGGAAAACAGGAATCATTTGCCTTTTTCAAGTTTTGTAGAGAAATGGAACATGACAGAGCCCAAACTGAGGAAACAAACCCCATGGGTACACAGGATGTCAGTGAAAAATGGTCATCCTGCTTGCAGAAGAGCTCTTCAACAGCTGCACGAAGGCACTAGCCAGATTTTTGTAATTTAAAAGACATAGATATCACCAGCGGCTAACACAAAAAAAAAAATTGTGGGAGTCACTACAGGATTTGTTGCCTCCAAGAAAGGTCAAATTCTGGCAGGCTGTACTTGCACACTTCATAAGATGAAGCCCAACTCCACCCCTTCTTGTTACGAGTCTCCTACAGAACTGCAAGGTTCAACTTCTCCCTTCAAGGGGATGAGAGCCAGGAGCAACCACTGCCCTGAGACATCAGGCAGTTTGGCAGGAGAAACAAGACAGATCCAACAGTGAGATGGAGCAGGCAAGAAAGTCTGCAGCAGAAGGCTGGCAACGTGGAAAATAAAGGGAAGCTTATTTCAGAGGACCAGAGGGGAAGATGGTGACATGACAACTGGCAACAGGGTAAAGAGGAGGTCAGGCACGTGGCCAGCCCCAAACTCTAGTTCCTAGAGGTTTGCTGCAGCATAAAGATCAGTTTAACTTCCTGATGACAACTTACAGAACAACGTGCTTTGCCTTTAGAAATGTGCAAATCCATAAAAGAAAACCAAAGCCGACATTACAACACCCATGTCCCTCACAATCATCTTTCTCTGACATTGTGGCTGAATCTATGACATGAGTATTTGTTTGGTAGTATGCAGAGTTTCCAGTGCTGTTAATTTGGACTGAGAAGCTCTCTTACACCTGTATCACTTCAAGTACTCAAAACCAAAAAATAATCTGAAAAAGCCTTGACATAAACACACTCAACAGGGTATGGGTGGTGATAGAACAGGACAGTGTAGTGCCACACCTCAGCTAAGGAGCACAGCATTGCACTGCTGCAGCTGTACTGCATCCGTAGCGGCTGATCCAGTTGCTGCTGGTTCAAGGATTTCTGTATCACATGTATTTCACTGGTCTTTTACCCAAGATAGTTCAGCTGCAGGGGATTAGGAAATTTAAACATGGATGCAAAAAACCCACCTGTCCAAGAGACAAGAATATTCTTGCAAACCTATTACCTGCTGTGTCCTAAGGCAGTGTCTCCATAAAGGCATGGATGGGGCAAGGTGTCAAAACTCAAGTTAGACTCTGGCCTTTAACTTCACTCACCAACTTTGTGAAAACTCCAGGCTCTGCAGGGGAAAGTCTGAATCAGGAGAGCAGCTGAGGAAATCACAGCAAGTCGGAGAGAATCTAGAACTTCAAGAGATGTGTAAAGCTAACACCAAAGAATGTAATACTAGCAGATAGCTCAAATACACGGGACATCAAGGTTGTCAGTGCTGAGCAACGCAGCTCTGACAGCATGGCCAGGCAAAGGGTGTTGTTTTTGGCAACATTAGTGATACTCTGATTTTAGCTACAGGATAACATTACTCCATTGCTCCCTTCTATATGTTCATTAGTAAACCCAAAAAGAAGGAAGTCTCTGAACCCATCCTGGCTAAAGAATATTTTGCCAATCAATCAGTGGTGCTGCAAAAAGGTAAACTCTCAGTCCTGCAAAAAGCCTACAAGATCCAGTGTGCAAGGCTACATTAAGATCTTGAAGAGTAGAACAGGTACACCCAACCTTCACCTGAATGGACAAATTTAATCTCCCTGCATTGCTGAAAATCACATAAAGGAGAAGCCTTTAAGAGATTCACAATTAATCATAAAGAAACATCTTAATTTTCCCCCACTCAGTTCCCCTAGCTGTTCTAGATCCCTTGGATCAGGCTGCTAGACCTACCAAATTCTTACCAGTGGATTTTCTAGGAAACAAATTCCCGGTGGAGACTGAACTTTAGTGATCACAAAGCTTTGGCTTTTGCTCCCATTGCTGGTGAGCTAGTCCAACAAAGTATTATTCAGCTAGTTCAGGGGAGGCAGAAATCCAAGTGCGAGTTTGTGTTTGCCACAGAGCAGGTACATCCATCTCATACCATGCCCAGCCCACAGCCGGCCAGCACTGCTCCCAGTATCCCACAACTGCAGCAGAATTCACTTGCTTTGTGCTTAACATTCTGTTTTGATTGCATTCCAGTCGCTGGCACATCCTGACTCCATGGACAAGATGTCATCTGTAAGTCTGAATGCTGCGAAGAAAAATGCATACATAGCAGTCAAAGTAGATCCTGATGAGGATTACTGTACCCCAGGTGCATTTGAATTGGAGCGACTCTTCTGGAAAGGATGCCCCAAGTACACTCATGTCAATGAAGTCTGGCCCAACCTCTACATAGGAGATGAGTAAGTGTGCACAGTATCTCTCTACATAGCAGATGAGTAAGTGTACATCGTACATCTCTTCTACATAGGAGGTGACTGAGCTGTACTAACTACAGCTCACCAGAGCAAGGTGTTTCTTTCCCCCTCCTACCCACTTGTTAGTATTTAGCAGTTATGATGTGATTTGATGAGCTACCAACAGATGCCCGAGTTCAACAGAGCAATCTGAGCCTGGCACGGCCCTTACAGATAAAGGCACAGAGCGCTCATCGCTGTGCGGCAGGGTCTGCTGTTAGAGACTGAGTAGCAGGAGCAGTTTTGGCACCAGTGTAGGCTGCAGAGGTTGAAGCTAGTCATGACCTATTTTTAAATGTCTCATTTCAAGGAGTAATTCGTCATTTATCTCTGAGTGAAAGTCCTGCCACAGTTACACTGACAGAAGGGCATGCCCTAGATGTGTTGGATCACAGCTTAGGTTGGTGTAAGTCTAAAATGTAATTTTTGAAAAGTGTCTGAAGAGACAGCTCAACCTGCAGTGCTATTTCCGCATTTCCAAGCCTGTGCTTGTGTACATGGAGTACTCTGCATTTCCAAATTGCTCAAGAGATTAAAACAAACAGAACCCTGTGGAAGGCAAAGCTGAAGAGATGTCTCACTGATTAGACAAAGTGTGATTTGTAAAAGAAAAAAAAAACACCAAACCTACAAAACAGACTTTGCTGAGCACAGGACTACGCTAGAAACAGCCTATTCTGACAAGCAGAGATGACTGCTGCAGCAGGAAGACACACCATCAGAAAATTCCCCAACCCAAACCCTGAGCAGAGCAAGATAGCTTCTCTTACCCCTTAGGCATCATTGGTCTCCTTCCCATTTTCCTCTACACTCTATGCTAACATAACATTTATTTCACATGATCACTGCAAGGCACAAGCAGGAGCCCCACTGGCTCCAAAGTTCCCAATAATTTTTTTAAAATGTCCTAAAATTCATTTGTTGCCAGCTTATAAAAGAGGAAAGATATACAGCTTTGAAAGTTACAAGGCTCACAATATCATCGACCAATTACTTCTGTGGCGCCAGAGGCAACAGAAAGACACACAAGAGTTCTGGGCTTTGACCAAGCCAGGGCTCCCACTGTAGAGAAGGAGGGAAAAAAAAAAAAAAAAAAAAAAAATTTAAGCTGTGGAAAGAGCCTGGCCACATGATTCAGGAACAAAGGAAAAGGGAGTTGAGTTGTTCTCTCCCCATCCTACCTTGCCCATCCCGTTAGACATTTCTAACTCAAGATTCAGGGTAAAGAACAGTCTTTTCTGGCTTTTATTTCCTACTTCCTTGTTCAAAATCACTAGAATTATTCTGAATGCAGCTGTTAGAATAATTTCCCTTTTATCTCTGGGATAAAGCTACAGCTCTGTCCTCTGAGCAAAGGGATCTGATGAGATAACAGGTCTTCCAACAGTCAGTCTCTAAGCCCAGGACACCAGCCACTGGCATCGTTCCTGAAGCAGTGGCTTGTTACACCTTGTAATTTAATAAATGCTTGGAGGCATGACTCTGAATATAATACACACCTGCACGTAGTGCAAACTAACCAGAGGAACAGAAAAGCAAGCTGCTTCAGAGGTACTTAGAGCTAGTGTATTTCTCCACTGAACTAGTCTTAAGTCAGAAGGAAAAGCAACGGTGCTTCAGAGGAAACAAGTCCTGCAGATGCCTGGGGCAATGGAGAAGGAAAAAGAAGTGAGGAGCAGGTTGGGGGGGAACAGAAGTAAAACTTCTCCAGAAAATGGGGCTCCCTGAAAGAGAATGACTATTGTCAGCCAGATAAGGGCAAACTTGACATCCAGTATCAGAAAATCTGAGATGAGAACTCGTCTGCAGGCAAGATGTGGCTTTCATTACCAGAACTAAGATTTGATTTGAAGCCGGCCAAGTTCAGGGACTTTTATAGCTTTCCTTGGCCAGCTCCACATCTTACTTCTGACCAACAGCTTCCCCCTTCAGTGTGGCAGGGTTTTTTGTATTGTTTTATTTTAAGAGCTTGCTGTAGCACTGGTCGCCAAAGAGCTGCCATGGAGACGTGAACAGATGTTGGCTGTATTTGCATCCTTAGCCATGCTAAATTAAGGTTGATCTTGAAAGAATTTAGTGGAGCTCATCAACAAAATCAAGTGAACACACACATGCAGAGTTTATCTTCAGAGCCTTCACATCTGTGCTTCATTCCTGCCTCCTGTATTTACAAGGTTAACAGGACTTGTGACTGCTTATGGAAATACTAATTAATTACCCTGACTACGTAACCACATCTTCCTTCTAATGCAATACAGGCTATCAAGGAGCCCTGCGAGGCCACTCAATCCTTTTGTTACAAGGCTTCGCTGCAGATGTTGCCCAGAGGCAATGAAATCTCCATGAGCCTGTCAGGCCCAGAATAATCAAAGCCTCAAAATATAACATGCTGTGTTCAGCTCCAATTGAAATTTTCCTCCAGCAAGTTCCAAGGACTTTTAAAGACCAGACACTGGAACTTGTAGGAGACAGCCCAGTGATAGGAATAAAAACATGCTTTGCCAAGATTTTGATTCATCTGCTACCAGGATTAGTGCTTGTATATATCCTCCTCACATCCAGAAGCCTTCTAAAGGGCTAGAAAGCAATTTTGTCTTGCTCCTTTCTCTCACTGGTCAGCAGGTTACTTGCATGGGCAGTTTTACTGGCTGATCCCACGTCTGCTTGGTTCACTGCAATCACATGGAAAATCTCTGCCAGTTATGCAGCCTGTATAGAATCATAGACTAGTTTGGGTTGGAAAGGACCTTTAAAGGTCATCTAGTCCAACCCCCCTGCTGCTTGCAGGGGGCTTGTGATTTCTTGTGGCTCTTTAGTGATCACCTTATTACCTGATATGACGTTCATGGTTCCACGTTTCTGAATTTCCAAGAATATTTTAGCTCAAGACGAAGGCCTCCCAAGATTTTGTTTTCCCCTTAACCATCCTCTAGCTCTCATTAGGATTTAAGACCTGACCACAATTTCAGGCCTGTGTTCTCAAACTACTCCCAGAGGAAAAGTAGTCTTGTGGAGTCTAATTCCTTATAGGTTAAATATGAAAAATAATTTTCTGGATATGCAGCTGAACTGAGCTTGCACTTCAAGAAAGCCTGTCCCAGTAGAGCCCCAGGGCTTATGATCTTGAGAACTGACACAGGTAACGTTCAACAAGACACACTGGCAACTCAAACCTACAGATTGGAGTGCATGATAATTAAAATATATAACTAAACTTCAAGTATACACTTAACTAAAACTTACTATCTTCTTTCTCCAGAAAAAGCAATGCAGTATGGCTTTTTACAAGTGACTAAGTAGAAAGACAACTTACATTGATCTAGAAGAAAACAGATGGGACTCACTCAGGGTAGCAAATAGTTACCCCCCAGTGTTTAGTATTATGAACTCCTAGGATCTACACCAGTATTAATCATACAAAAATAGGAGCGTATGCAGATTTAGATTATAACAACACTCCCGAGGACATAGTTTCAACTCCATTAGTATGAGAATCTGCCAATTGTAACAGCAGTTTAACAATCCAGAAAATCAGATCTGTCACACTGGACGATAAATCTCTAATAGCAGCAATGGTTCCCAAGACAAGTAACACTTCTCCACACAACAGCATCTCTGTCTGTAGGTGATTTCTAACACATGCTGAGTGACAAAAGTCAAGACTAGGAACTGACTGACTATACCATGTGTTTGATGCCTTTGCTCTATAGAAAGCAGAGAGGTATTTCCTGTATCGAGGTTGTATCACTCACAAAAAAAAAAAAAAAAATCTACTGTTTTGGGTTGCAGAAAAATGGGCTACTAAGTCTTTTTCTCCCACATATTATGAAGATCCCGTTTGGTATTTTCAGTGGTACCTAAAAATTCTTCTAATTCACACTGAACAGGAGGTAACTACAGAAATGGAGCAACACTTCAGAAAGAAAAGGGGATACAATGCTACACTATCTCTAGACTCTCTCAGTGCTGGAGTTACCAAAGGAAATTGGGTCAGTATTATTGGAAATTCTCAACATCTCTCCTCAGGAGGGAGAACTGCCAGATATTCTTAAGAAAGTGTCAGCATTGACTATATTCAGGAAGCATCTTTCTGACACTGACCATCTGGTAAATTATCATCCTGCATCAAGCTTTCCTTCAGCGTTTAAGAAAATGGAAAAGTTTGGAGACAGACGATTCCTCTTCTAGTAACATGTTGCCTCAGATTTCCTTGTCTTTTGTCAATCTGGGTCACGTCAATCTGTAAGCTTTAACAGTCTATACTGAAACATGCTTGCATTGCTCAGCCTTCACATGAAGCTTAAGAGACTTGGCTCTACTTAGAGCTTATAAGCATACCAGTCACCTGGTTGACCAGTAACAGCTACGAGGTGCTGACTTACCTGTGACAGGAGCTGCTCTGCCCACACCCTCAAGAGGCATTTCAGAGCATTACTTCCCTTCCTTTAGATGCACTTGGGTTTTCATCATAAGTCGACTCCTCGACCTTTTGTTCGCTGCCTTTAAGATACTTAATACTTGATGTGGAGGTACAAGCTGCAGTTCCTGCAAGCTGTTTTTCCTTCTCTTGCAACTCCGTTGGTTTGGGCATCTTCCTGATGAAAGCAGCTGGGACTAAAGCTTGTTATGACAGTATTTTTGAAAAGAGAGAGAAAGGATTTGGTACACTCAAGACCGCAACTTGAAAGGAAGGATATTCTTTCACATTATAACTACTTACATTGTTGCTTCCAGAAGAAGGCAGAGCTTGCTGCAGCACTTGCTTTTTAATCCTAAGAATCTTAGCTTTAAAATTGACAGCAGGCACAGTTAAAGTCTTGGACAAGCCCTTTACTTGCCCTTGCATAACCCAAGAGATGCAAATAGTCTTTTGGGAACCACCTGAAAATGGATGACATTTTTGTTTGGGTCAGTTCTCCCTCTTGGTGATAGTCTGTTATAATCAATATATCCCTAGGTGGAAGTGATTTTATCTCCAGTTTTCACCATTTAGGTGGCATTCCCATATCAAAGTACTCCCCTTTGCCTCAGAACATGTTTATGAGTCCATCTGTCCTACAGTAAATGCAGGGTCTAATTCAGCTATGCACTGAGCTTTTGCTGAACACACTTTGCTACAGAGAGGTGGACTTCTGGGTACACTTAACTTTTAGCATATGTTTATGTGATCTAAATTGAAGAGCTGATGAGTTTTTACATGGGACCAATCTCTTACTAAACTGAATTATACAGAAATTTTTACTGTGGTCTCCCAGTGCCACACTTCTCACTTCTCTCACCTCCTCTGCATAAGAACACATTCCAGGCAAACACTGGAGATCACAATTGCACCATGTAAAAGGAAATAAAATGCTAATAGCACAGATGGTGGAGATATACAAAATGAAAACAATTGCAAGAGTAGTCAAATGCTTACGGCTTCACCTACACTGGCATTTGTAGCAAACTCTTCTTTACAACGGCTACTTGAAATTCAAACAGAATCACAAAAAATGGAAATATTAATTGCAATTTATTAGGAAACAGCAGCACCTAAAGAGAAATATTGTCAGCTTGATTATTAAAACTCTGGTAGCAAGGGAATTGCAAAGGAAAAAAATCTGTGTCATTTCTAGCTGAAAGTGAATTAGAAATAGAGTTATAAATCCTCCAATAAGGTATATGATTCATATACCCCTGAATGATCCTATGCTATTAGTCGCATCAACCAATCTGATATTTGCAGATATTTATGCTTGATTTATTCCTTCCTTTCATCTAAAATACTGAATCTCAGGCATGGTAAAAACTTCAAGGAAGACCAAAGGCATTCCCCCTTGGGACGCAAGCAGGAGTATCATGCATGATGACACACAAAAGAAATCAGGCTGATTAAAGTAAACAGATAATGAGGGATGCTTCCACAACAGCATCTACACTACATATTCAGCTATGTTGGAAAGCAAGCCAGTTCTTCACACAAAGCCAGAGCTCACTGATGGCCAGTCCAAGCAAACACATCCAAGCAAAAAGGGGCACAGCAACATCTCTATTTGCAGGCATATGGGTCCCTCTACACAAGGGCTTAACAGTCTGTTTCTTATTCTCTTTTAACTGTCAATCAACATGCTGTAGACACAGCGTGACCTCAAGTTTAACTGCCTATATTACAGCAGTGTCAGAGTCTCAGCCCAGGCCATTCCTGCCCAACAGTATTTATGATCAATGGGCAAGGTAAAAAGACAGCTGATGGCAGTGAAAAAGCAGACAAACCCAGGTCAGTATGACAAGTGGTTGTCCAACTGGGCTGTTTGCCCAGGTCTTGGGGAAAGCTTTTACAAGAAAAAAAATGAGGAAAATTTTTAAAAGTACACTAGAGATATCTTTTATGGAAACATAATTATCAAGTGCAAGACTAGGGGGATGGAGAGAGAGGAGAAAGAGTGTAAGTGCTTCCTAATCTCCATACCAAGTCTGAAACCAGGCACTCTTCCTCCTGAAAAAGTTTCACTTCAGCTTGCTTTAAAAGATGCAGATTCTAAAGTCAAGGCAGGCACCTCTAGCAGTCCAGTGAACCCTATTTTTTATTGCACAATAACTGGTTCCTCAGATTTCTACACAACATTATATATTAGAAACCTTATGAAAAGCTTTCCACAGATAATATTGTCCAGGTTATCCACTGGCAGAAAAGTACCTGACATCCTCTTACAGATTACAGGCAATAGCTCAGCCTGCAGATGCACAAGCCAAATACCCACAGGACTTACACTGACCATGCTCCATTGAGCCAGGGCAAATGTTTTAGGTCTTAGTTCAACTAACAGGTTCTACAACACCTACACACAGCACAGTTTGAGTATTTATTCCGGTGAAAATGTAGAGATCTTAGCATATTTGAGTGCTCAACACTGAGAATTAATTTTCTAGAAATTTTCTAGATTAGCAATGTCAGTAGAAAGAAGAAAATGTGCATCCATACTATAAAGAAAAATACTATATAGGGAAAGGTTACATTCAGTCCAAAAGGATATTATTGAATCAGTTTACATATCAAGTGAAATTAAAAGCAGACAACATTTAAAAATCAGTCTACTCCAAGCATTGAGGAAAACAGTACAAATTCTTCAGTGCCAAAACCAATGGAGCAGATAACCCTCTAAGTATTTCCTTGGTGAACTTATAATTAAAAAAACAAGAGATTTCACAGAAAATTAGTTACATTTCAGCACTTACAATAGGCATTTTGCAACAACATTCAAGGTTGATCCCTTGCTGCTTCTCATTCCCTTTCCAGCCCAAGCAATGGAAAACAGAGAGCTAACAGAGTAACAATGTGCACATTCCTAAACTCCAACAGGCCAAGGGCCAGACAATGCTAATGCAAATCGTGATGCAAAATGAACACCTAACTGCCGTGCCTTTAATTGATTAAATAAAAAGGAGGAGTATGCAGTTCCTCCACCAAATTCACAGTATGCAGCTACAAGCAAGCCTGGGGGGTGGAGGGGAAGTTCCCAGGAAGTTGGCGAGCCTAAGCTGACTGCTTCTGTAGATAGTGAAAGATAGTATCCCTTCTTTGGAATACCTATTGTACCACTGGAGCCACTGAACATTTGAAAATGAGATCCTAAAGACACAGAACAAGATTTTAAGTGCGACCATCAGAAACAAACGCATTAGATGCAGTCACTATGTCAAACAGCAACCTCCTGAGAACCTAATCAAGGAACTAGGAAAATTATTCAGATGAATGTGTCAAATGTTAATGATTGTCATGTGACCTATTGTTTGATATTGTCCTTGCTCAGAACAACTTCATCATTTAATTCAAATGCTATTTATTAGCCTGAGCACTGCTTACACAAACCAAAGTTTGGTAGTATCTACAGTCCATCAGAAACTTGGTTTTTCCACTGACCCTAACTGCACTGCAGTCCTACTTGCTATTGAGCATGCAGGTCTCCACTTGCAGGGGTTCTAGTTGAGCACAGATCTCTGACCATAACCATCAGTCTTTCATGGTTTCTTAGACAGATGCTTTGGGCCAAGTCTGATGAATGGAAAATGTATTTTCTCTATTCCAGCATCAGGGAGGCAAACGATTTAATTTGAAAGTAGAATCTGTAGTTCACCTCAAGCATGTCAAAACCTAGAGATGTAGTTATTTACGGCACCTTTACTCTTTGGCCAGGACATTTAATCTGCTTTTTAGGTACTGGCCATCTTTACAGCCCAGAACTGAAGTGCCTTTGCTGGCGAAGTGTATAGAGCATATCCACCTGAAGAGAATCCTAAGGCACCGGTCTCCTGAAAGAAGGGAGAAAAAGAAACATCCTTTTCCAAGTCAATCATTGCAACAGGAATACACAGGGAAGGAGTGAGCATTATTTAACCTGAGCTGAAGGTGGCAAGTCACAGCACTAGCAGCAAGATACTGCTGCTTTTCTGTCCTCCAGAGTCTACTGAGCTTAGGCATGGATCATGACATGAATTGGAGTTTTTATTTACTTGTAAAATCATTGCATAGGGGACTTAGGACATTATTTCATGGCAAAAATGCCACTAGGGTCAAGACATTATCATTCCTGTCCAGAAAGGAATTTCTGCAGGGAGAAATATCTACTGAGAACAGACAACTATAATGAGCTTATTTTACATCAGAAAGAACATAGGTAAGACCTTCAGTACCCATATCCCAGTTAAGAACATAGTGATTGTAGCATTTAACTGGCCAAATTGGGATTTTGACTTTGACAGAAGCTGGGAAGGTGGAGCCAACTTCAAGCTATTCTGAGCTGTCACCACTAGAATGATGAAACACAAGAGGTAGCCCACCACAACGTCCTGTGTGAGAGCAGCTGCATTTACACATTGAAGTGTTCAGGAAACGTTCAGAGAGAGAGGTACTTCCCGTTGGAAAAAGCTGCTTCACGTCATGCACTAATTCACTTATGGCAGCAGTAGTTACGTGAAAATATATTAACAGAATAAAGCCTATGTAATTTTTTGTTAAAAGCTCAGTAGACTTCCTAGGCACTAACTAAACTTGTCAGCTTTTCCAGAACAAAACTTTCCAAAGTCAAAAGCTTTCTGTAATGGAAGATAACAGTTTTTACCTGCCTGTCCAAAAAACTCTGCACTTTTGGGGGAATTTCAGGGCACTGGCAAGCACTTAGATGGGTACTGGGCACGCAACGATCTAGAATTTCCACTCTTATCTGACTTCCCTTGCCCAAGGGAAGAGAGAACAAGATTAAATTAGAATATTGGGCTAAATATATGACTTTCAGCTTTCACTGAAGGCTAGTATACAATTTCCATATCTAGTTCTTTTTGCTTTAGACCTTTGGTTTAACCAAACATGACAGTAAAAGGAAACCTGATGGGGAGTTATGACCACAGAAGGGTGATTTTAAAAAATTATTTTTATTTTTAAAAATAGAAGTAGAAAAAAGACTCAGTAACTTCTTTTATAGATTAAGAGGGGTTTTTTTTTGAATCCCAGATGATCTTACTATTCATGTAGCACTGACACTTTTATTGGTTCTGCAGTATCAATTGATGGAATGAGAAGGGGAAAGCAGCATTCGTGGGTCCTATTTCAAGTTCTGCCACCAATTTGCTTTTATATATGACTTTAAATAATTCATTCTATTTTTTTTTCTGTATCTTAAGTTTCTTCTTCTACAAGATGGATAGAAGTCAGTATTGCTTACATTACAAAGGTGCCAAGAATATAAATTAATTTTTAAAGTGCTCTAAGGACCTGGGAGAGATGGTTATGAAGTCTAAAAGGATCATTCATTCTGAATGACAGTATCTTAAAATCTTTGCAATGGTAAATGATGCGTTTTTGAAGCATTATCAGTTTCATTAACATTTAGAACATACTAAATCAGAAATTTTTTCTTTTTTTTTCTGGCTTGCTGGGTGAGAAGCTTCTTCACTTACATGACAGCTCTTGTTTTAACAGGAAAACTGCATTAGACCGCTACAGCCTTGAAAAGGCAGGCTTCACCCACATCCTCAACGCAGCCCATGGTCAGCGGAACGTGGACACAGGACCAGAATACTATCAGGACATGACTGTGGAGTACCACGGAGTGGAAGCAGATGATCTCCCCACTTTCAAGCTCAGCCAGTTCTTTTATTCAGCTTCTAAATTCATTGATAATGCCCTTCAGGATGAAAGAAGTAAGGAGGGTGCTGAAAATGGTTAAAAAGAGTATAATATTTACTCCATCCAATTATAAGTATAGTTCCATGGCATTCAACCTTGTGGGGATGAAACAAGTCCAATACAGTTTAACAGAAAATTAAAACTAGTAGCAGGGAACTAATTTAAAAGCAGGTAGCAATGTAACTAGAACCTTTTTCACCACAGAGCTAGTATCAGCCCAAGAGCCCCTTACCAAGCACTTTGATCAAAGTCCACATCATAGCTCTCACTAAGGTTTCCTGTCTTATAGAGGTTTTTTGACTCCTTCATAAACATATCAGAGAAAATCGGACATTGCGTAGGTTCCATGAATTAGGTGTCTTTTCCTCAAATTAGTCCCTATTAAGAAAGGCTTAATGAATATTGCTTGCGTTGTGGTGGGAGTGGAACAAGTGCTCTGCAGAGATTCCAGGCTGTCACTTCACAGCTTCATGCTCCTCAGCATTAGAGCCACTCTACAAATATAAAACCCACCCTCCTACCTGCCCATCAGATATACCCCAAGCTACAACAGAGTTCTCTCTCTGTCATGTTCCAAGTAGCAGGGGACTGAAACAATTCTGACAGCACAGCTCTAGAAACATTATGTTAAAACTTTCGTTATTTCTCAGCTTGATTACTACAATTCATTATTTGCTGATCTCCAGCAGTGTTCTATCAGAAAGCTTTACACTGATGTGAAGTGCTACGACCTGGGCCTCACGCTGGCTTTCAGTGTTACTCCTACTCCTCTCCCCATGTCATTTTTTTTTTTTTTTAAGAAAAAAAAAAAAAGAAAAGAAAAATTCAAAACATCCCTACAGGATATTTTACCAGAAACCAGCTGAGAAAATTAAGACTTTCTTGCTGACCTGGAAAGACCTTAATATCAGAAGATCACATATCAAGTTTCTAGCCTCCTGTCAGCTTCTGTTCTTGGCTGTTTAGCTCAGCTGTAGACAGCTACTACCTGGCTTGCCCCCAGTAGCCAGACAGGTCTTTACAATTTCACCCTTTCAGCAAGTACAGTCTACAGCAACAGTCCCTTCCCTTGTTCAGGAGAAAGTCTTGAAAGCAGTTCAGTTTTAAAAAAATCAAAATCCTAATAGCAGGAGAAACTGTTTCAGGAGCTTACTTGCTTGTGAAGAAAGGTACCTGGTATTTCAAAAAGTAAGTCTGAAGCACTACCTTTACGAAGGAGAGGATAACTAACATGCATCTGTGTCTAGCCATGGCTGGAGGCCAGAGGTCATTAGACTGGAGTAGCTAACATAAGAAATGCAGACTTTCTTACTTCCATCACTCTCCTCTTCCTGTAACATCTTTGTCTGCTGCACAGAAGTAAAGAAACGTGCACAAGGGAAGCAGCAAAGGCTAGGAAAAAAAAGTTGCAGTCCGAATAAATACTGAGACAGGGAAGGATGGGAGCAGGGGGAGTATCAACCTTTTTGTTTCAAAAACACATTGAAGTCCAGGAAGTTCTGAGACAGTATTAAACACCAGTCTAGCACTGAAACACAAGGCCAAATCAAAGAGTGACTGGATGACCCTCTAGGGGAAAAAAAAAAAAAAAAAAAAAAAAAAAAAAAAAAAAGAAAAAAAAAATCTGCACTTCAGTAGATGTTACCAACTGCAATCATTTCTGTACCTGTGCACTGCCTGCCACATTCACACTGTCTTTAAACAAGATAGCTAAGATGTTTTCTGATGGAGACCAATAAAATACAGAATTACTGTAACACTCATTAAGAGAAAGAGCAAGTTCTCACCTTTCTGATAAGGGAAAGTACACGAAATATTTATCTCCTATCCCAACGACACATATGCATGGCCCACAAAGAGACTGAGGTTAAATGCATAACAATAGATCTGTAAATATGTATTGGAAAGCAACAGAATTATTCCAGAAGCTAGATTCAAGAGTAGACTGATGTCTCTTACAGCAAAAAAGACTAGAGGCAAGTAACTAGTGTTCTCCAACAAAATAAATGAATTGTCTGCGAATGCACATGCAGTGTAAAAATGTGCTGTATATTTCAAGTGCCTAATGAAAGGTTTATCTGTGTGCATCTTTTTGACTGATAAATAGCATCCAGATTCCTAAATGGGATTTTATAGTAAGTAACCAAGACCAAGTACCTCTTCTCCAGTGGTAATAACATGGGATTTCAGTATATGGTGCTAAATACTTCTGATCAGTAACACCAACAGACTAATTTTCTACTTTGCTTTAGAATTGAGCAAATGCAAAGACAGGGAAAAGGGGGAAAAGAAAATAAGTTTTGACTTTTGTGACTAGAATATATGTATTAATGAATTTGCTTTAGCTGTACCACATTGTCTCGGGTGTGACCTTCAGCCAGCCAAGTGATTACACTCATTGAACAGATGTTTTCATACAATATTTTTTGCTGGGAAGATGCTCAATACTGAATGTTGTTGAAACAAGTTGTCATGCAAACGAAGAAAAGGCCGGGAAGCTTGGCAATTTGGATACTGTCAAAACACAGTCCTAATGCAGTATTTCTGACTCAACCTTCTAAATCTTTGCGACGGTGAAGAAACTTCCTAATCAGAGCAATATTTGCAGATTTTAAGCATGGGCAGATGGACTTAAGAACAGTGAAAGTAACTCAGTTATAAGAGTAAGTTTTAGAGGCAAATTTGAACTGTTCACAATCATGCACGCTATCATTCAGCTATGCATGAATATTTCCCAAAACATGCAGTTCAGTCTATAGGACAGCTTAAAATTTATACTAGTGAGGCCTGATTAACCTGAAAGATATTATTTTGAGAGGTTTTTACATTCCCCTCCATGCTACAGATTTAGTAGTCATTCCCTAAGTGTCTTAGTTACTCAGAATGTAAAGTAGAGGGAAATGTGAAGATGTCAGGGGAAAAAAAAAAAATGCACTAAAGACAGAGATAAAAAAAAGTAATGCGAGAAGAAACATGAGACAGATACAAAGACCCAACGCATTTGACCAGAGACACCTCAACATTCATCACCCCATCTGACTCTGGAAAGAGAGTGCTGCCTCTTTACGGATTTTCAAGAAACATCAGCCCAAGTCAAGTGACTGAAATAGTTCAGCAACCTCCCACCACTCAGCCAACCTCTGGCTCTGTGCACTAGTATTTTATATTCTGCCACACCTTGGATATATGTGGTCAGAATCAAAGACTGCAAGAGCAGACTGCCTCTTCGGGAAAGAAGGCTCAGATTGGTCCCTACGTCAGAATGGAAGAAACTACAGAGTAGTACAGAAGGGACTTGGCAGTCAGTTCTTGAATATTTACACTCAGGAAAGGACAGACTTCACTTTCCGACAACCAGGAGGCATTTCAGAAAATTGTACAGCCATTTTTTGCTGTTGTTAACACAATATAAAAACTGTACATTTTCTCCTAAGTCTCCTGCATTTGCCACCTACACAAAGCAAAGCCTTCCTTGTCCTATCATGTGTTTTATCACCTCAACAGCAACCCATTTACAATATGGAAAGCTCTAACGAAAAGCACGAAGGGCTGAACAAATTAGAGTTTTCATCCGCTTCAAATATTTGCAGTAATAATAGAAAGGATTGTCATTTTCCAGGAGAGGAGGAGGCACTTTTAGTTATCAGAGAGACTGGAATTTTGCCAAGATGCCTCTAAGACTATCTGCTGGGATTAGGATGCAGACTGTAACCATTAATCCTCTAGTGTTGGCAGTTCTTGATGCATCCATTACACAGCAATGCTACTTGTGCCAAGACATTCTTTTGTGCCTGGAAGCAAAGGAGTTAATCAGCAGGAGTCATGGTTTTGCACCCAACACTTCTCACTAAGCACAGCTGACAGAGATAAACTATTATTGGCCCTGATAGGAATTTTTTTTTTTCCTGTGGCAATTCAGTTTAGCAGGGTGTCAGAGAGAGTGCTCCAAATCTACTTCCTTCAGCAGTTCAACCCTTTGTAAGACCCCTTCAAGGGCTCTGAATCATTTTTGGAAATCTTCTGAAGTGTTTCAAAACCTGTCAATCAGACCTGAACCCACTTAGTGTTCTCTTCTTCCACCTCCCAAAGACACAGCAAATGGGGAAGGTTCCACTTTGGCTTACATCCTTGCTAGTACCTGAAGCCAAGGACTTTCCGTGTCTGGAAGTCTAAAGTTAAACTAAGCAATGCCACAAAGCTAAATCTTGAGGCACATTTACTCAGAGATGAAAGCTATTAGCAGACTCTGTATTCACAGTATATGAAACAGGCTACTAGTGCAAGCAGATGATCATATAAAACAGAAAGGTGGTGGTGGTGGGGAAACATTACTTTCATTCAAAATGATAGGATAAGGGTCAGTAGCCAGAGACTTCTAAAGAAGCTTTGCTACAATTTAAGAGGTGGTTTCTTTCATACACCTGGCTATATGCCTATTAACTTATACGGCCCTTCTTATCCTCTGCCCTCAAAAATATCACTGAGCCTTAAAAATGCCTTGTTAGCTATAATTTACAAATGAAGTATTTGGGCATAAAGCGATGCAATCTTGATCCTAAAGGACATCACTGCTAGAACAACAACAAAAAAAATAATCAAATTTGGTTAGCCTTTTTGTCTAGCTGGTAGAACTGAGAAAGGCACCTCCGTGCATCCCATTTATCTTCATGGCAGGATGGTTCAATAGCACACCAAGCCCTCCCACACCCTCGTGCTTTGGTTATTCTGCCCAAACACAGACTTAGATACGCATTGCTTGTGAGGCATGCACAATCAGGCTGCAGCAGTGTTTGCTATGTTACTTAATGCAAGGCTGCAGCCCCCAGGCCTTCTCTGCAAACTTTGTTCACAAATAAATTCAAAGATACCTGGTTTTGGATTAAACAGATCATATCCAATGTGGATGGTGTTCTGTTACTACACAAAGATTTACAGCCCCAGTGTCCCCACCTGTAAACACACAGGCCTTACAAAAGTGCAGGTAAAGGCAGTCAAAACACCAAACAGAGCAGAGGCACTAGAGAAACCTTCACTGTAAAAATGAGAAATTACCCAGTGTCATCTCTGCATCATCTCTCTTTTTTTTTCCACAGACAAGGTTCTGGTTCACTGTGCTATGGGTCGCAGCCGGTCGGCCACATTGGTCTTGGCTTACCTGATGATTTACAAGAACATGACAGTGGTGGATGCCATTGAGCAAGTATCAAGACACCGATGCATCTTGCCAAACCGGGGCTTCTTGAAGCAGCTGAGAGAACTGGACATAGCATTAGCACTGCAGAGGAGGAACAGCAAAAACAGCCTACCATCTGATGAGAACAGCACCACGATCTAGTATTGTTCCTTGCAGGGTTGTGCTACTGGAAAACAAACTCCATAAAGGGAGATGAGGAGAACGTGTAGTTAATTACACAGTCACGAGGACCACTTGTTATTCGGAAGGAAAAACAAAAGTCATTTCAAATGCTGTCAAGATGAGAAAGAAGGGAAGCCAAAATTTAAAACCCATCTTCTTAGAATGTTCCAGCCTTAGCAGAATTCTTTGTGACATCAACAAATAAATTCTACCCTCTGAAAAAAAAAAAAAAAAAAAAAAAAAAAAAAAAAAAAAAAAAAAAAAAAAAAAAAAAAAAAAGCTTTTACAGCACTAAAGCAGGCATAACTTGAAGAAAATCCTCTTCTAGCCAAGTACCCCTAAAATCCTGCTCCTAACCCAAGCACATGGCCTTTAAAAGAGTGGAGCTAGGCATTCCTGAAGAAATTTTGCAGGAAAAATAATGAGATGGTAGCAGCACAGATTAATTAAGTTTAGTCCCAGAGTCCTGAAGGATTTCGCAGGAGTTTGCCTTTTTGTGCTGTTTCCTGGCATCTCCATTTTTTCTTTCACAGTAATAACCTAGAGCAGCACAGCATTTAAAGAGCCTGCAGATGAGGATCAATCACCCAGTCTTCACAATGGACTTGGCTGCAGACCATGCAAACTAAAAAAAAGCAAGACCCTTGAGAACGTCAGATGCATAAGCAGATACAACAGACAACAATTCAAGGAGATACATATATACGACATTTTAGCAGTTTAACTTGTTTTTCCTAAATCCTTCAACTGCTTGAATTTTAAAAGGTCCTACACATACTGCATCCAAGTCAATTTACTAGTCCACCAAAAAAAGACTGAGAAAATTATGCGTTGTGACTTCTTTTCCTGCACTTGGAAAAACCAACAGCTGAAAAAAACAAACAAGAAAAATAGGATGTTCTTTACATTGTTAAGAGGTGAACTTCTGCAGCCCAAATAAGCTCCTAAATAATCACAGATTATAACCAGTTTTAATGAGATTTTAGTTTTGATTAAAAAGACAAAAGGTGCAGATGAGGCCTATAAAAAAAAAAAATAAAATCTCACAGTGACACTACTAATCAGGAGAAAGCTGCTGCTGTGCTTCCAGACACCACTGTTTGTATTTACCACTACCAAATGTTTCCTCCTATCTCAGCTTTAGTTACCTTAATACATTATTGTGCTCCAATACAGTTGCTAATTATTTTATTTGTTGACAGAAGTAATCCAAATACACAAATGGGAACACTGGATCTACTTTCCTCCCTCAACTTATTCAATTTACTCTATTTGATACAAATTATCAGTAACTGTTTTTGACACCAGTTTCGCCACCCCACTAGTATTTGATATGGTCTTAAAATACACTGTAGAGGAGGGTCACAATTAAGCCAAGTCTGCATACTTGCACCTGCAAAAAGTCAACACAATAAATAATTGATCTCCAAACAAGACCTGCAGCAAAGATTATGCTTTTGACTTCTCATTTGTATTTATCCATTTAATAAAGATCTTATCTTCACATTCTCAGACACAGCAGAACATAATAAACACAACTAGGCTACTGTTAAAAAACAAATTAGATGACACAATGTGAACAACATTCATGATAGAGATACACAAACTCTGGAACTTACAGCAAATTAACTATCCCTACATTTGGATTAGGAAAAAAAAAAAAGAAGAAATAAAAAGAAACTCAAAGGAAGCCACCTGACACTTCCAAAACAAATGAACAGTCACAATGTGGGTTTAAAGAGTCAAGAAATTCCTGGAAGGGGTCCTTCAACTCTATCTACTTCCATAGACTTCCAAATGCACCTTTTCAGAGCACCTTACCCCTGCACAAGGTTTTCTGGGGCCTGGAGATGGGTATTTCTTTTGCAGCCTAAGATGTGCAAATACCCAGGAAAAATTTTAATTTCATGAGGCCCAGCTGCTTTTGGTGGAGACTGACAAAACCTTCAAACAGCAGCCTCCCAACTACCAATAGAAAGCAAAATGCTAGTTGCCATTCATTTTGTCCTGCATAGCAGATTAGGAAACTGGCACATGGCATCACTGACATAGTGACAGAAGAACATACTGACAATTTCCAAAGAAGAGGATTCCAAGCTACTCAGAAACTAGGAGCTGCTATTCTTGCGTGGAGATGAAAAATGGCATTGGTTTCTCAAGATGTATACCTGTAGAACCCCACATTCCTACATACACTACTTGAAGGCCTTAAACACGGCTTAATCAACCTTATTTATTCCTATGTAGCAGATGGAGAAAAAAATATCAAGAATTTAAATTACTCAACTGAAGTTATGATAAAGCCAAATCTGTAATTCTGCCTTCTAGGAGTACAAACTCCCTCCCTACTCCACAAAGCTAAAAACCCAACTTTTGATCAATGCATACCTGTGTCCGTTTTGTTTAGTGGCAGGGGGTGGCAGTTTCTGCAAGAAGTTTCCCCTTTGTCTGGTGGGCTTGGCTGGGCCTAGGGTGGACCCACTGCTGGCCAGGGCCAAGCCAATTGGTGGCAGAATGTTCCCTGATAACACCTCTGTGATACTGTATTTAAGAAGGGGGAAGGAAAAAAAAAAAAAAAAAAAAAAAAAAAAAAGAGGAGGATAATATC
>WHYT01016818.1:28545-87396 GCA_009806455.1 Tetrax tetrax
TTTATTTTTTATTTTTTTTTTTTTTTTTTTTTTTTTTTTTTTTTTTTTAAATTGACAGGACTTAATATATGGAAGAGTTTATTGGGCCAAAATGTCAATTTGAGGCTTTGTGGATATATTTAGGCTCTTAGAATCACATTTTTTTTAAATTTTGAAGTTAACTGGCTAACTGTCACAGCTGAAGTAAGGTTTTGGCCAAAAGAAAAAGTTATTACAGGTTATTAGACCTCATAAACTATGAAGGTGGTACTAGATAGTGTTCATTTTGATGTCATTTTGGAAGAGGAAAAGGCCAATTCAGATAAAAATTCTGAATGTTTACATACTTATTAAAATAATAAAGCCTTGATGCTTCATTTGATGTTTGACTGTTAATCCAGCAATTACTGAATATAAGTGGGTTAGGTTGTGTCCAATCATTGTAAAGGTACGTGGGTGATTTCTGTTTTGGAGAGTCGTGATTGCCCCGACTGGGTTTACTTTCAGTATTTAGGCGTCAGGGAAGTCCAAGTCAATAGCAGTTTTCTCACTAGGTAGGCTTGAATAAAGAAAGTATAAGGCTTTCTATTCATCTTTTGCGGTCTGAAGGGCTGAGAGGCGCTGTAGTGGAAGAGGGTAGCATCTCCCAAGCACGACCTTCTGCATATTTTTGGTAACTTTTATTCTGGATTAAACCAACTTGGATTCTGCTGTACTTTCCTCAGCAAAAAAAGAAACTGAATAATAAATCAAGGTCTATTTATCTTCTTCCTTCTTAGCAGCTCTTTGTTTCCAACTTCCCTGTACAGCTAAAGGTATAGGTATTTGAACAAGTTGCCACAGGATAAGGTAGGGCATGAACCTCAAGCATGCCAATGACTGTAGGAACTGGGGGCTCGGTGTGTGCTGCGGTACATGTGGAAGGAACCTGGTGCTTAAGTTATTTTGAAACAGGGCTTAATGGATAGTCAAGGAAGCAGGAACAGAAGCACTGCAAACTGTTTTCTTCCTTGTAACATAGCACAAAGTTGAAGGGAAGCTACTGAGGAGCAGCAGCAGCAAGAGATGAGGGAAAGGCCTGGGACTGAACTTGATTTGCATGATTCTGCTTAGGGGGTGGTACCAGTACCTGCAATTATTTCTGCTGTGAAACAGAGGTTATTTGAAAACACTGGTTTAAACAGTGTTGGATGTTTCCATAATCAAATACAAAATGACATTGCCTTTGTGGTCTACCAAGGAAATGGTTTGGGAAGGAGGTCTGTAAGACAGAAATTAACCTGGTTAAAGTATCTTTGAAGTTCTTTGGGAAATTCTGGAAATAGGAGTAGAAAAATGGTATGAGTTTATGTGATAGAGCTGTAGGTGTAGAATTATAAAATGGTGTTCATAGAAAGCCTTATGGCTGTTATTTTGTATTCAAAATATTCATACATGAAGTGTTTTAGAGCACAAAATGAATTTTTTTATTATGTTTTTACAAATCAAAGTGATAATTCACACACGTTGTTTCTAGACGCCAGTCACCTCTCTTTTATCTGATCATTGTGCTTGGATAAAACTGACTCTACAGGAGCTCTACTTATATGTAAGGAAATGTAAGATGTGAAGAAGTAAGTGTGGTAGTGATAGCAGAGGATATGGTGTGTGGCTTTACAAAAAAAAATCAGTTTCATAAGCAACCTGTAATGTGTATGAAAAATTTGGTGTTAGAACGTCTTGATGCAGCTACATCTGTGATGTAAATTCAGACTTCTCAGAAGGTAATTTTATCTGGGCAGTATTTCATATGAGGATTTACTTTCGAATATAACTTCTCATGTTTTTGTCACGCCTGTGTTATTTTTCCACCAGATTACTGGAAGATAATTTTGACTGTTTCCTTGTTGGAAGAGTCTATGCTCTGCTTAGCTGTCACGATTTTCCCCCTCCCTACTGACAGTTTAAACTTTCAGAGTAAAGGCACCCTTTTCTGGAGGCCTTTCAGAGCCAGGAAGTGTTACTAGATTAGACTGACTGCCATCAGGTTACCAAATCAGTTTTGTCAGGGTGCATACATTTGACTTTGTCTTAAAAAAAGGTCAGGTTTGTTTTCTTCAGAAGGTCTTTTAATGCTTGTGAGTGATGATACTTCTGCTAGTAGGAAAAGTTTGGAGAACTCTTTTTCTGTGTGGAAACTTAACCTAACCTTGGAGAACAACAGGAAATGGGATTTTTTTTTTTTTTTTTCCCATTTGTTACTGGTGTTGTCTTTCCCTTCTCTAATCACCTCCAATCAATTTTATGATGCCTACACAAAGTCAGTGTCTCCTGCCCAGATTTAGTTGACTTTTTGTGAAAACTTCTGGCTTGTAGCTAAGCTTCCTTTTGTTTTCCAGGTGTGAAAATTTAATTGGATAGGGATAATACAATATAACATTTGTATGGTAGGTGTTTGAATTCTGCTAAGGACTTCTGAAATTTTAGAAGTGCTTCCCTGTGTTTTGCCTTGAACCCTCTTATTGTGACTTTTGTGAAAGAAGTCTTCCTGGAAGACTTGGTGATGTGCTAGCAGACAGATGTTGAGTGAAAACTTACTGTTGAAGTGGTCAGAATTTTACTTCATGTGCAAGATCTTGAAAAACATCAAGACTTGTATTGCTTTGACTGCAAGAGTTTTTCTCTTTTTTTCTATTTTCTGATTCACTTAGAGACTTTGATACTTTGCAGCTTCATGTACAGTGGAAGTATTTTGTCTCTTTTTAAGAGTTTGGAGTTTTGTTTGAAATAATTTCAAATTTTAGTGGATACTTGCTTTTGCAATTAAAAAGTGCAAGCTTATGTGTTGTATCTGATACAGTGGCACGGTGTGCTGAGGAAGTAATGAAATACTAACGAGGTGCTTAGCATGCCATGTATACTTGCTTAATCTGACTGTATGACTGCCAAATGTTTCAAGGGAGTCATCTTTCCTGAGTTTGACTTCTCTAGTGAGCTTTTTGGAGTGAGGGAAACGTTCTATGTCGTTAACCTTTGATGGTATATATTACACTTCACATAACAAGGCAATTAAGTCTTTGACAATGCTTTTTTAATGTCAAAGATGTGTGCTGCCCAGAAACAAAACCCCTCTATTTAAGGGTATAGATATGTTTCTTTGCATAGAGTGGCAGTACACAGAGCTAGACTGTCTATAGAAGCTTATGGAAATCCTGGAAGGTGCATGCCAGCATTTTTCTACACTTGATCAACAGGAGGTCAATAACAGTTAAAAGGAAGAGTGGTTTTATAGGCATAGAAAGCAGTGGTGGTAGTTTTCATGCTATACGTAACAGAAGGCGTTTAATTAGGTTGCAAGTTTGCAGTGGGGTTTTTGGCAATTTCTTTCTCATCAAGCCATAAATCCCTTTCTTCATGTAAAACTGAAGCTAGCTTTGTTTGTTCTTTAAAGAGCTACAGTTTATGTGACAACAAAACTGCCTTGATTCACTTATATCTGAATGACAACATTGTTACAGGGTAGGGGGAAGAATTGTTCGTGGTGGTTTTTTTTTTTTTTTTTTTTTTTTTTTTCTTTCTTGCTTCCCTTCTGAGTAGTTTTGCCACTAAAAAGATCAGGAGAAGTATAGTGATGAAACATTTCTGTATGCAACTTAAAGAATAGTTGTGTACTTGATTTCAAATTTTGAAGTAATAAGCAAAGATAAAAGCATAATATTCTAGAAAGCATATATAGCTTTATTTTTGTCCCTATCCCAACCACACCTCCTGATGTTCACTTTTGATGGGACCTGAGGGTAGAGATATTGACCATAATTGGGCTTAATTCACCTTTGCTTTTTACTCCTCCTCTGTGTCCCTGTTTGTTCACTAACCCATGCCCTTGCTGTTCTATAGATGAGTGTAAATATCCTCTTAAGCAATCTCTATAAGATTAAGTACTCTTGTTTCTGGCTCTCCTCTTTCTAGCTTCCACCATGCCTTATTTAAAACAAAACAAATGAAAACCCAAGCCTGTGACATACAGCAGAAGCAGGAATCTATAAATAACTGTTAATTAATCTATCTGGCTGAGCAATGCAAAGTGATGTTAAATGTCTAAGGATTTTTCCTTTCACCTTTGGTGTAATCCTAATGATTATCAATAGCAAGTATTATTTTGTAATGAAAACAATTTCTAAACTGGAAAATGTCTACAAATAGGAGTTTTGTATCACTGCATTACAAACACAGGAGTGCTGCTATGGAGGAAGAGGAGAAGGAAATATGAAGAATCCCAGGTGTGCTCCAACTTCGGTACAAGTTTTCTAACTTTTAGAGCTGTACAAGAAAATTCTTACAAGTTGCAAGGGTGCAGACAGGTCTTCCCTTCTTGCTGAAGCTTTGTTATCTGAAGAGGCTACTGCATGTAGCTGCTGTGCAGAGATGACTGCCTTGGTGTCTTCTCCCTCCCCTCTTAATGTGTTCAGTCTTCAGTCCACTTGTCCAAATCAGCTGGGTGAATGGTTTTCTGTTCAATTTTATCTGAGAGATAGACAGATGTTAAATAACCTTATCACCTGATGGATCTGGGAGGGAGTGGGGAGTGATGGTTTCCAGTGGATAGGTGCAAACTCGTGAACCCAGGCTGTTGACATTGAGCAAAATAGTGCAGGGCTTGGACAGGCTCCTGTGCTGTCTGCCTGAGCCTGCAGTGGTTCGCACCTCAAGTTACTGTTTTATTTTTAGTTGGGTCTAACTTAAATAAGGAATTCAAAGTGGCAATGTTCTTAAATGTTTTGGCTTACTTTAAGATGTTGAAGAAGGAGAAGGAGGGGTTGGGGTAAGGAAGAAAGGGTTTAGGGATCCTGTGGAGACCTCTCCCAGCACACGTGGTACATACTGGGTGGTGTCTCCCACCTGGGGGACAGCTGGCAGTGTGCGTGCTGTGTCTGGTCCTGCTGGATGGGCAAGCACATGTTCACTTTTGGAGAGGTGGAAGAGGTCCAGCAGGATGTCCTGTTTTCCAAAAGCTGAAGAAATCCTGCTTTTCAGTGCAAGGCTGTGTATCTCCTGTTTCTCAAGGAAGGCTTAACTTGAGATTCAGTGATCTCTGACCACTGTGGAGACAGGCAGCTCGCTTGATACAACGAGTGGTGCAAACTTGTGTAGACTCTGCCTCTTCCTTTGTGTGCATGCCCGTGATTGATGTTTTTCATTGCTGATCCTGACAACTGGCACTATTGTACAGAGGTGAGGTAGAGATAAATTGTCAGATTGCTTAAATCCCTGTGAAGCCTGACAGCAAAGCTGTGGTGGAGGAAGAGGGAATACAAATAATGTGAGGCTTGCTTATTTTTTTTTTCCCAGCCCCCCTTCCTTCTGCCCAGCCTGTGTCTTTGCGAGTACAAGGCCAACACAAGGCAGTTCCATGTGGGAAAGTTAAGGAATTAATGTGCCATGTCTTAGTGTTACTGTACTGGGGCTAAACAGATGGTGTAATTAGCCTACAGCGGTGAAGAGCTATTTTTCTGATAAGATAAAAGGAAGTAGTTGTGGGTGGTGGAAGAAGAGTCTCTTAAATTGGCAAGGCTTACAATGTGTTTATACAAATGTATGAAGTGTATGGATATTAGTTCCTTTCCAATTGCAGTTCTTTTTTCTTTTTGTTTATTGAGTAGCTCATAAGGGAAAAATATTTTGTTGAATTATTTTTTTCAACACTTCTACCAAGCTCATCTGGAAGAGTGAAAGAATCAAAAATAGACATTCACCATTCCTGGCTAATGATGATTGTATCTCTTTGGAGCAATGGAGAAAGCAAGTGCCCTTCCTTGTGTTTCTTTACACCATATGTGTAGGGAGGGTGTCAGAGGATGGCAAGGGTCTGTAGGAGGTCTGTTCTTGGCTGACCTCACATGTTCTGTGTTTTGAACCTGTTCGCTTTTCATTTCTGTTTCTGCCTCCCCCTTATCTTATTTTGGTTGGGATATTTTAAAAAGGACAGGAGCAATTATAAATAAAAGTTACAAGCAGTGAAAAAGATTAAATTCAGACTTGCAGTGTTTGAAAAAAAACCCAAAAACTTCATCTAAATGTAAACAGTGCAAAAACAAAGGAATGGCAACAGGAAGAGTGGAATGAAAGGGTTATATTGGGAGAAAACACATCTGCAACTGTATCAAGATTGAGTTTTTGTTCATTTGTTTAAGTCCTTTGAATCACTTTTGCTTCCTTGTGAAAAGATACTAAACAGGTATGCTTGCTTTTCAAGCCCAGCTGTTCATGTTTTGACCTTAAATCAGTAGTATCTGATCTATCAATGAGTTAGTAATTCAGATTTTTTTGATAGTTTGGTTAAAAATGATACATTTTATAAAAGACAGTATTGGTGAGTAGGAAAAGTAGCAAAAGCAATTGCTTTGCAGATTTTTCCCTAATATTTTTCTATTCTTTTTCCCAGGAAGCAGTTAGGTTTGGTACATTGGTTTTATTTGTCCTTTGCTGATAGAGGCTGCTTTCTGTTGTGCAGTGGTGGCTTCTGCCTGTCTTCGGAGGATTTAGTTTCTCCTGTTTACCCGCAGGAATCTGTGCCCTCTTTTATCCGCTTGAGAGTATATAAAGTTTCTCAATATGTTGGGTTTTTTTTCTTTTTCACTAAAAGAACCCCAAACCCAAACAACCATCCAGTCTAAATTTAAGCCTTATTTCACAAGTCTCCTTTTTGCATCCTCCTTCCTGGGAGAGGAGGTGGGTGAGGAGGTCTGTGTTTTGGTGATGGTCTGTATTAAAGCTTAAAATACTGCTTCAGGAGTGTGCTGGATATTTTTTTTTTTTCTTCCCCTCAGCTCGTAGTCTAAATAGCACTAGAAGATAGTTCACAAAGTGATTTATACTCCAAAGAATGTACCTGCATGTTTCCTTGCACAGAAGCAATCACAAGAGGAGAGAATAAAAATAATAAAGGAAAGTAAGAGACTTCTATTCTAATCAATATTATGGCAACAGTTTTCATTCTTTTTTTGGGGGGGACAACTTTTTCTAAAAAGATTAGGTAGCCTTTCCATTAAAATGTCTGAGGAAACATGGTAGTAAGAGTGATTTTCATGAAATCATGGTAGATTTCCCTCCCCCCTGCCTGTCATGAACATCAATTGAGTGTCCAGTGTATGAGTGTGTCATAGCTTTTTTTGGGTGATTAACAGTGCTGCAGAACTTCCAGCTTTCATAATCCCATTTCCTCTTGCAGCCGTCAAAAATGGGCACACGTGAGTGGATGCAGCCTCTCAGTACCGCTTACTGAGAAAATTTCATCTACTTCTGAGTGCTCCCAAACAGGCAAAGGGGCCAGGAGATCCAAGCAGCAGCCTTATGGTCGAACTGCAGCCCCTCGCTGTAGCTGGTGCCAGCTGCCTACTGTCCTTGGCTTGGCTGTATTCTCTGAACATGTCACTCCTGGACAGATATGACAGGTTAGAGCACTTGAGGGTAATGGAAGAAGATGGTAAAATTTACCTTTCTTCTATACTGACTCCATTATTCCTTCAGGAAGGACTAAGGATTAAATAGAATAAGGAGGAGAAAAAAGTAAGAATGCAGTTTTTCTTCCCTGAAATGCTGTTTGTTTTCAAGGAATTATATGTAATGTAATAATATGTTGTGGATATGTTTGAACGGTCGCTTAATTCCTGCTTTTCGAAAAGGCTCTTATACACCAGTTGACATTTTATGTACCAGCTTTTAATGAAAGAGAGAAGGCTGGATTCAGGTTAAATGTCATTCCAAGTTAGCTCCTCCTGCAGTCCAAAAAAGTGTGTGTATGTGTATATATATTAAAAATATTTAATATACATACATGCTATATGTATATAGTATGTATATGTAAAACCAATTATATATAAATAAAAAGCAGGTGTACATTTCTTCATTCTAGCGTTCTTTTGAGAGGATACAAACTTGACGAATTGTGATTATGTTCACTTTTATTTGTAAAACAAGTTTGTCACAAGATTTAATGAGATATTTATTGCATCTTTTTCTGACTTTGAGAAGGATGAAAAGCATAGGTGTTCCAGTGTCTCCCTGCTAGTTCTGATATTCTGGAGGGGTTTTCCCAGCAGGTATTACCATAACATGCATTACAGTGAGTTTCAAGGAGAGAATCCATCCCCCCTGCTTGTTCTTAGTACTGCAAGTGCTCTGTTCTTACTGCTGAACCTGCAGTTTTCAAACTAGGGGACAAATTCAGAGTGCATGGGGTTTTTTTTATTATTTTTACTGGATACATATTAAGCTTAACAGTTTTCTGCTACTATTTCAGCTATTGAATGTTATTTTCTACTTCCTTAATGTATGTAGTTGTTTCAAATGAAGACTTTTGTGAATAAAAAAAAATGCTTTAATTGAGGAGTCTGGTTTTGAATCTCTTCTAGTTTAAAAAAAAGGGGGAGGGAATTGGAAAAATAAGTGTTTTTAAGTTAGAGTTCTCCAGTGTCCAGACCAACAGGAGAATACTCAGTGGCATTACTCTTCTTGCTTGAAGGTATATGGCCTAGAGTCTTATGGATAGATAATGGATATGTGGTAAAAAAAGGAACCTGTTTGTGTGGTTATGGGGTTACAGAAGTTGTCGTTTCTCTTGAGTTAATGAGCTCATTGTGAGGTGAAATGCATAGGCTGGAGAGATCAGAATTAGTCCTTGGCTAATCATTTATTGATTAAATGCATCTCTCAAACACATCGGAACTTAATAAAATAACATGATTTTAACGTTGTAATTTTTTTTTTTTTTTTTTTTTTTTAATTTGGCAAAAGACACACATGTCCGCTTTGACAAGCTGAAAAAAATTCAGGCAAACTTTTAAGGTTGAAGCATTGTCCTGAAGTTGATATGTTCTGCGTTCTGTTGTGCCATGCTCTTTGCCGTGGCACAAATGTGAAACCAGCTGTCAGCTTTTGAGGAATAAATACCCTGGCTGTCATTTTCAAAAGACAAATAAATCGCTTTGCAAATAATACAATGTAACATGTGTTTAGAGATACTGAAGGGCAATTCCAGAGCCACTTTTATTTGATGTATTTTTATCTTTAAATAAAGAGATTATTCCCAGGGAGGGGAAGACTTCTGGCTGTGGTAGTGCTGTACTGGAAACAGTAATTAGGCCATAGTTGAAGACAATGTATTTCCTTTTTAGTAGCTATTGCTTGCTCTTAGAGTATGTGCACAAGCTAGTTTGGAACAAATGTTTCCAGTTGGTTACTGTTTTGATATATTTACCATTGTCTAGTTTATCTACTCATTGAGTCTTCTCTCCCACCCTGCTTAACATGATGACAAAATTGCAGTCACAATATCCACTTTCTAGTTAAATACATTTACCTGTAGAGGAAGTGATTTAAATTAAATGTCATAAACGTCTGCCATCTAAGGCTTAGCTCAGTTCACAGAAATTACTGTGTCCCTGTGCAGCTTTGCTCAAGTTAGCAAAGCTGTGTTTGTAGGCCAAGATAGCCCCAGAAAGTTGGAGGTCACCTGCTGCAGCTGGCAGATGCGGACGTGCTTTTACCAGTGTTATACAGCATCCTTACATCAGCATATGGACAGCAGAAAATGTTTAGGAGGTTTTAATTTATGAATGTCATCTCCCTAGAAGTGCACCAAGGTTACCTACCTTGGCGGAAATTCCCCAGTAAACTGGGACATAACCGCAAGACAAACCCCTTAAGGCACTTTCAAGGGACTTAAGATCGATTGGTGATAAATCTCTCATTTCTTTTAACTTTAGTTGAGAGTTAATGCTGATCTTTTGGGATATATACCTTGTGTTTTCGTTTACTTTTTATGATGTATCTCAAAGGAGAAACAGTGAAGCTTTGCCGTGGTTATGTATCAAAAAGGCTGAATACTCTGCTTTCTGTCCTCCCCTGACAAATTATTTTAGGAATTTTGAGTAGTCAGCTTTGATTCGTTCAATATATTGTGCTTGTAAACTTCCGATATTATTATATTTCAAGAGAATAATAGGGATGATGTTGTGTTAACCGAGGACTACTCTATTTAACTTCTGTCTAAAGCAACACAATGCCTCTCACTTTGACTGGGCTGTCACTTCTACTTGCTCTTCTCATGTCTGGGGACCTGCAGCAGTGCATTGTCACCATTTCCCAAGAGACGGAGAAGATGTAGAAGAGTTCTTGCAAAAATATGGAAAATGCCAGCTGGCTGTGATTTTTGGATAGAAGTCTGATAAAATCTCCAAAGTCCAAATGACCTGAGCCATTGGAATAGCACTGGTTTTAAAACATGCTACATTTCAAATACATTTCTTTCTTTATATTTAAAACCAATTAATGTTTTCTAAAGAAAATGTTCCTCCCATCCAACAGCCCCTTCCCTGCAGTCAGTTTAAGTCCTCAGAAAAAAACTGAAGAGCAGATCAGGTATGTTGATACCAAGCTTTTGTCCTTGACAGCAGCACTTTTTTTGGTATACAGTGTAATACAGCCTTTCAATGCAACATCTGGGCTGTTTAAAAAATGCGTAGTGAACCAGCTATGGGGTAAAGAACTTCATTACTATTCATAGTTCCTAAACACTTCAATTAAAATGATGATGATAATGTGGTTTTTCATCTCTGCATACACTGAAAGCAGTTGGGAGGGAGCTCCTCATGAGACTGTTGAGCTCTTCCTTCTTCCCCCGTTGCTTTGTGGATGACATGTTGAGTAGCACTGCTGAGGGAGTGGGTTAGAGTGAATGATTGTGCCACAGGACACCTATATATTCCAGTCTCTCATTCTAATTAGGTTTTTGAAGTGTTGATACACTGAATTTCATAAATTAAAAACAACTGTTGGGTGGCAGGGAAAGCATGTGAGATAGTGCGTGTGCTTTTGAGTGTCTTGAGGGAAGGGAATAAGGATGATATATTTTGACCAGACCAGAAATATAGACAACTGGGGCAACAAGATTTTCTGAGTCAGAAATAAAAAGAGGGTGATTGAAAGGCGAGGGTGTCTGGAACAGAGAATGAAAAGAGGGAGATCACAGCTTTAGAGGGACTGTGAAAGGGAATACAAGGAAGTTTGGGCTGGGACGGAGAAGAAATAATATGAGAGCGCCAGGTATATAGCATTGACTAACAGAGGCTATGAAAGAACCATCTGGCCTTGCAAGCACTCAGGCAAAGTCTTGCTTACCTTTCTAACACAGAAAAGCAAGCATTTTTCCCATTCCTCCTCTTCCCCCCATACTCCCGTTGTCTCTGCAGATAGTGCAATGGACTTCCTGTCATCTGTAGTCACTGGCAGGATGTCAGAATTTCCTTAGGAGCTTTAACAGTGATTTCATGGTGTCTTGAAAGTAGATATACCTATTTATGGAAATTTTAAAACATTCTCAGGGCTTGACAAAGGGAAGTTTGTAGTTTAAGTATATGTTTTAGCTTCAAGCTGAACAAACGATAAAGTGCTTTAATGTTGCATGTGTTCGTTTGGTACTAAAAGGCTTTCTTGAACTTAATCTAGACAAGTGTTTAATGCTTGAACTAAGGCCACTTTAAACCTGTAGAAGCATCTGTACAGATTTAATTTAAGATTTGTGTTTGGAACAATGCATTCCATTTTCCAAATACCTTGGGTCAGAGCAGCTTGATGAGTGGGTAGAGTATAGTAATCTTCGTTTGAATGGCTGTAGTTTGCAGTGATGCTCTTGCTATTTTTGACTGGAGGCAGATTTCTGTAAGAGCGGCTTAAAAGCACAACATCGCACATGTTCACATTTTGAATGCTGTTTGCATTTTTCATATTCTTTTTATATCATCTTCTATCTCGCAAAACCAAATGCTTTCGCTCTTTTTCAGAGTACGTAGAAAAACTATTTTTAAAACTTCTTTTCCATCTGTTGGTTTCTCTTATTAACAGAGAAGAGAGACAGTGAGGGAGATGGGACGACTATGGCAGTGCAAGCTGGCATTTAATTCAGCTCAGCAAATAAGAAAAATTTTCATTATCTGTATACAGCTAGTTCATTCAAAATTCTCCTAAAAGATTCCTTCTGTTTCGAAGAGCTTAAAATTGTCTAAGCACGTCAGTGCAGTCTTGAGTTTTATTAGTGATAGTACCCTACTGGTGATTCTTCCTTGCCCTCTGCCTCTCTGTGGTGAAAATGAAAACAAAGCTTCTTAATCCTTCAGGATTTTTCTTCTTAAAAAAATGTCATTTTAGACATCATTTCACAACAATTTAGACTGAATTAATAGCAAACGTGCTTAAAGTTTGCCTCTAGGTATTTTCTGACAGAATTTCAGAACACTATTTAGAACCAGGGAAAAGTCAGTCACTAAAACTTTCTAGCTAAAATCCACCTACATTGATTTCTCTGCATCTTAGACCAATAAGCATATAAGAGGGGAAGCCCCATTCTGGGGTGCATCAAACACGGCGTAACCTTCTGGTCAAAAGGTGATTATTCTGCTGTATTCAGCAGAATTCAGTGTTGGTGCAGCCTCACCTTGAATACTCTAAGCAGCACTGGGCCCCACCCTTTAAGAAGGGTGTGAAGGTCCTTGAATGTGTCCAGAGGAGGACAACACAGCTGGTGAAAGGGCTGGAAGGCACAGCCTGTGAGGAGCAGCTGAGGACTTTGGGTTTGTCTAGTTTGGAGAGAAGGAGGCTGAGGGGCAACCTCGCTGCAGCTTCCTGAGGAGGGGATGTGGAGAGGGAGGTGCTGATCTCTTCTGTCTGGTATCCACTGATAGGATGTGTGGGAATAGTTCAGAGCTGCACCAGGAGAGGTGGACATTAGACTGGACAGTAGGAAGCATTTCTTTACTGAGATGGTGGCCAAACACTGGAACAGAGTTCCTAGAGAGGTGGTCAATGCTCAAGCCTGTCAGTGTTTAAAAGGCACTTGGACAATGCTCTTAGCAACGTGTTTTAACTTTTTGTCAGCTGTGAATTGATCAGGCAGTTGGACTAAATGACTGTTGTAGATCCCTTCCAATTGAAGTATTCTATTCTAAGAAATAGTCATTTGGACTATCTAGTCACCACAGTTTCCTGGGATATTCAGCTCAGTTCTTGATGATTGGCCAGAAGCTACTGAAACAGTATGTCCTGTCACACTGGAAAGATAATTGTATGAAATTATGAAGATGCAGTTAAATGTCTTCATGGCCACCCACTACCCCCAGTTTGCATTATGCTTTTTCTTTCTTACATATTTTGAAATGCAAAGCCTAAAGAAAGGACCAGCAGGGTGGATGCTTATGGAGTAGGAATATATAGGATATGGAGAAGGACCCATTCAGGTCAGGTCACAGTTTATAGTACAGTACACAGATTGTGGGAGTGGAGTGGATCTATGCTTAGAGCTGTGTGGTCTCTCCAGCTCACCCCTATTCTCCCTCTGCCAGTCCTGTTGATGCTCTTTGTGTACTTTGATCCATTCTAAGTCAGTTTTTATAGAACTCCATTTAGAAAGCACTTGCATGGCACAGACTTCCTCTTAGGAAATAACTACGTGAAATAAAACTTTATGTAATAGCGACTGTGGAAGATGAGATTTGTAAACCTAGTTATTTTAGGTCACTTGGAAAATCTTTGGCCAATTTTGTGTGATTCTGTCACCATCTGAATGTAGAATAGATTTCTGTTTGTCAAGTGAAACAAGGTCTCTCTTAAAGATCTTACTGGACTTCTTACTCTTGGTTTGCATTTGGATATTTACAAGTTGGGCCGAGTATTGAAGTTGATGAGGAGAAGGGAAGGAATAACTTCAGGGTTTTGAAATGTGGCAAATTTCAAACCTTGTAATTTAGTTTAAATTGAAACTTAACTGCATTTAAGTGGATGGGCTGCCAATTTATTTTCAATCCCAGACATACCAGCCTTCTGCTATTTGTTGTCTATATTAAAGCCTTCTCGATGCTTGAGCTTGACAGCTCGCGCGTGACCAGCATAGTGCAGTACTGCTTGGTTACAAACCTTTCTTCTTGATGCAGCTATGTAAAGTATTTCACACGTGTTCGGTAACTTGGAATTTGGCTTCCGTAAGATTAATTGTCATAGATAAAATTCAGGCCTGTGCATGTTTTTCTTTCTCTGTCACTTTGTGTGGAGCGGCAATTCTTTGTGCAGGAGAGGCTGCAGGCTGGAGGGAATATTTGAGTTTGCTGGAATAGTGAAAGCTGTCTGTGCTGTGGTATATGCCGTATACTTGCAGTATGTTCTTATAGACTTGAAGCTATGGTGAGCTTTTAAAATAATTTTGGGTGGCTTGATAATCTTCTCTAAAAACGCCAAAGTTCATCTGTACCCTGTTGGTATGAATTTGTACTGGTATCTGTATAAATTAGTACTGCTATTAGTGTTGGTTTTTTTTTCCCCATACAAGAGTAAGAATGCCTTATCTGAACTTAGCTTGTGAGTTATTAGATCCGTATTAATTTGCATGGGTTTTTTTTGTAAATAAGCATTTTAAAGCAGATTTCTACTAAGTAATAGTCCTGATTTTATGCAGACTAAATGCCTCTGTGTCCTGTCGTCTCCCCCTTTCTCCCTCCCTTTGTCCACACCGGCAGTTCATGGCTTTACTCTGTCCTTTGTGACAAAGGTAGTCGTCTTAGTCCTTTGTACTCTTCCCTTGCGTTTTCTCTCATACCCTCCAGACTTGTATATTTTTTTTCTGTCCTGTGCTACTTTCTCAAATTTCGTTTGTTCTTGTCTATTCCTACACTATTGTCAGAGCAGCAACCTCTAATACTTCTGTCTTTTGTGTCACTTAAAAACCCAAACATGTTGTGTTACATATTAAATGCTTAGTGATGCTTATCATTTAATATGAATTACTATATATGTGTGTATATATATGTAAAGAAAAAATACTGCGAGGTCTTTTCCTCTTGTTTGTATTGGGAGGCATACAGCTCTTGCATGTATGGGCTCGTATACAGCTTATGACTTGACCCTTCTGATTTAGAAGACTTTCTTCTCAGATTTGAGTATGTAGGTGTTTAGTGAATGTTAATCCTATACAGATGAAAGATGAAGAAATGTATGTGATAAGAGTTCTTAATTCTTGTTTCAGCTTAGGAAAGGCTTGTATAGGTGCTTGAGAAATTTGTTACTCACTATTACACTTAATGTGAGCACAACAGATTTTAACTAGCTCACTTTGCTATCCTATGAGCTATTTACTGTGATACAGAAAGCGCATACACAGAACTGGCCAAGTTTGATTTGGAGTTAATACCTATCTTAATTTCATCTTGAGTCTTAAAGATGGGACTCTGTTTCACAGTGATGTGAATTCAGCTGTTTAACTGGAAAAGGTAGTCTGTCATGTCAAAGATGAATTGGTCTTGTATCTTTTACTAGTGAATTACAGATGATGTTTTTCTAGGTGTGTTCTTAGTTCCTCTTTGCTTTTAGCAGCAGGAGACTGTCATGGGACTCACTTTTCTTTCCCTTTGTAGTTCAGATTTCTTTTATTTGTTGAGAATTGTGGAGTTTTCTTCAGTAAGCAAGGCAGCAATTGTTATCAAGTTGTTTTTTTTTTTTGTTTTTTTTTTACGGTAATACATCCTCCTCTCTAATTATTTTCCTTGCTTTTTTTAATGATTTTTTTTTTGTTAGTTTTGTACTGGATGGAGTCCTTTGTCAGGGCTCTCTTTGCTAGTCTGCTGCAAAGAGGCAGCCTAGTCTGTGAGAACCTGGTTATGAGCATAAATTGTTGGGAATGATTCCATGCTTTTAAGGAAATGCTAGGTAGACTTTGAATGGACTTTTACCCGATGACAGTTAATTCGCTTAGAGACAGTCGGCTGACGTAAACACACCTTTATTTTTCTGCATCACTCTTCAGAGTAAAATTTAAATGTTGAATGTTGATTATTCAACCACAGAAACAGATGATGTGGTCAGTTGGTTTCCAGGTGAAGTTGCCATTACCAGGCTTATACAAGTGTGTGAAGTGGTGGTCTGGGGTCACAACAGTATCTTTCGAGTTTGAGTATTCCACGGTGCCGGTACCAAATCTGCTGCTGGGTTCTTGCTATCCCTGCTGGATGAGGAGGCAGCAGAAATTGGGTCCAAGACATGTGCCATGGCTAATGTGGGGGCTCTGTGAGTGAGCCATAAGGAGTTTCCTGCTCTTTTTTTTGTTTGTTTGTTTTTTAGAATTTATTTTCTGTCCCAGTGTAATCCTCAGGCCCCTCATACGGCAAATGTCACCACTCTGACCACATGTGGTGGCTGTGCTTTTCCTTGAATGTTCAGTGCTTTTTCCAGAGAGGTGGACAGCAAGTGACTCTTACCCCTGGGTCTGCATCCTCCCTTGGCCTCAAAAGAGAAAGGGCACGGTCGTACTCCGGGGCTGGAAGGGCAGGGGTTTGAGGGAGCAATGCTGCATGCAGGCACTGGAATTCCTCACTATCCTTTGTGTCCTGAATTACACTAGTACAGGAGTATTGATGTATAATCACCCGTAGCGTGGGAAACAGTGTTAATGTTTATTGGCTTTGTCCTTGGATTGTTAGTGCCAATTCTCATCTATAATACGGTATGCATAAAGACATTAAAATGTGTAATGAATACTGAACATCTGTACAGAATGCTTTTGAGCACTTATTTGGTAAGGGCCTTTGAAATGCTGACTGACTATGTAAAATACCCACAAAGGAATCTTGTGATTCCAGTGATCTTACAATGTTTTATAAAACTTGTTCTAAATATTTAAAGACAATTTTGGGCTTTGCAAAATAGCTCTATCTGGTGTAAGTGCAGTTCTTGGTTTTGAAATGTGGTTTTCCAGTTGGCATGTGTTAGAAAGAGAAAAGTAAGCCAAAATGATTGTATATGATAAAATATATCTTAGCTATGTCACATGTTCAGTATTTTTCCTGTTGATGCACCTTGAATTTGAGTGCATTCCACAATAAACCTTTTTTCTGTTTTTCCTCCCCCCAATTAGCCATTAGGCTTACAGATTGTTATTTAATGGATAGTGTATTAATGGACTTCCCACCCTAATTACTAAAATGAGTGCCTTCCAAATGCAGTAGTCAGTCAGTGATTGAATATGTGTGTTGGATCTTGAACTCTCTTTTTTACTGAACTGCCTCAGCTGTTTAGAACGGAGATACCCTGGGAATCTGTTTTCTGAATGATATCTAGAGATACCAGTTGTAAACATTTTGTCGTTGAACTCGATGTTACTGTTAAGTTGTTACCATGAACTGTTGTTTTTGATGTTAGTTTGAGATGGTGATTTTGCTGAATGAGTAGAGCCTTGTTTGGTCCTGCCCCATAGCAGCGCAGTGATAGAACACTGAATGTAATAAACTTGCTGGTGAAAATCCTGAGAGGTGGGAAAGCCTTGTTTTCACCTGGGGCCACACTGCCGAGCCTGTGGCCAGGCAGGTAGCGGGCGGTGTGGGTTTTGTGTTGTGGGTTACATGCTAAGTTGCTGAACACTCGCTTTCTGTCTTTTGTCATTGCTACGAATGTTATGAATTGTTGCTAAGAGTTACCAAAACCCCCAACAATTCCAGGTCAGATAGACTTGAAAGAAGATCGCTAACTATACTGCAAGGCTGGACGGACAATAGTGCAGTAAGGCAGTATAAGCCTGGCTTTCAAAAGACATCCATTTTCTTCCCCTCTCATGTGGATTGCTCTAGATGTGCTGAATAGCTTCTTAATGAGTCATAGGTTGCAACCCAGGCTTTACTGTGTGCATAACCCTCTTTCTCCCTTTGGCCAGTTTATCACAGAGCTGACACAACATGACTCTTTCAACATAGCTTCCAGTCAATTATTTTGGGGCCTTGGAGACAGCCAGTATCAAGAGATACTGATAAGAGAGCAGGCTTTGCAGAAATGTTAATGGTAGATAGGAGTGCATTTTTACCCCTCCAGGCAACCTGTCTCCTTGAACCCCTTCTGTCCTCTCCTAGTAGGAAGGAGCAAAGGACCTTCATAATTTAATAAATTTTTGTTACGAAACTTGCATTTTTATGTTTTTACACAAGCCTTTGAATTTAGAAGAAGTAAACATGCTAGTGGTTCTCAAGCAGGCTTCAAAGACTGTTGGTTTTAGAAATGAAGTTTCCAGTGTTTGGATCTTCTGTATGCTTTATTGAGTCTATTCTCTAATATGACTATACCTACCATGGCCCAGCCACAGGTAAACTAGAGTTGTCGATCAACAACTTATGTTTGGCCTTCTTATTAAGGTAGATGTTTCAGTGTTTTCGCATGTTCTGAAATTTTCCTTTTAGAACAGGAGTATCTAGCAATAGCACTGGAGGCAGTACTTGATATCTCAATACTTCTGAGAAATTACCTATCTGTATTCTTAAATGAATGTGATAACCACTTTCAGTGGCTTTGATAGACTAGTTGGAAAAAAAACCAACATGCAATGTTACAAACTAAAAAGATGCTGTATATAGCTGCACGCCCTGAATAAGTGTGAATGAAAAATGTCAGTGTTGCAGTAAGTAATCGGTTATTGGTTCACCAATATGTAATTGCAAAATCAAGGATTTGTGTATATGAGTCAAGGAGACCTGCATGGAGGAGTTGAACTCGTTGCAAAAGTTTCACTTAGTCATTTGAAAATCTGTTGGAGAAAATACCTGCTAAGTCAAACTTTTGGACTTCATATAAGTGAAAAATAACATTCACATAATGTGAAATGTGTATATAAAGTTGATAAACATTTATATATATGTAAAGTAAGCAGGTTTATTCAAGAAGAATTTCGTGGAAGGAGGCTAGCTTTTGATGTGAATACAGAGAATGATGCCAGGATGAAGCAGAGTTTGGCAGAGCTGTAGTACAAATCTGTTGTGATTCCAGGTGGGCATTTCCACCTGTGAGCCTCTTTGCATGGCTAATGACTTCTGCTGCAATAAATGCTTCTTAAATTTCAGACTTGTATTATAGACTGGGCTGTTGCATGATCATTTAACTCTGTCTCCTCGAGCTGCTTTTGGAAGAAGTTTGTGTGAGGTAAGGTAGTCTCATATATCAACAGCAATACACAGATGTTAAAAACCCGGAGTGTAATATAGAGACTTGCCAGGCTAAGGTAGTTATAATTTCAGAATGTCATTTAACCTCTGTAGGATGCCTTTTATAATATTTTTCATGGCTTAATCTGAATCTTTGTCATCTCATCCCTTCACGTACATGAGGTAAGTCTAGTTTGCTCGGAGATGGAAATAGCAAGAAAGGGCTTCTTCATCCAAGAAGATGAGAACAACCTGGTGGAATGAAATGTAATTATATTTTGAAAAGTTTAGTCACATAACTATGAAAACTAAGATGTAGTGAACCTTGATTAGGGCCCATTGCACTAATTAAATATTTGAAGAGTATATTGACATGGAGCGAAAGTTTAAATAAACTAAAAATCTTTCCTGTGTTGTTTTTTTTTTTTTTTTTTTTTTTTTTTTTTTTCTCTGTCCTTCAATTGATGTTGTGGCTATCAAAATGCTTCAGCTTTTTGAAATTTGATTAGCTTCTGTACAAGTGGTCTTTGCTTTGAAACAATCTGCTGTGAGACATGTAGTGACAGTACATTGGATGAGAGACTGTCATCTATGCAGTCTCCACTTTAATCACTGTTTCTTAGGTGCTGCAGTTCTAGACGTGTTATTTAAGAAATATTAGAAGCATGGAAAGACAATTTTTTTAAACCATGATGCAGTTCAAAAATTATATGCTACAGATTTTTCTGTCGTCAACAGGGCATTATTAATCTTTTAATTAAGTTCTTCAATGTAAAGAGCTGTCAATCATATCCTGCCCTGCCTTCCCCTCCTCCCTCCAAAGAATAAATGCTTATTTTGAGGTGAGAAAGTTAATGTTTAGTTTTTAAAAATGAAATATCTTTTTAAGGTGCTCAGGTACAGTTTTGTTTCTCTATGCTTAATCTGTTGTATAGTGACTTTTCTGATGGTTTTTACAGTTTCATCATTTTTTTTCTTGTTGTTGGTCATTAGAATCTTTTGTCTCTGTTTTCATGACATGTACCAGCAGGACTGGATTTGGGAATCTCTGGCTGGTGCCAGGAGAAGCAGCAGCTTGAATATCACTGTTTAATTTCTTCTCAGGGCATTTAAGATGGATTATTTTGCCGTTGGGGCTGTCTACATTGATAATTTTCTAACCAGTTTTAAAACTGGTTGGAGCAGTAGTGTAGATCACGCTCTCTTTTCTTCAAATAGCGCTGGTTTGTCTGACCTGTTTTCTGTTGAAATAGCTCAGTAAAATGCCCCTAGACTGCAGTGTTAATACACTCCTTGTTGCTCTTCAAACGCGTTAGGAATTTCTTGTTCTACTTAGAGCTGCTCATATACAACTCCAGATTTAAAATCACTTTGCATTTATTTCTTCCCATTTCAGTACAGTGTATTGTTGTCAAGCTTGTTGTCTTAAAGGTCAAAATGATTTGTAGGTGTGAGCACAAATTTGAGAGTGGTAATTTGGGAAACAAATGTAGAAGATGTCTATTTGATGCATTTATCTGCTACTAAATTTAGTTTGACTTGCCTTGAATTGCGTATAAATTTAGGTCAGACCTGCAGAACTGTTCTGATAAAAGATTTGTTCATAAATCTGGTATTTAACTGATAGCACAGTACTCTGTATTGGGAGGTCAGGATTCACTTTTCTCCGCTGTCATTACCGCTGATGTAAATCTGGCTGTTTTTCTGTGTTATCTTGGCTTTTTGCTTCAAGTGAGACTTTTTTTCTGAAGTGGCAAACTACATCAGAGTATTCTACGGCTTTGAGCAGAATGTTTTAAGTTTGGGTCTCCTGCTGACAACGAAGGATACCTACCATTGAGTCCTCATGGCAAGGAAGCATCATGACTTTTGAGGTTTTTTTTTCTGAATTCCTCTTCTGTGAAAAACAAAACCCCAAAAGTCACTGTGAATGGAAGTGTTTTTGGCTAGGCTCTGATATTAAACTATTGTTGTTTACTGGCTTTTTGGTTTCATTTTAAGTGCTTAAAGTGATGTCCTGTTTTAATAGGTGTTTAACACATTGCATGCCAACTGAATGTTTGTTTTCCTGCTTGAATTTCTAGTATAAGCCATTTATGGCCACTTTTCAGAACTGATGACAGCTCGCTGCTGCAGTTTTTTCCATGCAGAAGACTGATCCTGTCATGCCCATAGCGTGTTGCACAGCAGACACGGCGGAGTGTGCTCCAAGCCTGAGGAGCATCATGTTAGCTCTCATCCAAGAGCCGTGCTGACCCAGCACAGTGCTCAGACCTGGGTAATACGATTTCTTTCCAAGCAGGGCTTTTTAGTTCAGGCTGGCTACTGTGTTAACACAGTTACAAAGCTTTCCAGCAGCTCAGAGTGCTGGCAGGGCAGACTTGCATCTGCTGTGGAGCTGGGGTAGGGGGAGTCCCTGTCTGCCCAGCATGGATGCGCTGATTGTGTTTAGTGAGCCTGACAAATCGCTGCTTTCCTGTAACCTAGTGTTCTGTGGTTATGCCAAATGGCAGAAGCTGGAGGAGAGCCTGCAGGGAAGAGTTAGGACTGTGGGCATGTGGCTGAAGCGACAGTGGCAGCTTCATCCCTCTAATAAGTAGTTAATGAGGAGCCTACCTACTTTTGGGGAAGCAGGGATTAATTTCATCTGTGTTAGTTAGGATGCGGTAACTGTAACACTCACTTGATGATGGGAAGACAGTTTTTTGTACTGGAGAAAGGAATCTTATGTTTGCGCTCGTTAGAGAAAGATTTCACTGTTCTTCCTGGACTTCGCTTCGTTTCTTCAAAAAAAGATTGTAGATTTCAGTAATTAGTGGGATGTGAGAGTAGATGGTTTTCAGGTAATGGTGACAGACCTTTATGTGCGTATGCATTTTAATTAATAAAGGACATAATTAGGCTCAGTGTTCTTTACTCTGTTAGCCAAGTTCTAGCCTCAGAAACCAAAACGGCTAAGCTGTTCAAGCTGTCTCATTCCTTAAACACTGCCAAAGAGAAAAAAATGTAATAAGTCATAGCTACAGTTCTTGTACTGGACACTTTTACTGCTTTTGATTTTTACATTTATAATTCTAATTTTTTTTTTCTGTCAAGTCTTTAGAACATCCCCTTGCCCCAAGCAACACCAAAAATCCCCCACTTTCCTTAAAACGTAGATGTTTTAAAATTTTTCTTTTACAATTGGAAAAGTACGAAGGTAGAGTTGCTCAGAGATTCAATTTAGTTTCCATCACAAGAGAAGGCATAAAAATGTCCTCTGGAGAGAAGAAATAAATATCCATAAACACTTTGAGAATTAAGAAAGTCTTAAAAACATTATGTAGATACTGTGTTGTTTGTTGTACAGGAGAACTCCTTTTTGCTTGTTGCTATATTTCTTAGCAGTAGGTCAATGTATGTTTCACTGCTAGGCTGAATCTGTACTAACCTTTTAATCAGAACCTAATGCCAGCTGCTAATATCCTCTAGGATGAGAAATCTGTTATGGATGCCCAGGTTTTGCTTGGAGGACAGAATAAACCCCAAGTATTCTGTTTTGTGGGTTTTTTTTGTTTCATTGCTGCTATTTAAAGAATAAATTATAGAAGGAAAACTACAGTTCTTAGCATACAGACAAATAAGATGGAAGACAATCACAAGTGCTACATTTGGAATAAAAAGTGAAATTGGAGAAATCTGTGAGACACGTGTATGCTGTCAAAGCTCTTTGGTCCCCATCAGCTTGCGTATTATGGAGGAGAGATTGTGGGACTTTGATAGAAAGTAATGGTTACTGCTTGGTACACACTTCCCTTCCAAATTTGTGCTTTCTTCTCTGTGCTTAGTGAGCAAGAAAGAGGTGCTAAGTGTAGAGTAATTTGAGTTTGAGTCCTTTAACGACCAGTTGGTTGTTTTGACTTATTAACCAGAAGAGTGGGTGATGAAGTACATCATCATATTGATGTTACTGTATGTAGGGGAAGCTTCGTGTTCTCACTTTTTTTCCAGGAAGGTTTTGTACTTGTGGCACGATATCCAGGAATCCTAAGCATCTAGAATATATGAATAAATTTTATATAGTTCCATAGAAATAGAAATAATTGAAAAAAGGTCCTGTTTTTCTATCAATTCAAAGCTGACTATCTACTGCTCTTTTCTCAGCTAGCAAATTGTGAAGCTGTAATAAATGACTGATGCATAGCCGAAAGCGTGGCAGTGACCATCATCACTGGAAATTAAATGTTCTGACACTCCAGAAAAACTGATTAGTAACAGTAGTGTCCCAGCAAGGAGCAGTTGCAGTAATTGAAGGCAGCAAACCCCATGATGTATCGTGGGCTCAGAGATGAACTGTAAGACAAAACTCTGATTGTTTAGGAACTGTTAATCCACTCTATCTTATAGCTTCCTCCAAAAGCAAATGCTGCCTATCAGTCTCTTGAGAGATTTTAGAAACAAATGAACTGGTAAGAATTAGCTTTGTTTTTTAAGCACAGTGCTGTGTTATTTAAGAATGACAACTGTAATACAGGTAGTGCTCAAGAAAAACTGGAGCTGTTCTAGTTTTTACTACACTTGGTTCTCATGACAATAAAATGGAGCAGAAAGAGTTGTAAGATAGCACTTCAAATAAGGTCGGTGAAAATTTCCAAGGCTTTTACAGTAAAGCCTAAATAAGAGAGGATTGCCATATCATAGTGGTAGCTGCTCCTGTCTGATCATCAGCCCTCTGTGTAACGAACTAAGGGAGTGAAGCAATGAGCGGTGGCATTTCAGGGCTACAAAAAGTGTCTTATTGCCAGTGTCCCTGGATGTATTGTATTTTAATGAGTATATTAGCTGGAGTGTGCTTTTGAATATTTTTATTAATTCCAATATTATACATTTGATTAACAAAAGAAATGCATAAATTTTACAGCTACTTGATCTCATATTTATATTAGGAGGATATTTAAAGTATTTTTCCTGCAAAACAGTACTTGAAGGCTTCTTTGTGTAAATAAGTTGGCCTAAACCTCACTAAAGCTATTTATTACTTTTTGTAATTGGTATCTTTACGCATTGGATGCTCCCTAAATTGGAAGTTTGACACTTTAGTGTGATAATTTGTTATGAAGTAATTGGAAACAGTGATTCTAACTAGAAATATTATTTATTGATTTTTCCGAGTGTTCATTCTGTTTAATTTGTATTGATGCCTTATATGAAAATAATTCAATATAGAGACTGTCTTATTATTTTTCCCAACAAAAAAAATAATAGTAGAACATCTAATGCTTATTCACTGCTATCCTTCTTTCACATTTAATACTTATTCTTAATTTTCCATTTTTTCCTTTAATCCTATTAATTTAAAGTAAGATGCTGCCGATAAAGAGGAGTACTGCTCCTCCTACCCATTCCCTGCTATTTTTAACAGCCTAAGTTGAAGAAGGCTGCTGCATTAGAAGCATTAACATGTGTGTAAATAGCCCCTGTGTACATAACATTTCAACTTCAAAAAAATCTGTGTTAAAAAGTTCTTGTAAATTTAGCATCAGTCTGCACTTATGTATTCATACTGTATTTAATCCTGAGTAACAGCCAAAGCTTACTTCACGTTGGGTTTTCATATTTCAGGCACAGCTGACAAGAGAACTCTGTAGCAGGATTCTGTCCTAGGGCAGAACTGTGTCACTCCAGTGCTGCTCCTCAGCTTTTTACTCTTCTTGAACTGACACTTTCTCCTTCTTGAATTCTTTACATCAGCAGCAATGTTCAGCACTCCCTCCCACAGGCCAAGTAGTATGTTTGTGCAAAATTTTTACTCCTTCCTTTCTGTCAGCTAGTTGCTTGTGAAAATGTAAGAACATTTAATTTTCATGCTGAAATAAGACTCAAATGTCAACTGGTAAAAGGTCTAAACCAGAAGCATTCCTCCTGTTACCTCGAATGATGACCACTGCATGATAATCCACTGGTAAATTTTTGGATCTCAGCGAGGTAGCAGGTTTGGGGGCTTACGCAGTCACTGGCCAGCTGGAGTAATTTATCCGTCACTGCTTACTGCGTGGGCTTTGATGACGATGGTGTCATTTGCAATTCTAAATGACAGATTCTTTAACAGATTTTTACCTTCCTATTAGATTTCTGATATTCATCTTGCCTGATCTAATATTTAAAAGTATTTAAAAATATTAATTAACCATAAGATTTTTTTTGTTTGTTTTAATTGTAACTTGTGGGTTGAATAGCAAAATTAGAAACTTAAGGTACTGGCTTTTTTCATGGAAGTAGTATAAACTGAATACTACTCTAAGACTTCAAAAGAACCAAAAAAGTAAGTTCATCCTCCTTATACTTTTCAAGGTTTACAGCTACAAATATGAATTTCATCTTCAGAGGAAAGAATGATGAAACTGCAGCAATTAGTCTAGCATGTGAATCACTAGCAGGAGGTTTAAAGGTGACCTGAACATGTGGATTCAATAAACGTAACTTCAATTCATTTATGGCTGTATAATTTAAAACTAACTCAAATTACATCCTCTTCTACTTACTTTCTGAAACTGGAGTTGTGAAAGCAGCAGAGAAATAAAAACTGCATCAAAAAATGAAGATGATGACTTGTTCCTGAGAGCAAGAAAACACAAAATTTTGAACCTGCATCAGAGTAATGTTGATGCCAAAAACAATTTGGCCTAAGGAAAAACGTCCTTAGTTCTTTCTTTTGTCTCCTGACATCTTAACAGTTTCTAATTGTCTGTCAATGTTTGTAAAAACTATCACTGGTTTTGGTGGTGTAGAGTTTAGTATTCTTTTACATTTCCTCTGTACAGTGTGCAAATATAGAGATGGAGTGAGGTGGGGGGAAGTACCTTGCCTCATCAACCTGGTGAAAGTTGCTTTTCATAAAACCCACTATGTCCTAGTAGTGCTATTTATTTCTACTGTGGCAAAGGAGCTTTGAGGATTAGGTGGGATTCTAACTTTTTAGTGGTGTATTTTTGTTTTTTGTTTTTTGGTTTTTTTTTTTTTTTTAAATTCAGAGTCAATGAAGACTCTCTGTTGTTGTTTTTAGTATTATTGTTTGAGTAATTGTAATGTGATAGATAGTCACTTCTCTTGAATAATATTTGAGAACACTTATCTTGCCTAGCATTTTCTTTACGAAGTATGGCAATGGATTGAGGGGTGTGTGTATTTTTCTAACTGAGTGCGGAAGGACTTAAAATGTTTTCTGGCAGTCGGTCCACTTCATTTTGTGTTCCCTGTTGACTAACAAATGAGGGTTGTTTTTTTTTTTTTACTTTTAGCACTTTTATTCTTTGGCATTTACTATTTTTCTAGTTTATGGATTGAGTGTAGTAGTATTGAGTGAGTTGAAGTAGAGGAATTTGGAGGGAGGTAGCAAAATATTTCCGTAATCAAGTTTCAAATTCCGTTACTACTGTTGTTGATGTATATACAGAAACTAAAACGCAGCAGTTTTTGAAATGAAATTTCTTGAATTAGACTACAACTACTCTGGGTTGAAGCCTGTCCTGTGGGAGGGTGCTGCTCACTGTATCTGCACCCAGATGTGCCAGCCCCTCTGCTCAGCTGGAACCCAGCTGGGTCCTGCGCTGCCTCCCTGCACCAGGGACCTCTCTGCTCAGCACACAGGCAATTCGGGAGCATCCTGCAGTAGCGAGGCAGAGAAAAACCTGGTTTCTGAGCACTCTTGTCCTCTTTCAGTGAGTTGCCTCTGACAAACAGCAACGTGACAAAGCTGACAGTAAGAAAAAAAAGTGAGGTTTGATACCAAAACAGATCTGGGTACAATAAGTCGAATGAGCTTTCAATCTTTGCGACTATTTTAGCAAATGTGTATTCAAAGTGAGCAAGTGGCAGAACAGTATGACTCAGCAGCGGCAGCTGGGGTAGGGATGCCATCTGTAGTCTGAAATGACACTCATAGTAGTGCAGAGTTGCATGACAGCTAACTACGTGTAGGGTAGGTGGGCCCAGAGTGATATGTGATATTCAGGCTGTGGAGTAGCAGCACTCAAGAGCAGATGTCCAGAGAGTATGAGTGATCCCTGGGTAGATCCAATATTGCTGTGTAGACTATTATCATGATTTTTGGGTTTGGAAGGAGGATGTTGCATCCAAGTTTATCAGGTGGCTGTGGTAAGTCAGAGACCTACTGAGAGTGATGCTGAGAGAGAACAGATGTAGATTGTTTTGGTAGAGTTTTTTTTTGGAAATGCTTTGCTACCAAGTCGCAAAAGCATTACTAGAGATGGAAAATATGCCAACTGCAGTAAGAATCTGCTGTTAACTGCTAGTTTGCAATTCCTGGTTCTCTCAGGATTAGGAAAGGATTGAGATTAGATACACAGACAGATAGTCAGCGTAGATAAGTGTACTGTATGGATTGAAGGGTAACACTGATAAGAGCTTGGAAAATGTGGAGCACTAGTACTCATAGTAACTCTTAAGGTCTGCTCAGTTGAACTGTTCCTGTAGATGCTGAAAATGGTGGCTAGTTACAAGGGCCTTACGCAGCACAAATGGATCATTTAGGGGTTATTCTGCGTAGGTTTGTTAAAAGGTATGCTAAGACAGCCTACTAAATAGAGCAACATGACATCAATCATCAGTGTTTTTTACTGTAAGTTTGCGAAATGGAGTGTCAAATGGAGACCTTCAGAACAAAGACAGCAGTAAAACCTAGCTCTGTCTTGTTGGCTAGTCCATCAGATGGATTACTGTGATTTAGTTCTACAAAATATAACTGATTTTTATCCTGATGTAATGGAGGTTATTTCTATCATCAGAAGGTGATTGCTCACCTTTGTGAGAGGATTGTGGACAAGGGATGACTTGAACTAATGGGATCTGAATGGTGTTGGTATGGCTCAACTTTCCCCTGCCCTCCGAGAGCACCATACCACAGAATGCATCGCTGCCTGGATTGCAGTATGCGTGTAGGTTCATTTAAAATAACTACTATGTTATGTCAATAGGTTCTAAAACTGTTGTAGAATGAAGGCTATCTCTCTGAGTTTGCATATGTAATTGTGTCTGCCAGGTTGACTCTAGGTGAAGCTAATTTGGACTGGAAGATCAGGGGTGTTTTCTGTGAAACTGGGCTATATAAAGAACGAGACAAAGGTGTAATGGTGCGTGGATGCCAGTCACTGCTAGACAGAAGACTGTCCTTACGATCCAAGGACAGACTGATCACTGTTAAACTGTACCTTCACTGAGATCTGATCTGTGGGCATTAAATGCGTGTAAACATTACAAGGAGTTGTCTTGTACAAGAAGGTGCTGACAATGTGTGTGTCTCTTCTGCTGGTGAAAAACATGTGCTGGCAAAGTTGCTCTTTTTCAGTTCTGGTTCTCTGTAACTGGTAGGAGATGCAAGCAGTGCAAGACTGCTGAATAATGCTTCTCGACTTGGCTCGGTGAGTTTTGATATACTCGCACTTCTTCATGGTCAACCCCAGCAATGGTATCAGGGCAGCTATACTTAAAATTCCTCTTTAAAGAACAGTTGCATTTGTTAGCTACCTGTGACACTTGTGCCGTTGACAAGTGGGCCGTTTGAGTAGATGTCGTTGGCAACATAGATGAGTGAGATGATACATGATTTTTTGCATTGGTAACCTAGGGGCAGCTGAAAGCAGAAAGCCTAGCCAACCAAATGGTTTGCTTGCCCATGCTCAACACTCCATTCTCTTTCGCCTCCTGCTACGCACATGTGCTTTATTCCTTATTCTAGCAGTGGTCTCGTGTAATCTCCTTTTTCTGGTGCTCATTTGACCCCTCAATCCCCCTCCTCCTTTACCCTCTGGGTTGTTCTAACCAGCTAAACCAGAGGAAAGCAAATCCAGCAAGAAAAGAGTAGATTTGTGCCAGTTGCTGCCATGAGTTCTGTTGAGTTGAATTGGCTGGCTTTCCGTAAGTGGGCATAAACAGTGAATGGTTATAAAAATAAGTTTGTTCTGTGAAAATGGAGAGAGGAAGTGAAAGTGGAAGGCAGCCAAAGCAACGGGCTGTAAGGAGAGTCTTTTCAGCAGTACTGCGAATAGATAAGAGTGGGAGAAGACTCATTTGTCAGGGGCAGAGAGGAGATGCTGAAGTGATTGGGTTAAGGGGAGATGAAAGCTGGAAGAGTTACAGAGAAAGTGTCTTGGAGGAGCTTTTTAGGTACCCTTCAAAAATCAGGCATAGCTGGAGTGAAGGACACAAGAGGATTGAATGCAGATACAGATAACGGTGTCTGTAATACTTGAGAAGAGGTGCTGACCTGAGATCAAGATTGGAGGGAAGGAGTAACAGGGCGGTTATAACTGTTGTGCTGCTCGTGATAGCCAGACATTGTCTGAAGGCGGGTTCAGTTTAGGCAGAGGGAGACCGCTTTAGATCAGGGGTAACTTGGAGTCAACCTTGTAGAGAAAATGTTGGCAAACAGTGTTTTGTAGATGAGAATACTCAGAGATGAGGTGCAGATGAGAAGACCTGGAGTCTGTCTTTGTCCCTTTGAAGTTTGTTTTTCACAATTTCAGTGATCAACAGAGGACAGAACCTCTCAGTACTAGCAACTGACGTGACTTTGTGCGTGAACTTAAACCAACAATTCTCAATAGTATAGACTTCTTGTCCTTAGGAAATTGTGATTGATCTACTGGTATGGGTGGTATGAAAAAAAACATTTCTATTTTTCCACTGTCTCAAACTTTGGTCGGATGGACTGTGATATGGCAAGAAATGGGGCGGGGGGGGGAAGGTCTTAGTCACACCTTGAGGCTGTTACTTTATTACAAATTACGGGTATTCCTCTGGTACTAAAGAGTTTCAATTTAAAACAGGCAAAATTGTTTCGCTCGTTGCTTTATTCATTACATCCAGATTATGTGTTGGTTATTAAATATTGATTTTTAAATTGTATTAAACATTCTTGTGCTTTTCTTGGGTGTTGGTCTTTATGAAGTATTTTCTTCTGACCCTATTGCTCTGAATTATGTTCTGTATTTTAACTTTAAAGTGATAACTTGGTACAGAAGAATTTTTATCTATCTTAAAGTTATAGTACAGAAAAAAAAAGAAACTATCAGAGAAAGATGCTTCTGTGGAGGTTTGTTTGTTTGGTTTTTTTTAATATATCTAGTGGCAAGTAGAAATGGCCCACTGAAACAATTCACATTTATTCTCTTGGTTTTGAAAAAACCCAACAAACAATGCCCCCTTCAACCCCAAAGCAAACATGAAACTCTTCAGATGCTTCCTCTTTCCACGTGTTTTTCCTTGTCAGATAAGGTATAGTATGAATTTTAAATTAATTCATACTTTGTAGATGCTCATCCTGCTGCCGCCTCTCTTTACTTTCACTAGCAAACTGCCCCTTTTTTAAGAAATGTCTTACAAAAAAGTGAATACCCATATACCTATTTTTGTGAGTACACTGGCAAAAAGTGGTTGAAAAGATGTTATGAAAACATAGGCACCTAATATTTGCACAAGTTCTAGTTGAATGTGTAAGTGTCTTGTCTAGCCTGAAAAAGAGAAGCTACTGTAAGAGCCAAGTGTAAGATTTTTTTTTTTTTTTTTTTAAACTAGGAACAAGGAGTACAGAACGTACTTTAGTACTCTGAAAAGTGAGTCATAAAATGCGGCATCTTTTCCAGAGTTTAGTTTGATTCCAGCCTTAGTTATGAAGCTCTCAAGTGCTGTTTAGGGAAAAAAGTTATTAGGGAGTTTATATATTAGTGACTGACACTTGGTGTGAAAACTGCTGTGTGTATCCCTTAATTTTATTTTATCATGTCAGGAGTACATCCGCATCCTTAACTCATTCTCAGAGCCATGGATAGCTGTTTCCTTGCAGAGTCCCATATATGCTTTCCTGCACTGGCCAGTACTCTAAGGGAGCCCATCAGTGATTGCAGGTTATGGGAGAGAGGAGAGTGATGGGGAGTTACCAGGGGAAGCCTTCAGATATTAGGCGACTTAGAATCATAGAATGGCTTGAGTTGGAAGGGACCTTCAAAGGTCATCTAGTCCAACCCCTCTGCAAGAAGCAGGGACATCCCTGACTAGATCAGGTTGCTCAGAGCCTCATCCAGCCTGGCCTTGAACGTTTCCAGGGATGGGGCATCCACCACCTCTCTGGGCAACCTGTTCCAGTGCTCTACAACTCTCATTGTAAAAATTTTTTTCCTAATATCCAATCTAAATCTACCTCCTTCTAATTTAAACCCATTACCCCTTGTCCTATCACAACAGGCCCTACTGAACAGCCTCTCCCCATCTTTCCTGTAGGCCCTCTTTAGGTACTGGAAGACCGCTATCAGGTCTCCCCGGAGCCTCCTCTTCTCCAGGCTGAACAGCCCCAACTCTCTCAGCCTGTCCTCATAGGAGAGGTGCTCCAGCCCTCTGATCATCTTTGTGACCCTCCTGTGGACCCTCTCCAACTGGTCCATGTCCTTCTTATGTTGGGGACTCCAGAACTGGACGCAGTACTCCAGGTGGGGTCTCACCAGGGCAGAGTAGAGGGGGAGAATCACCTCCCTCGACCTGCTGGCCACGCGTCTCCTGATGCAGCCCAGAATGCGGTTGACCTTCTGGGCCGCAAGGGCACATTGCCGGCTCATGTTGAGCCTCTCGTCCACCATCACTCCCAAGTCCTTCTCTTCAGGGCTGGTCTCCATCCATTCTCTGCCCAGCCTGTATTTGTGCCTGGGATTGCCATGACCCAGGTGCAGGACCTTGCACTTGGCCTGGTTGAACTTCATGAGGTTGGCACGGGCCCACCTTTCCAGCCTGTCCAGGTCCCTCTGGATGGCATCCCTCCCTTCCAGCTTGTCGACGGCACCACACAGCTTGGTGTCATCGGCGAACTTGCTGAGGGTGTACTCGACTTAGAACAATGCGCATTCGGGACATGACTTCTTCACTACTGGTTTGTGTTGTAGTTTTCCTATTACTCTATCTCATTCTCTTCCATTCAACATATCGCTTCTCCTCTCCTTCCTTAGTTCTTACTGTCCCATTTTTGCCCTCTGAGATAGTTAAGCGTCATAATAATATCAGATAGTCAGTTATGGCTTTATTTTTTTGTATATTTCATACATTTTCTTCTTACTCAGTAGCATGTGCTGGTCCAAAGACTGATGGAGCCAAGTATCTGTCCTCCAAATGTCCTGATTTTATACGGACTTGTCAGAGAAGAGAGCAGGTCCGCTTTCCCAAAATACTATCTTAATGGCACGTGGTCTTCTGAGCCAAAGATCCTTTCTGTATAGTTAGTGTTTCTCAGCTGATGCTGGTGATTCTGTGCAAACACTCCCTCCACCCCTCCAATCTCTGTAACAGCCATAGCATCCAGTGGCAAGGAGGCCCACAGCTTAACACTGTGGTGTTTAATTTGATCCTGAGGGCCATAGCTGTATTTGAAGCCCTGTAATATTTTCACACGCGCACACAAAAGTGGTTCATGTCTGTTCTCCCCTTTTTGTCACTAAGGACACATCTGTCCTATTTCCTATGTAATTTCTGACTGAATGTTCCTAGTCTTTTAAGTTATGTCTGATACTTTAAGCATCCTATGATCATCTTTATTGGATGTTCTCAAAGGCTTTTTCATTTCTGCTATAACCCTTAGGAGATGGAAAACCAGAACCACACATAAGGTCTGGATGTGGCTTATAATGTTACAAAGAAATGTTCAGTATTCTTTTCTAAATTTCTTTCATTGTAACTTTTAAGTTTTTAATTACATTTAACTACTATTTAGCATCAAGTTGATGTTTTCATGAAAATATCTAACTCAGCTTTAAAGTCTTAAGACTGAGTGGTAAATGTCTGCTCAGCACCTATGAAGATAGCTTTCAGACATAGTTTTCCTTGTACTTGACTTCTGTGCAATGTATAACATAAAGGAATAAATTTTCACTTGTGTGCTGGAATTGTAAGATTGTAGGAATCATATTTCTCTGTTGTCCTTACTGTGCTTTGGGCAGTATCCCTTCAGGACATGGACAGATGATTGGCTCCAAAATGCTGCAACTTCATTGCACAGTGTAAAGCAGGATTCATCTAACCTTCAGGTTTATCTATTACACCATTCCACAAAGCCACTCCAGTGAGAGTATTTCTTCATTTAAGAAATGGATGGATTAAATACAACTTCAATCTGCTTGAAAAATACTATAATACAGCTAAGTATTCTTATAATAGTTACTTCTATTGAAACTAAAGTGCAGATTTGCAGATAAAAATACAAGTTTGAAATCCTTTAGTTCAATTCCTTGGGGAGTCACAAAATAACATTTTCTTTGGTTGCTAGATTGTAGTAGCAATACTGTTCTGATTGTAAATATTTCTGCACTAAAATAGTAGTTTCGTGCTAGAGCTTTACGTGCCTATTGCAGTTTGTCTGGAGAGGGTATTTTTTATTGCACAAATAAAGCAAAGTTTGGCATATCAGTAAGCTTTGTCCGAAATGACATGATGACTTGTGCTGTTTGTTCATCAGAGGTCTTGTTGAGGACTAATTGTGATGAGAGGAGAGATGCATTATATGCTTACATGCACAATTTGTATGTTACATCAGTTCAACAGCAAGCAGTGATTTACCCACAAGATGTAAAGGAAGAGAGTGAGTTGTTACCATCATCTCTTTCTGTGTGTGTGCTCTGAGTATGTTAAATAGCTTTGCTGTCAGATGACTCTTCCCTAATGAAACCTACCTAAAATATTTTCCTTACAGGCTATGAAATATTTTGATAAATCTTACTTTCTTGAACAATGAAGTAGCAACTGATACGAAGAGTAGCATGTGAAATTAATCATTCATTTGATTTTCATTTGGTGCCATGGGGCACCTTTAATGAAAGACTTAGATTTGTAAGACTAAAGAGGAAAGGTAAAAGACACATCAGAAAGAAAGATAAATCTTTATTTTTGTTTGCTGCTCTCAGCTTGTTTAATATGAAAAGTTTTCATATAATTCTGTATATTTTTTTTTAATCTCAACTTTTCTCTGATACTTCATAGTCCGTGTTTAAGCATGATATGGCAGAGGGCAATGTTATACTTGTCTGTGTGATTGAAAAAAAAAAAAAGATGGTAAAACTTGTAAGGATGTGCAGAGCTTCATTTTGATATCAAAGAAAATATGAAGTATTACTGAGAAAAGTTTAAGATGAGACAATATTTTAACAGGAGATTGGGCAAGAAGGAAAACCCAGGGAAGGAGAGGCCAGTCAGTCTAACCCTGATCCTGGAAAGGTGATGGAACAGCCCATGCTTGAAACCATTTCCAGGCACATGAAGGACAGCAGCAAATAACATCTGCCTAGACATCAGTAGGGCTTTCATCACTGTCTCCCACACAGGGAGGGTCCCTCTGAACATCGGGAAACATTTCCCCCCTGCTGCCCCTAGTGCTAGTGACTGAGCACTAGCAGAGGTTGCCCAGGGAGGTAGTGGAATCTCCATCCTTGGAGACATTCAAAAGCCATCTGGACATGTGCTCCTGGGCAGCCATCTGTAGTGGCCCTGCTTGAGTAGAGGGGTTGGACCAAATGACCTCTAGAAGTCCCTTTCAAACTCAACTGTTCTGTAATTCTGTAGATTGAGGGCCAGTACATCTAGAATCTATTGTTTGTTGGTCTGTATCTCAGCAGGTCTTTTCTCTAAATTGGGGAAGTTGGCTCTTATGGTTATAGAAATCTTCACTGTGTTTTCAAAATACATTTACATTGTTCTTCTTTCTAGCTTTCTGTTCATGAGAATATGCTGGTCTGCATGAAAACGTATGCCAGATGTTAAAATACTTGTGACTATTTTCTTCCTATAAAATAAGAAAGTAGAGCAGTAACTGCACTTATGATACAAAAGGATTTGGCTTTTAGTTTAGCAGTGCCTGTGTGTGTGGAGATGTATTTTTGGTCTCAGTATTGCACGTTACCTCTTTCATTCATGTGCCTGAGTTCTGGGATTCACTGCTAGCTTAATTCTTCATGTACCTTGATGTCATTTCTTGAAAGATCCCTTCTGAAAGGTTTTTGTCATCCTCCTGTGACTCTGGATTTATACCATGACCGAGCTCTTCAATCATCTCTCCACCTCCTTGGACTTACCTTCTTTTGTGGCTTCAGAAATGATCTCTTGTAACAGCTTCTGTTATTTTTGACATCAGAGCTGTTTCCATTTCCTTGCAGTTGATTTGATCTTCCTTTTTGCATGAGCATTTAAAATTTTATGCACACTCTTATGCTCGGCTCCCTCGAGGAAGTCCTCAGCTTTCACATTGGCCATATTCCTTTTGAGATCTTTGCCTCCCAATTTCTCAAACTCCTTTTATAGTTTAGTCTGTATAACTTAGATTCTTCCCTCATTTCCTCATTTGTTTATCTGAGTTCGGCACTGATGCTGTGGTAATTAGAGATTGTTTGTCGTCCTCAAATGGTACTCCTTTTCATTATTGAATGGTTGCTCCTACTGTTCATCTGAGAATTCTCACTTTCATATGTTGAACAAATTTTTCATACCTGCTATCAAAAGATGGTTTTTAGAACAAACTTTAAATAACCATTTTTTTTCCCGTCACCTTCTTTTATAGTTAAACTGTCAAAATTATAATAGGGTGACTAGTGTAGTTGTTAGGCCTGCTTTCGGGGTTGAATTGCTGATGTAATTAGTATAGAGTTTAGCTGTAAACTTTTTTCTTTTGTTCCTCTAAGTCCTTCTTTAATTTTTTTTTTTTTTTTCTTTTCTTTCTTGGAGACTAGGTTACAAAATAACCCAGCACTCTGAATCTATAGAAAATTTAGTGATTTCATGTAATGGATGTAGGACTGTCTTCATTCAGCACTCCTACTGAGTTTAATCGCATTCTTATCCATTAACTTTTAGCAGCACATTGTGAGAACATTTAGGAAAAATGCCAGAGACAATGACATTTGCATAGGATTTTCTATAAATAAGCACTAACAGTGTCTTGGAAAAAGGTGTTCTTTTCAGAAGCAGTGTTGTAAGACCACATATCCATAAATAATCAAAGTGATTAAATTCATCTTGGAGCTCTCAATTGTGTCCTTGAAGTCACAGAGTTTGCTTGCTGATGTTTTAGTTACTATTGGTATAGTCATGAAAATATCTATTAATCTCAAGTACATGATTCCGGCCCTCACCTCCCAGTTATTTCTATTCAAGTGGTATAACTCCTCGTCACCAGTGCAATGGGTCAGAAGTCTGCGCAGTACACCAGAAGAATACTAAAGCTTGCAGCCTTTGAGCTGAAATATGAAATAGCTTTGGTGTTTCGTGGATGCTGACACTTGCGTATTAATGAAGATCTGTTCATAATTTTGTGAAACTATTAAACCTCTTAATGGTTTCAGAAATATCTTGTGAACTGAAATGGCAATTATTTTGGTAGCTTCAGTTATATAACGTGATCTGCATATGCAGGGGTCTTTGCTTTCTGTTGCCTTGCCCGTGCCGAGGAAGGGTGAAGGTAGTTGTAACTCTTCACAGCTACCTGTCATTGCCTCTCCAGTAAAGAACAGAAAAGCTCTCTTTCCCTGGAGAACAGGAGGAAATTTAAAGACGCTTTTGTTTACATTAGATTTTGCTTAGTTTGGAAACTGAAGGACAGATACTGTAATGGAGACTGATCTTCTCCCCCCTTCTTCTCTTTCCTTTTTCTATCGTTTTCACTGCTGGTGCAGTGTGGAAGGGTTTCCTGTTGCCTGTCAATATGAACAGCTTTTTGAAATCAGAGATGAAGAAGCCTTTTCCAGGCCTGGTACAGAGGGGTGGAACTTAATTTAATAGAAGAAATTTAATAAGTGGCATGGCTAGGTAGACCACATCTAATTGTGAACCTTTGTGCTCTCTCAAAACTTGGGTTTAGGACAAATGCTGGGATTAATAGCGAGATCTTTCCCTCAAGATTATAGAAGAAGATGTCCACATGAGGCTTCTGCATTCTTGGTAACTTGTACCTAATCTTTTTCGAGTTCCTATCTTTACTTTCTAAAATAAGCTACTACATTTTATTAATAAGGAGTATGGAATATTGGTTATGATACTACTTAGTGACTGTTGTAGGGTGGGATTTGTTTTTAGTGTCAAGGTGATTTACAGCATGTAGTGCTTTAGGAGTGGTTTTGTCTGCTTCCTTTTCTGAAAAGTTTACATTTATAGGGATATTTAGATTATTGGACTGTTCAAATAGTCTAAATCAACCAACAAAACCACCACTACCAAAAGCCCTACGAAAGTAAAATGATGCTAACTTAGCAATAGTTAGCCATGTTTCGTGTTAAGTTGTTGGTGTTTATGCTCAATTGGTGGTTTTGGAGAACTTGGAGTTCTGTGTTCAAGTTAATAAGCTCAGAGAGTGATTAAAACATTCTGATATTGGGAACAAGGATAGAAAATTTTGAAAAGGCATTTGTAGATAATTGAGTTTACTTGGCTTTTATTACTCTTAACTGTAATCAGTCATGTTTTGTGTAATGAATTCTAGTACTATAAAATAAGATACCACTGCAAAGAAGACAAATATTCTTAGTATTTCGTGTGACTTCTCCTTTTAGTTAAGTAGCACGCCATTTTCCTGAAGTGCTTCTGTTTTCATGGTTGTTTTTTAAAAATTAAGTAGTGCCTCTGACCTTCTGCCTTTTTAGATGCCATAGGTTAATTAAGGTTATTTGAGTTACATTTCAGTAGGTAATACTGAACATAAGCATTTTAACATAAGTCATTATTTTTTTCTCAAACTGCATTAACAGCAATTCATAGTATGTTCTTGGTAGGTGTCTGAATGCTCCGCAACCAATGCGTTTTAAAATGTTCATAACAGAAGTCATATAGAGCCTTTAGAAGATGAATACATCCTGTGCTTTGAGGCATGCTGTGATAGAAACAGGTAAATTAATGTGGTAGGTGGGCAGTTTTTAAAAGCAGAACCTGTTCCTGGATACATGATTGACAAGAGACCTGCTGTAGCACCTTTATAGTCTTCAAGTTTTGAATTCACCAATCAATGTGAGGAGAAAAATTACGTTTTCACAAGACTTACCTGACATCTCAGATAAACATGATTTTGTACTGGGTTCTTACCATGGAGCTATCTACTTTGATAAGTTTACAGCTAGTCATTATGCTTTTACAGCAGGTGGTGGAGAAAAGTAAAAGCATACTGTTGAATAGAAGGAACCAATTGTTCCAAGTAGTCATTTGAGCTGGATGAGAAAAGAGTATTTCATTCCTGGTATGACACCTTCGTACATATGAGCCTCAAAGAAACCACTGATAACCAAGCCCTGTGTAAGGGAAAAGTTGTGATGATAAAAGCTTGTTTGTGTGCCTGTAGTACAACTCTTTCCTCTTGGTAGAATATTTTTTTTTTTTTTTCTCCTGTATTGGTGATCTGCTTGTTCTTAATGGATGAATTTCTGTGCTTATAACCAGCTCCTCAAAATTGAGGAGCATGAAATTTAAGATCTTACTAGTGCATTTTGCATAACGCCAGAAGTAGCCACATGCAAGAACAGATCTCTGAAATAAACTGTAAAGCTGTGTTCTTTCAACTGTTCTTCTATATGTGCCATTCTATGGCTGAAAAAAAAAATCCTTTGCAATGCTGGTAGATTATAGAAACAGATGATGAAGAACACTTCTAAAATCAATTTGTTTTAGAAACCTAATCAGGTAATCAGGTACTCCAGTTTCCTTTCTTGCTACCCCACCTCAAATACAGGAGATGCAGTTTTCTTTCGTTGCTTTCCCTTATTAGTTTCTGAAGCTTAGTGCCAGATTCTGGTAAGATTGTACTTGGGAGTTACAGCAGGATAGATATTGTTACTATAGGAGATTTAAAAATAAGTGCCTTGTTCCTGTTGCATATAATTTTGTTATACTGATTTTTTTTTTCCTTTGTTTTTTTTTTTAAATCTGTAGAAAGTGTGACATAAAACAAATATATTTTTTTTGCATTTAGAAAAGTGAATGCCAGCCATTCCCTTTTCCTACCCCTGATGCTAAAGGTCATCCTTTTTTGTAAAGGTAGTATAAAGCATGGCCAGTAAATGTGTATTATTCTTGAACAGCTACTTTTATCAGTAGATATTTCATTTATTGCAATTAAGCAGTTTTCTGAACGTTTTGAATTGTTTTGTTACTGTCTTTTTTGAGTGTATTTTAAAGGGCACTGGAGTTGTTAAAGTCTAATGAAATATGAAAACTGACACAGACTTTTTAGGTGATATGTGGGAGTAATTTCTTTCATCTAGAAGTCAGATCTCCAGTATAGCATCTCTATAATACCATTCATAATAAATGTTATGGTTAAATTTCATGTAATATTGGTGTGCAACCGACTGTTTCTATTCTCAATAGTAAAAGTGACATGACCTCCAGAAAGTGTTGTGAGAGCACTGGAGTTGTTAGATTAAGATAATTAATTCAAAATCTGAACCTGTTTCCTTTCTGTCCAGAGCTGATGAGTTGGGAGGCCACTGTAAATTTGTAGTAGACATCCATTTATCAGTGGGAGTTACACATACTTCTAGTCTTACGGTTATTTATATTTTTACCTGGTGGGGAAAAGTCCATTCAATTTGTTTTAGTTCTTTTTTTTTTTTCTTTTTCTTTTTTTTTTTCCTGGATTTGTATAAAAGAGTATAGGATAAATCAAAATCATGCATCAGTGTCAGTACTGAGTGTTGCTGCTAAGCAAATATCATGCTAAGATTTAAAAAAAAAAAGTAATTTGTCTTTAAATTCAAGCATCTTTAAACAGCTTTTTGTAGGTGAAATATAAACTTTAACTATATGATCTTTATTAAATTTAGGTTAATCTTTGGGATTTTAAGATTCAGATTAAATTTCGGTTAATCTTAATGACCTTGTTATTTAGTGGAGCTCTAATTTCTTTTCTGAGAGTTCACTTATCATTTAGCAGGATGTTGAAGAGGAATGTGTGAGAGTTCTAGGTGTGTTTAAGCTAAGGTTAATAGCATAGTGAAGCTTATGGGAAAAGATAATCGAGACAGTGAACTGTTGATTTGCTTTGTTTCTGTGGAATGTAAATGTTTTCCAAATACTTCCTCAGCAACTGAACAGATTGGATTGACCCAAAATACAGTTAGCAATTTGACAGAATAACCATCCAGACTTAAAATTCCTTCTGTCTTCCTGGCTTACAATTCCAGCTGTCAAGAGGGTGTTTGTTTCTGATGGACTAGCTGTTTTTTTTCTTTTTCTTATATTAATTGTTGAGGCTTACTTGATGGCTACTGCAAGCCATCGCTTGGGTTGGTGCTGCCCCTCCGCAGAGCGTGCCGCTCATCCCTGTCCAGCTCTTCTGGACCACATCCTGAGGGCAATATAATTTGAAGGGAGGAGATACTGCCTGCTTTGCATGTCAGTCCATAAGCCCGCATAAGGCTGCTGAGATGAAAGCAGTCTGGTGTATTGCTTTGCTGCTGCCGCCACCTTTTTCTGAAGCATGATATTAGAAATCTAAGGTAAACATGGATTTAGGTACTGCAAGATCTGAGAGCACTTGAATGTTGGTGCTTCCAGGTAGGAGATTGAGCGGAGGTGCACAATGCACTGTTTATGGCATGGTGTGTGTGGTGTTAGGTATCCATAAATTCCAGCAGCGGGGTGGTATTGAAGAGAAATTGCAGATAATACATCAGCTGTAGCTAAAGGAACGTGGTGATGATACGTAATGGGACAGTGGTTGGTAGCGAAATACCTTTTTATTGAGTTTTGGCAGGAGTTACAAATGGCTGAGTTGGAGATTTCTAACTTGTCATTTGTAGGATATTAGCAGACTGTTGTCAAAATGTTGGGCAACAAATATGAATGTGTATTTGAGTTCAGCTGCTGAACCTCATTGGAAGGTACCAAACCTTCATCAAGCTGATCTGCTTTCTTCCCTGTGCAGTGCTGTTACATTGCTGTAGAGAGTGACCCCGTAGCTGAGTCAGGGTGCAAACAAGTCCTGACTTAGTGTGCTTCTGTCAGACGTGGTTTTATGTTTGAGTAGTTGAAGATTGGTTTAAAACGTGTATGGTTTTGAACAAATGACTGGGAACAAAATATATTACTTCAGGTTTCAGCCACGCACCACCTCCTCTTCTTGTGCTGTCCATGCAGCGTGTTACACCAGCTTTGTCTCTTAGTACCTGAGTTACTGAAATAGCACGCAGGCAGTTACTGTCAGAGAAGGGGAGAGCCTAATTTGTTAATGTTTTAAGTCATAAGAGTAGTCTGCAAGGTTTAAAACTCTTAGTCTGTGTCATCGTGTTATACTGGATAAATCGCTACATCATTGGCTTTTGCTTTTACTTGCCTTGAAGTTTTGATAAGAGGAGGCAATGTACTACTCCACGAGAGAAAGCCATTGGTTTAAGTGGTTGTTACAGAGTGGATTTTGTAGTGGGTTGATAATCTGTCCTGATAAACTTTGTTCATACGCATGCAGTAAAGGGACACTTGCTTGTTCTGTGGATGCAGCTGCGATGTGTACACGCAGGAGGTTTGGACTGCTTGCTGTCTATTAATGTTGTTATTGCTAATCAGAACCCTGATAACTAAAATTAATAGTGGGCACAAAGACAAGCAGTAAGGACATTCATCTTCCAAATGAGTCTACAAGGTTCATTGGTAGTTGAAATTTATATACTGAGGGCACTTAAGCCATTAAAAAGGGTAATGGGTGCCCCGCAGGCATGTGCTTCAAAGCCATATGTCATTTTGGTGATGGGACAGCAGACAGTGATAACTTCCCTTTAAGGGAAACCGCTATTCATTTATCAGTTAAATGTCGAAGGAAATGTACATTTTTGCTGTAGAGTGATCATAGCAGCGTATTTTAAGTTAAATCAAAACCCAAGATTTATGCTCTAAGCCTTTCTGGCTTTATTATGATAGATGTTAATTAGAAAAGTCTCTCGGTGGTAATAGGGTATTGGAGTTGGGACTTTTAAAGCCATAAATGTTTCTTTGATGTACAAATATTTCTCTTCTTGTGCCTTGCACTCTTTGACAGTGACACTGATGTAGTAGTTAACTTAGTACAGAGTAGGAAATGTTGGAGCTTTGTTGCTCCAGTGTTGCTCCAGTGTTGCAGCAGTGCTTATGTTGTCACAGAGAAGATTTTGCTAGCATGGAGCTGAATATGAAGTTTTAAGATTTTATGGTGCAAGGATTTAGCAGAAATTTTGCTACAATGTAGAGTTTTCTTTCTCTCCTCCGTTGTGCTTGCCAGTCAAAACGCTGGTTAACAAGTCATTCTGGGAGTGCCCAGGAGTGAGTACCTGGCAGTGGTTTTTGGTGAGGTAGAATTAGCTAAAACTTGGTTTTGTCATTTATTGAAAATGACAAATACTTATGCAGAAATGTGGAATTTTTTGAGCTGTCTCTAACTGAAGATGAAACATAATCTCAGTTTGGGTCACAGTCTAGATGTGTGGATGAAATACAACGATCTTTCCCTTCCCCAAATGTGAACACCGCTTTTACAAACTCTGCCTGTCACGTGACATTTGAATACTTCATTTTAAATAGGTAAAAAAAATATCTTTGTCCTCAGTTTGGTGATGTATGTGCCCATTCCTCCTTTCCTTCTCTGGCCTGTCCTAGTTCCAGGCCGTGTATGTCCTGTACCAGAGGGCAGGAATGAGCACAGGCTGCAGTTCTTTCTGGTTCTCAGTCTGCCCTTTCCCACCTCCAGCCCGTTCTCCTCCTGGGTGTAGAGTGGGCTGGTGAGAGCCTGGCAGGCATGGGAGGGTGTTCATGGTTGATGCAGTGGCAGTGACTCATCTTACGGTGATGCTAGAATTTACCATAATAAGACTTTCGTTTGTTCCTGGGACTCACAATACTTGGCCCATATTCTATATTCAAAAAGTCAGACAACAAAGTCCATACAAATCCTCCTGTTATTCTAGAGGTGTCTTCTCAACAGGAGGAATTTTTGTAATGACAGTTGTTAATTGGATTGATACAGCCTAACTACTGAGGACAGGGAGAAGAGGATGCAAGAAATATCTCTCTTGATTTCCTAGAGTTGCTTATAATCCAGTTCTTGAGGCTTTTATATAACTTCTTTCTGGGTTAAAAAATGCTGCCTAAATAGAAATGAATGCACAATGTTTTCTCTCTCACTCTCCCCTCGTCTTGCCTTCTGTTTTTGAGCAAGAGGAGCAAACTTGAGGACTGTGTGCCATGAATGGAGAGGACAGATGCTGCAGAGTTGGATGCGTGATATCTGTATTTTCTTGGGTTTATGCTCTATTTTTTTCCTTGACCAGGCTCTTTTGATTCCATTGTTTCTTCTTTCTCAAACCTTGATCTCTTTTTGTGATTATCATGTTTTCTTCTCTCTTTTTCTCAGCCTACTTAACTGTCTTGAGTGAAGAAGGTAATAAAAAACTTGCTGAATGAGACGGGGCAGACATTACTGTGTTACACAGGAGTTTTGGGGGGTTTTCCCCTTCCATCTTTTACATTCCTCATCTTCTTCTTTTTCCCTGTCACTTCTCCTCACAGCTTTTGTTGTAAGGTTTTAATATCTGCTGTTTGTGTGACCCTGAAAAAGTGCATTTAATTTATATTGTTATGCTAGATTGATTTAATAAAGCAAATTATCCAATTCATTCTGCAGCAGTTATTTCATTTCTGATTGATTTTAATTATTTTGTCTGACTATTTTTGTGGAGTGGACTTTTTTCTTTTATTTATCCTCGTCGGTATTTGGACCACTTATGCTTTCGGTGCATCAGAGTTGTTGATTTACACCTTTAGTTTTTGAGCCTAGTCAGTTTTTTTTTTCTGCTCCCCCTTGGTTTAGATAGCATGTAGCTTTTTGTCACGCAGATACTGGACCAGGTTTCACTTGGGCTGAGTGACTCAGCCTGTGATCTCCTGCTCTGACAGAAGGTGCTGTTGGGGGAAATGGGTTGTGTGAAACAGATATTTTGAAACAGAGTGGAACACTGATGGATGAGCTGTTTGCGGGTTTTAGCTTTGCACAGGCAAGCCTGTGAACAGTGCCACAGGCTGCGTGGGCTCCATAGTTGTGGTGTGCCCAGGAGGAACACCTCTACTTGACTCTTGGGAGACCTCTGCTTTTAAATAAACTAACACCAAATTTCTTCCCTAGGGGGATGTACATTCGATGATGGTCCTGGACCGTGTGACTACCACCAAGACTTGTATGATGACTTCGACTGGGTACATGTCAGTGCTCAAGAGCCTCACTATTTGCCACCTGAGATGCCTCAAGGTGAGAAACCCCACAGATATCAAAGGGATAAGTTTCTCTATTAAGAAACTCAAGCCTCACTGAATATGGCCTCAAGGCCATACTCTGTGATCTCTACTTTAACCTTGATAATGGAGGTAATAAAATGAAACAAAAATAATAAATACAACAGTTTTGGTAATTGAGAAACCATCTTGGATCAAATCCCCCTTGAAAGTTAGGGGGCCTAGAGAAAGGGAGAAAGGGAGCCATAACCTTTTATTTATTCTGGGTGGAATTCCTGTTGGCTTGCAGTGAAATTCTGCATCTTAAATGACAGCTAATGTATCAATTAAATTATTCAGGTATGCATTAGAACAAATGGTGAAAAAAAGGATACATGCAAAAACCCATACGCTGATTCCTTCCCTCCCCTCCCCTCCCCCCAACTGCTCATCATCTGAAGGTAATCAGAAAAGCTTTGATTTATGGAAATATTGCTGTTGTTAATTACTATTTAGGACAGGTAATGAATACTGAAGAGGTACAGCCTACAAGACCTTGCCTGCTCACCTTTGATGAACAGCTTAATCGGCACTTTCCAGACAGCATGATATGCTGAGAAAATGAAAGCATTTGAAATTCAACTACATTTTCCAATTAATAGTACATTGAATAATTAATCATGCAGAGGAGGAAAAAAGGTCATGGCTATTTTATTTGTATCTAAAAGGTTTTGTGAAGTGAGGTATATGTGAATAAGGAGTGGGAAATGTTGCCATACAGAAGTAACCTAACCTCTCCACCGTTACTTCCCATGCCTTTTATATATTGTTGTGCATTATTAATGGTGGTTAGTGTATGTAATTTTACTTTTTAACTGCTGTCTAGCTGGACTCCCCCTGCTCTGGAGTCACTGATACGAGCAGCTGTTACCATGCCCCTTATTGTACAAAATAGGTTAATTAAGCAAGATCTGCGCTTTATTTAATGGACTGCTTGGTGCTTCAAGTTTACATATGGAAGAGTAAATTTAAGCCCTGAAGCCTCAGCATTCGTGATGGTCTTGTATTAACAAATTCAATATCTCCCCTAGGAAGGCTGAAGTTAGTTGCTTTTCCACTTGGATTTTTTAGAGTCTACATGGTTTGTTAAAATGGTTGAAGTATTTTAATTGTGATGGAAACACCATTTTGCAAAAAACATGGTATTCTCAGACCTCAGGTGCACCCTGTATAGGAAGAACAGCAATTTTTGAATGAATCTAAATGCTAATTTCTGCTTGTTTCTCACAAATAACCTCTCATTCTTAGGCAATTTTCAGAGTTAAATGACACAGTGCTCTCTGAATTTGGCGCCTGATTTCTGATCAGTTCTGCTACAGACCCTTTTCTGCTGAGTGTGGCAGGTGGACTCTTCTGGAGGAAGTTTTTTTTTCACATCTATGTGTGAAAATGTGGCTGCTCAATAGAATCTAGCAGAATAAAGGAATGTTTCAGAGATAGTCCAAAACAGATATAGAAGCAGCTCTGATTATTATTTTTTTCTTCCTCTAGTTAGAATTCTAGATTTTTTGGACCACTGTTTAAAACTTTGATGTTTAGTAATTGAGATCCAGATTAAAAGTGAGCAATCTCGTCAAATGAGCTGCCCATAAGAAGTTCACAGCTTTTTAGATTCTGAAGATCTATACTGAATCTATATATTTAAGCTCTTTTGTGTTTGAAATAGCACAGTTTTAAATTAAATCTAAGATTGTAACACAGTTCTAAAACAAATTTCGCTGGTGGCTCTGCTGGAAGTGGAGCAGCAAGAGGTTCAGGCAAAAGCAGAAGGGAAATAACTGTGTGCAATCTTCTGCTATGTAGTTTTTTAACATTGCTGACCCTGCCTGATTACTGTTGAAACTGTATGTTAGAAAGCAGTCCACTGCTGATGAAGAAGTTATCCAAGCAGAATAAGAAGTGGTAATGAAGGTTTAGGTAAAATTAAACTACTACTGTTTTCGCTTTGAAATGAGCAGGGTTTGCTAAGCTGTAGAAGCCAGGGATCTCCTAGAGACCAGTGTCAGCTCACTTTTTTCTGCTCAGTCAGAGAATTAGAGGAAAGAAGGGGTGCCCAGAAAAACTGAGCAGCACAGAAACTGAAGTGCCAGAGTAGGGAGTGTTCTCTCTCCATCTCTTATTCTCAGGCTCTGTAATCCTTCAGGCACAAAGCTCCTTAATGCATGTGTTGACATCCTCTCCATGGACACCCTTTGTAGTGTTTGGAGCCCTTGTCTCTGACATCTCTCTGGAATCCAGTACCATGTCCTGGCCTTGGCCTTGGTAGGGGAAATATGTATGCTTTGTCCCAGAAGGAGCACTTTTACCAGTATGTTAAAAAGATAATACCCATATGCTCAGTATGTGGCTTTCAGGACTCTAACTTTAACAGATTCACCCAGAACCATAGTAGTCTTAAAGGGTTATACTCAATTTTCAAATGTCAATTTTTAGTCTTCAAAAAGTCTCAGTTTCAAAAAGTCTCATTAAAAAAAAAGAGAGTGATAGAGACGTGAAAAATAAGAAAAGGGAAAAATTTGACAGTTGAGTTCGTGTTTTACTTTTGATTCAATGGAGGTATTTAACTCCATGTTGTGCATTGGAGAAGGGAAATTTCAGCCTTAATGGTACATGCTTCAGAGTGCTGTGAAAATTTGAAAACTTGTCCTAATGGAAAGCGTTTTGCAGGTATAGCAATAGCAAACACTATTGGTAAGGCAAGTGTAATTATCTCGGAGTAATTAATGCAGCTTCAGAATTTTTTTTTAATACTCACCTGCATTGTATTTCTCAAATTATGAGTAAAGACAAAAGCCATTTAGATTTTGTTATGGGGAAAATAAATGCAGTGCATAATGATTAATTTTGGAATAAAGTGAACACTTAGAGCAGCTGCTTGTGTACGGCTTTAAGTACCAGCTTGTAAATTGTTTGAACTGCAGCTTATGTGATTTCTTATTAAAACTTTGGAAAACATCTGATGTCCAACTTTATGTTTCTAAGAGCATATAAAAGTGACTGTGCTAGGTCATGGTAAAGGTCTGCTGGTTTTGTGAGCAGCCATTAGCAGTTGCGAAGGGAAGAATGCAGAGGTGGAACAAATGAGTGATGATCAGCCCCTGAACGCTCTCCCAGTTTTCAGCTATTTGGCATTTAGGAATTGTTTACTCAACTAGAAACAATCTTTATTTGTGATGTTCTGCATGAATTCATGTTTTAGCCCTCTCAGCTTTGTCTTACTGTCTGTGACCTCCTTGAGGACTTGTAGTATCTGCTGTGTCCTATAACAGAGTGCCAGCATTTGGTACAAATAATGGGAAGATGCAGCTCTTCTTACTCGTTTTGAACTTGCTCATAGGTTTCTGTTTGATACCTGTTGACCTCTTGTACTGTAACAGAAAGTAAGCAAAGCTGTTCCTAATCACTTTCTGCAACCCATTCAGATTTTTAAATGCTTTTCAAATAAAACGTGCATCCTTCTCCTGCCATCATTCTAGGTTGAATGATCCAAGACTATTGTGCTGTTCCTTATGTAGAAATGATTCCACAGCTGTGGTTTTGTGTTCTGTGTGAGGTGAGGTTGGTGACTAAGTGTTACATTTTTGTGCATACGATGATAAAAATGAAGTCCAAGTATTTACCTGTTTGTCTCTTTACCTCTGAGGAAAGACATCTTCTATATGTTGAAGCAAACCCTTTAGAACACTCATTATGTTTTCAGGTATATGATTTTTATGTATTATACTATACAAGATAGAAATGAGAGAATGCTATTAAGATGAAATACAATTTTGGCTATGGATTTTTTCCAGTTGTGTTGGAGGACTATTCATTATGTGTGGATAACTTTTTGCAGAAGACTTAAATTATAGTGCTTTCTTACATCACTAGGGATGTGTGAAGGGGTGGTTTTATCAGTAAATACATTTACTGATATTTTTACCCTTACTTAGAGAGAAGATAGTTTATTTACCCTGTTTGGTTTCCCTGTTAAAAGCAGCATTATTCTGAGGCTATGCAGGGTCAGGGCATGAGAGCCTGTAATGGGCTGCGTGATGGGGAGCCACTTAATGAAGGGCTTTTTTAATGTAAGGGCTATTACCCTCCCGGATACAAATGCAATTTGAAGAATGTCTAAATTATAGTGGACAATAGAGATGTGCTGAGATGGACATCTGTTCCCGATCCTCTCAGACGGATAATGTGCCCAGATTGGGTGCGTGCTAATTTTTTTGAATTGGTTTTCTAGAAATCTGAGGAAAATAAATTAACAGTAGTGAGGAGAGTCTTCAGTTGCACATCTTGTCTAGCGTGACTAAAGCAGAACAGATTAAATAACTAAAGGTGTTTCTTAGTATTAGAGTATGTTTTGCAAATACAGTTTATCTTTTACAGTGAAGAGTATTGCAGAAATTTATTTTTTACTTTATGGAAATTATGTATGACCTTACATGTTGCCCAGTTTTAAAGGATAAAACTAAATTCACTACTCTTTGAAAAAAGGGAAAAGAAACAAAACAGTCCTGAACAGTAAAACATTGCATAGTCTGGTTTAGACTGACATTTTGGGGTCCCTGGTGTTGCAGTTATTTCAGAATGGCGAACTTATATGATGAAAGGCAATGGAGGTGGGAGGAATCTTATTGACAAGCTATCTTAGGCCACACTTTCACAGTAATTTCTTCTGTATGACTCTTGGGTAGAATGTTGCTGGCTGCTTATTCCCCTGTCCCGTCATTCCCAGAGGCATTTCCATGTTGCTGCCTCCTCCTAGTTGCTCTGGTGTACCTGTGGTTGTGCAGTAAGTCAGGTCAGGGAACTGGTGTGGATTAAAAATAATAACTTGGGGCAGTTAGGGGTGGAAAAGTATGCAGCGTGGGTCAGTTCCTCGGTGCACTTCATTGTGCAGCTGTAAAAAGAGTTGTTATGCTGGCGCGGCTGATGAGGGGCATGGGAACTGGTGGTGTGGGTGGGTACAGGGATTGTATAAACCTCTGAGGCACCTGAAAGAAATATGAAAATTATACCCTTAGATTTGTGTGCAACTTTAATTTTCTTGTACAAATAATGTTGAGTATTTGTTGTGATCTGGAAGGTCAGTTGTGCGCTGTTTAAGTTCTGCCTTGTACAGAAGGGAAATGGCTTTTGTGTCACCTGCGTGACCCAAAATGTATTTCAGCGCAGGACCAACGTAAGTGGTTATGAAGTGTGTAAATGAGAGACGGGAGCCAGAAGGTCATGAAATCTGTGTTTTAATATAGATTTCATATGAATGTGACTCAGGAAGGAAAGTTGTAATGTAGAGGTCATATAGATGAGACCTTTGGCCTTTTACTTCACTTAAAACTGAATTTTTCTCCTGTAGAAATGAAACCACCAGCCCATGAATAAATTTAAATTACATGAATGTGTATGGGTACAGTCAGATAAAAGTTAACTGGGAAACAGTATCTGGTAAAAGCTGGATGTTTTTTGAGGGTTTGTAAAGTCAAGCAGTAAGAACCCTCACCACATCCAAGGTTACTGAGCTCTTCTGCAGAGACACTGTTCCACACATGATGCTCCAACTTAATGTATTGCATTATGGAAGAGTGAAGTTCAAACAACGTTTTCTGAGTCTCTCAATAGACAGACTAACACAGTTTACCAGTCCACTGAGCAGTTGAGAACTGACTCTTTGCTGTGTATGGCTCACATTGCCAGTATAAAGGTAACAGATCAGAGAAACTGTGCACAAGGGAATTTATTGACTACTCCGTGGATTGGCTAATGCAATTCAGGAAGGTAGTGGTGTTAAAGTTTGATCATTGAAAGCTTATCTGGATCATTACTTTATGAAATAAATTGTAAAAGTGTGGATCTGTATTTGGGGCTGCTAAGAAATTCTGGTTGTCTGTCTTCCTTTTACACTTCTTTATGTGATGGAGTAGATATATTTTATTTAAGGTGACTAAGAGAATTTTTTTTTTCTTCCTTACAAACCTCAGCCTTCATATACTCCTTGGCCTCAAAAATTGACTGATACTTGTTTCCTGTTTAACTTGTCAATATAGTACAGAGCTGAATTTATTTATTTATTTATTTGAAGTACTTCCTTGATCAGAAAAAATGTATTTTACTGCTTTTCTTATTCAGTAAGTCTTGTGGTTGGTTTCTTGTCTGTATTATTTGTTAGCAGCATCTTTCACAGAAAGAAGCCTACCTTGCAAGTACAGTGCAATTAATGTCTGCCTAAAGAACATCTGTAAACATCCTGCTCCTATTTGGCTTGCTCCATACAGCGCATTAATCAATCTATTGACCAGTTCCAAGGGTTTGCTGCTATTCTGAAGCATTTGGTATAAAGTGAAGAGAGGAGGGGTGCAGTGAAGTCTTTATAGATAATGCACAGTGTACCAGGGTTTTAGTATGTTTAGAGAAGCTATTTTTTTTATCAGGAAATTTAGGATTAGGAAAAGTAAGGTTTTTGAGTAATAGAAATGACTTTCAGATCTGAGTAAAATCTGTGTATTGTTTTATTATTATTATTTTTTTTTTTTATTGACAGAGATGGATTTATTTGGTTTCTTTTGGGTAGTGAAGCACAGAACATTTGAAAAAGATTACTTGCTGTGTTTGCTCAAAATATACTTCACCTTCAAGACCAGCTGCTACGCTTGTTTATGTGGAGTGATATCTGGCTGGTTGTGTGGTGGGTTTTTTTTTTTTTTTTTTTTTTTTTTTTTTTTTTTTTTTTTTTTTTTTTTTTTTTTTTTTTTTTTTTTTTTTTAGTTCGGTGTTTGAGGCATGCTAGTTCATTTCTCTGAATCTAAATAAATTAGAGCAAGGTGAGAAATCTGTTGCTACACATAGAGTTCCAAAGTAGTAAGTTAATCTTGGGCAAATCTACCTTTCCCATGCTGTGTTGGTGCTGTCACAGCACTCACGAGAGTGTTCTTGCTCGTGACGCAGCCCTCTACTGCGTGATGTGGCTTTCTGTCTTCTGATAACTGTATCACAAGAAATTAAAATGGTATTGGCCAGCACTATTGCGAGGGGAGAAATGACCAGTTCTTGTCAACTCTTATCACTGTTAGTCAGGAGCCTGGGCTGTGAGTGGTAGTTTTTCATCGCTTATATGAAGTCAGCTGCTGCTTGGGGAGCTGCAAATGTCAGGAAGAGGCATTACGTGAAGCTTCTATTTTGGTAACATTGTGAAAGGCGAACAAAAAGCAAAATGGTACTGTGCTAGCCTTTCAGAGTTGCAGTGAAAACAAAGTTTGAATGGCACCTTGGTAATTTGGAAGGGGTTCCAGAGTATTTGAGGCTTTTAGTGTACAGAGTGTGCAAGGTTGGAAGCCTGAGGCATAGCTGAGGAACTAAGCTAACATATTGCTGCTTCTCGTGTGGCTTTGGCTCACTCGCTCCTGCCCATGAAGGGAGGGAGGGAGGTGCTTCTGCTTCTCCGCTCCGCTCTCTTGTGAGACCTCACCTGGAGTGCTGCATCCAGCTCTAGAGCCCTCAGTACAGGAAAGACATGGACCTGTTGGAGCAAGCCTAGAGGAGGGCAATGAAGATGATCAGACAGGCTGAGAAAGTTGGGGCTGTTCAGCCTGGAGGAGAAGAGGCTCCGGGGAGACCTTATAGCGGCCTTCCAATACCTAAAGGAGGCCTACAGGAAAGATGGGGCAAAACTCTTCAGTAGGGCCTGTTGTAATAGGACAAAGGGTAGTGTTTTCAAAATTGAGGGAGGTACATTCAGACTAGATATTAGGAAAAAAATTTTTACAGTGAGAGTGGTGGAACACTGGAACAGGTTGCCCAGAGAGGTGGTGGATGCCCCATCCCTGGAAACATTCAAGGCCAGGTTGGACTGGGCTTTCAGCAATCAGATCTAGTTGAAGGGGGGTTGGACTTCTTGAAGGCGGGTTGGACTAAGATGATCTTTAAAAGTCCATTCCAATCCAAACCATTCTATGATTTCCCCCCTCTATCCTTGCTGGGATTATTTTCTTTGCTTTCCCACCTTTCTATATGGAGATACTTTGAAAAGGCAAATCTGTCATATTGGTGGGTCACACAAACCTCATTTGCGAGTATGTAGGCTGTGAAGAGGCAATTACTTGGGTAGACATATTAGAGGAGTAGTAGTTTATGTCAGGTACGGGAACAGATTCAGTTGTGTTTCTTTGCTTCATATGTGATGTTTGTGTCTGTTTCTGAATCTTACTTAATCATTAGCATGGGTGATGTTGCTACCACGTATACAGCGACATCCAAAGCTGTCTTCCTTTCTCTGCTTCTCCTCTTGGACTTGAAAGCATAATCTTCTTTAAATATGTTTTAGTGTAGATATTAGAATGTTATTTGGAAATTAAATCTGTGAAGAACATGACTCACTAGAAAAAATACTACTTTTAAAATGCAGTGCATTTATTCATTCCAAAATGTGTTGCTTCTGTCCAAAGGTGGGTGGATTTTAATCAGATTTAAACTGTAGTTAAAATTAGCAAGCAAGAAAACTTGAATTAGATCATACATTTTTAACTTTGATTTGCACTTTGCACAGTGTCTATTTTGGAAAAGAAAAAAAAGTAGATCTCCCCCGCCCCCCTGTACCCTCCCTCTTAAAGGACTCTTGTCTCCTTCAAGAAGCCATTCACCAGAGCTGTCAGTCACATCACGGGCTCAGATGGCCCAGCTGTCAAAAGTTATGTGGCTCTCTGATGAGGCAATGGCTGTGTTTTATAGTATTTGGTAAGAAGTTGAGTTTTCCTTGAAGTGTTCAAAACCCCAAACTCCTCCTTTCCTGTGCAGGTGCAAGTAGGAGTACATGTTGTAGGAAGGGCCAGCACTTGCATCTATCCAGCGGAAGATGATGAGTGTTTTACAGGGCAGCCTGCATGTGATTTGGGAAAGGAAAGGATATGCACCTCTTCCCATCCCCTCTTTTCAGTTCATAGACTCACAGTGTCAGTTAGGTTTACTCCCACTTCCCTCCAAGAGCTTGAGCCCTTTTCATTGTTGACATAGCACATGTGCTGGTTTCTTTTTCTTTGGAAACCCGGATCTAGGTGCTGAGAACTTGAGATATTTAGGTAGTGGCCATGTTGCCTCAAGTTTACCACTTCCCAAATGGGGCAGTCTTCTAATGCTATTGCAGCTGTGCTTGTGTCCCAAAGTGTCCCCTCTTGTCCTGCAGCTTGACACATGTGATATGCCTGAGGCGTTATGCTATAACTGTGTATGCAGAATGTGCTTTTTTTTTTCCGAGAGGGTGAACTGAAGAAAAAATGTCACATGGACAGCAGTTACCAGCAGGGCTCCAGCTGGGCCAGGTATGATGTGGTGTGGGAGTGAGCCAAGTGTGAGCCTGTCTTCTGCAGAGGGTGATGAACCTGGCCTACATGGACAAAGCCAGCTGTCACCAGTTAGCTCGGAAGCTAAGGTTCATTCCCGCTGCCACCCACAACAGCAGGATAGACATAGTGATACTCTCTCCAGGTCAAGTTTTCGAAGTATAAGCAGAAAGAACAGAAATTCCTGTTGAAGTAGATTTTATAGCAGAGTCTGTGCATCAGTGGAAAACTATACGGGAAACAAATGTCCTACCAGACAGCTATGAAAATTCCACTCTGTGTTTTCATTTAATGTTTTATACCTGTCCTACCAGACTTGGAAAAAAACCCCGTGTGGCATCAGGACCTTACTTTATCTGGGGAGGTATAATTAAGAAGTACACTGCACTAATAAAAGCACAAGGGTGAGAATCCTTTCCTTTTTTTCTGTTTTCTTTTTCTGATGCACTTTTGGTTCTGCTCTTTATTTCATGAAGGGAAGATGCATTTATCTCTTGTTTTGTTTCAGAGGAAAGAGCTTTTATAGCTCTTAGTCTATTCTACAGTATAAAAACAGAGTTTCAGGAAAAAATAGATGAAAGTGCAGAACTTATAGGTACATTTACAATGTACAGTGCAGGACTATCCTGAGAATACTCCAGCTAACCTCGTGATCCTGAGGTAGGAGAGATGGCCCAGCTTGCCACTTGTTATTGAATTGGCTTGGTTGTATGCTACACTGGAGCACCTATACTGGTTCAGGGACCTGTATTGCACAGCACTGTGAAGACGTGCTTGTGTTCACATGTCTAACGTATTGTGGCACCATGTATGCACCAAAATGGCAATTACCAAGGGAGTCATGAGTACTATGTGAATGCTTCAATATTTTGCAGTTTAAAAAAAAAAAAAAAAAAAAAAAAAAAAAAAAAAAAAAAAAAAAAACCAAAAAGAAAACCCCCCCACAAAAAAACAGCAAAACCCCCTCCTCCCCAAAACTCACCAAATAAAAACTTCCTCCTCTTCTTTTGTCTTTGTAAAGAGCAGCTATTTATTCTAATTTGGATCAAACCATTTTGAACTCCCTTGGGGAAGAAAACTTAGCCATATATAAACACAAATGAGACATACTGTACCTTTTTAGAGGAAGTCAACAAATAGCATGATCTAAGTGTTTCTCTGGTGCTTTTGGTTTCTTTTAACTAATTCCCGTGAATGAGGGATCAGCAAGCACGTGGCATTCAAAGAGAATAAACTGTTGTAGTTAATTTTTCTGCTTTGGTATAGCTGACATCTGCGAACCCAGCCTTTACCTTGCATCAGCTTCTCCCACTGTACGTTTGTGCCGAGCTTATGGATCACTTTGAGATTTTGGAACTTGTGGACTTTATTAAAAGAAATGAAGACAACGTGCGACTGAGTGGCATCTGCAGTGCCAGTAGTGAGTGTCCCTTGCGCAGGCAGTAGAGATGGCTTCCCATGCTCTTTGTGCCTGTTGGGTACAGTGCCTTGGGAGCAGGTTGCTTTGGCTCTGGGTTTTACAGGTGAGCTCTTACCACTTTCCTCCTGACTGGCAGGAAACAGCTCTGCTTTCTAATTAGACTGCAGTTGCAGGTAGGTATTAAGCCAATGTAAGTTTCTAATTAGGCTACAGCTTCACAAGTCACAGTGAGTCAGCCTAATACCTTGCTGCTGAGTAAAGGGATTATTCTGCTCCTATTTACTCCCTCTTCTCCTTTGCTTTCATGCTTCAACTGGCTTCCCTAGTTAGCTGTACTCATCAGAGCTTACTGAGAGCTGATGTAACTCATTATCCCAGAGAAAATGTTGTTGTTTTTGTTTTTCTGGATTTGGCTGGCTTAGTGAATTCAGTTGAGTCATGGAAAGGTCTGACAAGCATCAGAGCCAGCAGCACAAGGGACTTGAAGGAGCTGGAAGGCGAAAAGGTGTAAAAACGAGAGGAGAGGCAGGCACGGAGTTCTTGGATCGTGCCACCTGTAAGCTGTAAACAACAGCTTGTTTGGAATGTGATGATAAATAGAATCTAATTTCCACCCTTCAGCTCAGAGTTTTTCATTGCATGGTCCTGATAGTGCCCTTGTATTGAATCTTGGGTGAAACTAAGAGATGAGTCTGTTCATCTTGTGAGTCAGACAATGAATATACGCGTTTGTGTGTAAATGCCCTCTCCAGATGTGGAGAATCATGTGAGTGGCTTCTTTGGAGGTTTCAGTCAGGTATATAGTCTAGACCTTTTGAGTGTATTGATAGCACAGTGTTGCAAAGAATTCTGCACTGGATTTCATTAAGTGTATAAGGAAGATGAGGTTATCACCAATGGAAGAAGTGATGATTCTCTAGAAGCAGGTGACTGGACAAAGACCTGCTGCATCAAGCAAATGCATCCTACTCAATAAGAAAGTTGGCATACCATAGCTTAGCGCAGTCATGGGGAAAAGTGCATGAGGAACTTTTTAGGCAAAACAAATCAAATTATTTTCTCTGTAATAAATACATTTTGCAATCTGATCAGCTAAACTAGTGTGAAAGAAAAAAACCTTCTTAAAATTACTGTGTGTATTTACTTACATTTGTATAAAATTCATGTTACTCCTAATACACACAATTTAATTTGCATTTATAATTTATATAAAATTTTATTCATGTAATAGTCGTGTAGAAATCATATAAAGATTTTGATTAAGGAGGGTGAAAGAAGCAAAGCTACAAAACAGTACATAGCTTATGGGTAAGGACCAGAGGATAAATTGGGACAAGTAATATTGCAGTGTGTCTGCTATGGCCTGTCAGGACAGATAAAGCCCTCTTTATGCAGCTGGTGAAAGCCTCACGATCACAGACTCTGAGAGGTGCTCAGACAGTTCAAACAAGAACTGCTGGCCTATGGTTGAGGGCAACCTCAACTGAAATGACCATGCAACTTACAACCTTGGACTTTTGAAAAGCAGATTTTGACCTATTCAGGGACTTGTTTGGCAGGATCCCATCAGGAGGTCCACTGAAGGGCAAAGAGGCTCAGGAAATCTGATTGTTTGAGGACAGCCTCTTGAGGCATGGGGGGATGGACTGTTGCCTTCTGCAGAGACTTGAGGAAGCATGGCAGAAAGCCTTAATGGAAGAACATGGTGATCCTGACTGAGCCCTATCACAAAAAGAGTGCACAGAGACAGAGGCAGGGACAGGATACTTGGGAGGGTATAGAGACGTTGCCTGCTTATATAGAGATAGAGTCTGAAAATCCAAAGCTGATCTGGAGTTGAAGCTAGCAAGCGAGGTGGAGGACAACAGGAAAGGCTTCCTCTACGAGTACATTGGCAGAAAGAGGGAGGCTAAGGAGAGTGTGGGGCCAGTGAGACTGGGGACCTAGTGATGATGGAAAAGTGGATGTGCTTGATGCCTTCTTTGTCTTAGTTTTCACAGGTAAGGCTTGTTCCCAAACCTGGCAGAGTCTGTGGGAGTGAGGTCGCACATGCAGGAGATGAGCATGGAGTTAGGGATCACTTAATCACTTGGACATCCACAAGTCTGTGGAACCAGCTGGGATGCATCCAAGAGCTAGTTTGATGTTCTTGCGAGGCTGATCTTTGTTATCTTCAAAAGGTCATGGCACTTGAGGGAGGCTTCTCAGGACTAGAAAAAGGAATTATATACCCATCCTAAAGATGGGTGAGAAGGAGGACACAGGCACTTCAGGCTGGTCTGCAGCCCTCTCCTGGAAAATTATGGAGCAGATCACTATAGAAAGAGTTTCCAAACACATGAAGAACAAGAAAGGAGTTGGTGGGAGCAGCCACCATGGGCTTGGAAAGGGCAAGTCATACCCGATCAGCCTCACTGCTTTCTGTGATAAGACGTGGACAAGGAGAAGGTAGTATGTGTATATACTACGGCTTTAGCTAGGTCTCTGACACAGTCTCTCAATTTACTTATCACTGAACTGGTGAGAAACGGGCTCTGCAAGTAGATGAGTGGAAAATTGACAGGACTCCCAGACTCAGTTGTTATTGGGATTGCAAGGTCCTGCTGGTGGTCGATTTAATGTCTGCAGTGTGTGGGGAGCAGGGCTGTGCTCAGAGGCTCATGGGCAGGTTGCAGAAACAACAGGTTGCATAAATGGACTGACAGGAACTTACTGAAGTTTAACGAAGGGAGATGGAGTGTCCTGACCCTGGAAAGTAGCAGCAACCTCATTCACCAGTGCTTGCTGGAGCCAGATAGCTGGAAAGCAGCTTTGCAGGACCTGGGAGTCCTGGTGGACCATGACCCAGCGATGCATTTTTGCAACAGAGAATGGCTAACAGCCTCTTGGGCTGCAGTAGGCAGCAGGTGATCCTTCGCCCCTGCTCAGCACTCTTGAGACACATCTGGAGTGCTGTGTCTGGTTCTGGGCTCCCCAGTATGAGAGAGGCGAGATACTGGAATGAGCCTGGCAAAGGGCTACCAAGCTGGTCAGGGACTGGTGCGCAGGACATCCAGGGAGAGGCTGAGAGAGCTGGACCTGTTCAGCCTGGAGAGGACAAGGCTCAGGGGAGACCTTGTTTGTTGTCTTAGAACTGCCAGATCAGAAAATAAGGAAAAGATGGAGCCATACTCTCTTTCTTATGGTGATGGGATGAGGGGCAGTGGACACAAATTGGAGTATGGGATATTCTGGTTAGATATTAAGAATTTTTGTTTGTTTATTTTTTACCATCAGAGTGGTCAAATACTGGAGCAGGTGCCTAGAGAGGATGTGAGATATTAATCCTCGGAGATGTTAAAGACCTGGTGGCCCTGCTGTGTAGTTTAGCCTGATTTGAGCAGTGGGTTGGACTAAAATTACTTTAAAAGATCCCTTCCAACCTGAACCACTCTGTGACTCCATGAAAGCAGGTATTTGAGGATGCTGATTAAGAATGAATATGATTCAATGATTAGAAAATTAAAATGATGAAAATTGAACAGGAAAAACAGACTAGCGAGTTGAACAAAATAGAAGGGAAATGATGTGGGTTTCTGCATGCCACACGTCAGTATTAGGCAACAGTAGTATGGATCTGAGCGAGTCGAGAGTAGTGCTCAGGAATAGGCAGAGTGCAGTACTCCTTACTTGGGTAATATACTTTTGTCTCCCACTGGTAATTGAGATATCAGATGTCAACTGCTGAAAAATAAATACGTGTTAAATCTGTAGGGCAGTATAATTTGCATGCAGAACCCTTTGAATCAAACCCTTGGTTCAAGACTTTTCCAAGCCATTGGTACTGCTTTCTTAAGACGAGCTAGATTTTTTTTTTTTTTTAAGA
>WHYT01016818.1:89247-123640 GCA_009806455.1 Tetrax tetrax
TTTTTTTTTTTTTTAAGACTACAGATTGTTCCAAGTTTTTGTGCTTTTCTTTTTTAAATCTAATTGTGAGCTTGTTGATGTGATGTTGTCATTGTATAAACCAAGATTTTTTTTTTTTTTTGAAGACTGGAAATGAAGCAAAACTTTGGTGCTATTTAAAATCATTTGCTTGGGAGGCAGCTGATATGATATTGTCAGCAGAGCAGTATCATGGGATGAATGATGCTTAAAGATGGTAGCATAAATAGGTGGTTTTTTGCTTTTATTTGTTTTATTCAGAGTATTGCTTGTTCTGGTACCTGTGTTCAGTCAGTCATTTATGACTAAATGTATTTGTGGGACTGCAGCTTGAAAAGCAATGACTCAAAAACATCTCAAGAGTCACAGACAGTCTTATAGCCGCATATGGATGTAAGTACAGTTGGAGTATAAATTGATGGTGGGCAGGCGCAATTGCATCTGCAGTGAGTGTTTGCCCTTGCAATATTGTCCATTTCAAAACCAGATGTTGACAAATGGGAAAGAACAGAGAACAGAGCAGTGGGCAAGGTTAAGGATGCAGAAAGTGCCTCTTAGTGAGACTGAAGGGACGATCTCTTCAGTTGATCTGAAAGAAATGTCAGCTCTTCTGAGAGTGGCCAGAAAGTGGCTGCGTGAGGAAAGGGTTTAATTGGTGATAGCTATTTAACTCAGCCACCAAAGACATCATAGTATCTAGTGATCATAAGCAGATGTGATATAAATTCTCCTTAGCCCCATTTTAAACATTTGTTTCCCCAGTGAGGGAAGTTAACATTAAAACATTTTTGATTAGTCTAGGGATTTTTTTGTTGCTTGTTTTGTCACTTTTTAGTTTGCAGTGACTGTAATTGGCCTACCTCAGATCTTGTTTTTGTAGCTTATTTATGCAATTATTAGTTTACACATGTGCAATCTGAAAACAGAACTATCTGTTTGAAGGGGAGAAGCGATTCCATGGATACGTGCTATGAAAGTGCAAAATAAGGAATGAGCTGGAATGCAAAACTCTAAAGGCGGCTAGGCCTGTCCTTCTCTGTGCTGGGGAGAATTTAGTTTATTCAACTTCCAGGAAGTTGCTTGGTGGAAAGATTTGTTGGTTTGTTTATTTCGTTCTATATATTCAGTGTGTGACAGTGTTTCAAAGTTTGTACCAGGGATGTCCAAAACCTTCAGATTTGCAAGTTGGGAAACTGTGATATGGCCAAGAGTTCAGCATCATCTCCCTAGGCCAGAATCACCCCTCACCAGCCCAGTGCTCCACCACTTTGCCAACCTGTTTCCCTTCCCATCTCCTAAAACCAACCACCCTCTTCATATTGCTTCCATGCTTGACTGAGACAGGTTCCTTTTGCTCCAAGCCTCATTCAGGTTTGAGATCTCAAGGGATGACTCCACCTGCTCAGTCATGTGCACCAGCAAGCGGGTCCCAGGAGTGGAGTCGGGACCTAATCCTACAGCTGTGGTCACTCTTGAAACCATATATAGCTTGGAACCACGTAAACCGCATACCGGTTCAGCCTCTCTTTCTCCTTGGCCCAGTGTAGCTGGAGAGAGACATGCATGCCTCTTTGAGGGACCTGCAATATTTGTATGGTATTATATATTATTTGTGTAATATCTGTATGTTTAAAGTATATTTTGGTAAGATGTTAATAAAGAAACATATGAAACTGCTCATTAAACTGTGCAAAGCTGCTCAAGCAGTACTGGTAGTTTCTTGGTTCTGGAGCTTCATGTACAATAGATAATCTCTTTTAGAGGTAGTAATAGTTTGCAATTTCAACCTTTTTAAGTAGAGGAGCAAAAAGACTCTTTTCTTTGCCATCATGACAGCTGTGGCAGGTGTGTATTTTGGTGACCAGGCCTTTGTTAAGCTGTGGATTTGACCAGATCCCTCAGATAGGCTTTCCAGCGTCAGCTAATGGGTTACAAGAAAGCAAGTGGGGTTGGGGGTGGTGAGGGTTGTAATTTTTCCATGAATAAATCAGAAATAGTAGCTTTGGGCGGAGAGCAACATGTTGTCGCAATACAGCATTCGGTATTTTCTGCTTAAGGTGAGCAACAAATAATGATAGCATTAAGAAGAAGAGGGAAGCAGTACAGGTCTTTGCTAAGTGTTTCCTGTCGACTTCTGAAAAGGCAACTGGGAAAAGTCTTTGCTGCTCTTTTTTGAGTTATGTGCTGTTACTGGATTGCTTGGAGGCTTTATCTGACTTCCCTGCTGGGAGAAACTTTCGAATATATCTGATTTAAATAGATGAACACTTACCTTCCATGTGCTTTGATAGCTCCTCTTAACGAGTTGCCTGTTAACAAAGATACTTGCATTTAAATGTTTTTCTTGCATGCCATCTGCTCCATCTCTTTGATCCTTAGCTGAAATCCTAATTATGATACCATTTATGATTGTTCCCCAAGTAAAATGTGGTATCACTTATATAGCATCTAACATCACTAGAGCAACGTTTGGAAAGGGAAAGTTGAACTTTTACTTGACTATTTTTTTAGTAAAAAAAAAATTCTGTACAAAGATTCAAATTCCATGTTTAACAGTGTAAATGAGTATTTATTCAACATTCACCTCTATTTAACAATGTTTTACTGATCTGGAGATAGATGTAATGTGATATGTAGTTGCTAAAATGAATAGGTACTGAATTTAACAGGTGAATGAAGTTTGTTACAAATACTAACATTCTTCAAGTCTAGAGTAGGTTACATTGTTCATATTTTATTCAGGTATGCTGCATTGTGTTTTTACTTAAAAAGTTAAGTAAAATGGAAAACAGAAAAAAAAAGATTAATTGTAAAAATAATGAAGAAAACCCTTTGTTTGTTGGAGGTAAAGAAAATAAAATTATGCAAGCCAGAATCTTGTGGAACTAAAACCTATGACACTTTGAGAATAGCCTAGAAAATGATAACTTCTTTTAAGATTTGCATAAGGGTTTTTATAATTTACATACCCACAATCCTATAGATAACTGTTCAGGATGCTGCAGGATGTTTGCAGAGGAAATCATATAGCCTTTAGAATGTAACTTTCTTTTTTGGGTTACTGTGTTAGTCCTGTTGAAGATAAATAAATCTGAAAACAACTATCCCTGAGTTAGTGATACAAAAACTTTGCTGGAGGTATGGAGGGTGTTACATCTCCATGATCTGTTTGTCGTCTTGAATTTGAGACTCAGCATGCCTCGTTAGAAATGTACTGAAATCTTTTGGGGGTATGTGGGTGTTATAATGAAGAAACAGACTTAAAGAAACAGAAGACTAAGTATCAGCTGAAAATGAGATCTGTTTTGTGCTTCCATTCCTTCCTCCAAATATAAATTGTAAATGTGGGACTGAGAACTCTTTGAACTTCTTTCTAAACTTCTAAGTGAGACTGGACTGTTACGTGGAAAAAGAAAATCCAAAGTTAATATAAAACTGGAGGTAGTAGTCAAGGAATTTTATTGACACAATTATAAGACCTGAAGCTGATGGACTGAATATTTAAATTATTTGTCAGGTTTCATAAATATTTTATGATTTTCTTTAAAAGTTTATATTTTGAAATAAAGTTTGAGAAATAAGAAAAAAAGACATGATATAGTCTAAAATAAAAGTATTTTTTTTAAATGTGGACCACTACACTTCTGTATGTTCAGTTCCTAAATTCAGCTCCTAGACCAGTCTGTCCTCAGATCATTTCCAATTATATTAGGGAATGTATTATGCTAAACATCAACCAAAAGTTGCTTTTAATTCATCGTTTACCACAACAAAGTCTTCGTTCTGTAATGTTATCAGCATATTAGTTTTCTGTATGATCTGGAATGCTATAGATCTTGAAAAAACAAACTTTGATCAAAGATCTGAACTTACATATACTAATTCTTCCCATGTTTAGAGTTGATAGGTTAGTGAATATTTTTTGCATTAAATAAGCAAGTTAATTTTAATATTTTTAAAAACCTATGGTAATTTGCATGCTTTTCTAACGCCTCTGTACTTGACTGAAATTTATAATAGGAAGAAAAATTACATGTAACGATGTTTGTCTTTGACCTTCCACATTGATTAAAATGGTAACTCTCTCTAGTTCTTTTTCATCACCTAAACGACGAAAAAGTTTGACTTTGTCATTTCCTAGCCATCCCTTTCCCTTTTTACTTTCCTCCCTCCCTCTCCCACTCTCCTGAAATACTTTAACCTACCCTTACGTAGATAGGCACAAGGTCATACAATAAAAGAACATCCAAAGCTGCAGCTATGTGACTTCAGTGCTTTACAATCAGTTTGTTTACTTACATTAATACATATGCACAAGATCTTAGAGTCCATTCTTCCCTTCACGTCTTTCCCTCCCCCAAGCACCTTCCTATGTGCTAAATGAGACTAAGCAATGCACTAAGGAAGCCCGAGGCAAAAGAACAAGCAAGCATTTTTCATACATATTTGCACCGCTTATCAGAAAAAAAATTAATGACTCAAGTTTTAATCTTCTCTCAATTTTGATGAGATGCCAGCCATTTGTAGAATTCTTAATTGACCTTTGAAATATAAATCAAGGAGTTATTCACCAAATTAATTCTTCTGAAAAGAAGTCCTGAAGAGGAAACCCTCCATGAGTGGGTGGGCTTGTTGGAACACAGTGTAAATGAGGAGTACGTAAAATGACCCAGAGTTTGCAGGATGATATACTTGCTTTTTATTTACAGAAGACTGGCTTACCATATAATGATAAAGGATTGCTCGTATTATTTTACAAGCCAGAACATAAAAAGATTTAATGTTGCCCTGGTATATGGCAAACTTTAGGTCGAATGTGTTTGATTTGGAATTTGTGGTCCTATTATAATGAGGCAGAACAGAGACACTGAATGGCTTTCTGCTTCAGGTGTTGTTCTGGTAAAATCAGTGTAACAAAGGCCAAGTCTCCTGGTGCTTCGAGCTTCATAAGATCACTGCTGATCTTCTACATCTGGATGAAATAAAAGGCTAGATTGCCAGTGAATATATTATTACCTAGATTGGCTAGATTACCAATGAATATAATTAGGTATTTTTACTGAAAGCAGATATTTTTGTTTTTAAAAGATTTCCTCTACTCAAGCATAGTAGCCTGCTTACGTGACAGTTCTTACGTGATGCTTCATTTTCAGTCGTGAGCTTTCTTTCATCTGGTAGGCTCCATGCCTAACACTAGCACTATGATAATTTTCTCTAAATCTGGCCTTGCATGTCAGTTAACTAGGAAATTGGGGAGTTTTATCAATGTATGTAAATATCTGCAGGGAGAGTATAAGGAAGACTGAACCAGGCTCTCTTCAGTGCAGCCCACTGACAGGACAGGAGGCAGTGGGCACAAACTGAAGCACAAGATGTTTTGTGTGAACATCAGGAAACAGATCTTTACTGTGAGGGTGACTGAGCGCTGATACGGTTGCCCAGGGAGGTTGTGAAGTCTCCATTCTTAGAGAGATTTGGAAGTTTTCAGGGTGCATGGTCCTGGGCAACCAGCTCTAGGTGGCCCTGCTAGAGCAGGAGTTTTGGACCAGGTGACTTCCAGAGGTCCATTCCAACCTCAACATTCTCTTATTCTGTGAAATTTTTAATTTGGTTTTCTTATTTTCTCTAACTGTGGAATATTTTAAAAAATGACAAAGGAGCTTTCCAGCTCTGAAAGAGTCATCCAGCTCTTTTATTTTTGTGGTCTTTGTATATAGAAGCAGATTTGTTTTCTCTGGACTTCTACTGGGAACAAAATTGGATCACTGGAAAAACCATTCCCTTTTAAGTGTTGCACAGCTGTGTTACTTTTCCCATCTGATACAGGCACTGTTGCTCCTAGTAAGTGTAACTCAAGCAAAATGTCTTCATCTTATGCTCACTTTTTTTTTTTTTTTTTTTTTTTTTTTGCTTGAAGCTGCAAAACAGATCTAAAGATAGAAATCTTAGTACTATTTGTTAGCTTAGACTTAAATAATGGATTTTTCTAAATTTTAAAAATCAAACTAGTAATACTGTTTACACTCTTGAGACAATTTGTAGGAAAACCTTTGAAAACATACAGAAATAATAACCAGAGTGCATGATGTAGTTATGCCCTAATGGTCTCAAAAGGGAGAATACATCTATTTTGTTCTTTCCACTTCTTGAAGACAAGTTTTTCAGAAAGTCTATGATAAGTGATATGAGAAAAGTCTATGATAGGTGATATGAGAAACTAAATATAATAGACTTAGAGCTGCTGTTTTTCCAAGAGTGAAGAAAAAATTTAAGCAAGAGCTGTTTTCGTGACAGGATTTGCAAGTCCAAAGGAGAAGAGTGAAGCTGGTGAAGGGTAGAGCACAAGTCTTATGAGGAGCAGCTGAGGGAACTGAGGTTATTTAGCTTTCAGAAGAGAAGGTTGAGGGGAGACCTGATCGCTGTTTATAACTATCTGAAGGGAGGTTGTAGTGAGGTGGGTGGTGGTCTCTTCTCCCAAGTAATGAGTGATAGGATGAGAGGAAATGTCCTCAAGTTGAGCCAGTGGAGGCTTAGATTGGATAATAGAAAAAAAATTCTTCACTGAAAAGATTGTCAAGTGTGGCAACAGGCTGCCCAGGGAAGTGGTGGAGTCACCATCCCTGGAGGTGTTTAAAAGGTGTGGAGATGTGGTGCTTAGAAACATTGTTTAGTAGTGGACTTGGCAGTGTTAGGTTTACGGTTGGACTTGATCTTAAAGGTCTTTTCCAGCCTAAATTATTCTGTGATTCTATGGCTATTTCTTGTCTCTTAAGAATGTATTGTGCCATACACTCTTAAGATTTGATATGAACATTACTAAGTTTGTACTAAGTTTGATCAAATAATAAAAGTAATAGCAATGTACAGATTTACTATCTAGAAGCCCCCTTGGAGAGCGGTCACAATGTGACATATGTGTAGTCCAGTGTACCTTGATGCTGTTCTTGTTTTAGGCTTTGTTTTTCATTTGAGGAAAGCAGAATTCTGTTTTGTTTTTGTGCCTGATGTAATACAGATATCTTCCTGCATCATCTATGGAAGAAGGATGAGACAAATAAGGAAAAGTAGTTGCTGTTATCCAGAACTTGTGATTTTTATTTTTTTTAATCAGTTGGGCTGAAGCAGGATGGTACTTCAGTTGTTTGAAGACTGTCAAGATATTGAAGACCACTCAAAGAAAGTAAACTGTTCCAAAGACATGCTTAGGTACAGCCCTCTAAATCTCTTCCAGGAGGAACTGGGTATTTAAGCAAAGATGTCGTTCTGCCCATCTCAAAAACTGTGAAATTGTTATCTCAGCTGAACGAAGTGCGTTTGTGACACATGGAGTACTGCCTTACTCACTGGCTGTCAAGCTTTTCTTGACTAAGAAAGAAGCAATTTGAATGCACTTAATTCTTCTTACAGCTCATGGTGGTGTGTATTCAGTTCTTTAACCATTCAGTTTTTCACATGTGTGCAAGGACTGAATTGTGTAAGTTGCTTGGAAAATGAGTGAACCTTAAATTGTTTGAATCTTATGTAAAATTATTGTAGTGTTGAAGACTGGATTATGTTGTTCTGTGATTTGTGAAGGTCATTACTGATGTTGCAGAACTACTGGATTCATATTCCTGCCATGACAAGGACAAGCAATTACTTAATACCCCTGAGTCTAGATTCATAAGCTTTACTTAGTATAACGTAGTGAAAACTATTTATTCTCCTATCTTTATAATAGGGGTGTATTTACAATAAGATGAAGAGAATTCCTATGGATAAGTGTTGTGTTTGATATATCACAGGCATGTGTGCATAAAATGGTGACATCAGGTTTTCTGCTAATTTGAAAAGTAGGAAATTAAGCTGGAAAGAAAGCTGACAGCCTGACAGAGGGCTTGAGTTGCAAATACAAGCTTTGTTAGCTATAATTGAAGAATGAGTTTACCAGTACTGCTTAAGGTCCTATTAATTTTTTTATCAAATGTATTAGGAGTGTGAATTATGTTCCAATGAGGAAAACAGGAAAGAGTACAGACTCTGGAATGTTGAGTGCAATGCTACAATACAGCTGTCCAAGATAGATTTTTAGTAGGAACTTGCTAAAAGCTTAGAGTTTAATTAAAACCCCAACTTTTTGTGAAATATCAGAAGTTAAGAGCTTGGAGGGGGCTGTTGAGGAGAACAGATATTAAAGGCTTTTAAATGAACGTGTCAGGTCACCTTATTATAGCGAAGCTGATTGTGTTATTTGAACCGTATATACACAGCAGAGGAACTTTTTTTTTTGTATGAGAACATCTATGGCTGTGTTTATAGGAAGTCCCCGTAGTGGATACTGTCCATTGCCAGGAGTCATTGGCAGCAGTGAATAATACTCCAGACATCTGAAGGAATCTCCAGTGTGAAATTCTGGAAGTATCAGCTGGTGTCCTGACCATTGCTGACACTGCAAGGTGACAAGTCTGGTGCTAGTCTTTGAAAAGGTTTAGGGCAGGAAATAGGAAAAATAGCAAGTCTTCACAGTGGGAAAAGTTACCAGTAGGATTTCCAAAGTATGTCCTCTGACCTTTGACGTTACAGTCAGAAATGTTTTGTGAAATGGCATGGATTCTTGGACTAAAAAGCTGCCATGTAAAATGAAGTTATTTAGGATGATTAAACCTGTAGCTTATTCCAGAGAGTTGCAGGAGACTCTCACTGAGTGGCTGGATGATATCAAACAAAGTATTAAAGTGTGTGAAGCACAATGCACTAATCTAGTTATCCAAACTATGGAATAAGTCTTCATTCACTGTAAAAAGTGCCTGGCAAATGGTCAAATATTGTGTTACTGTGAAAGTTATTGGGTGGGAAAACAGAAAGCATTTGTAGGCTACAAGAAAATTAGTCTTGGGCTGCATGTGGACCTTGACCAATGCAGGGTAGATGCAAGAGAGACTAGTCTTATTAGAAATTCTTTTGCTAGATGAGGGGGAAGAAAACCCGGCAATTATTGGCACTCCCTTGTCCTGGGCAGTTTTAAGAAGCTCTTCTATGCATGTCAATGTGTCCATGGCCGATGCTTGAGCAGATGGCATGTTTCCAGTCCAACTCAGTTTTTGTAGAACTACCTTTGCAGACATACATTGGCATGTATACTGGTGTTACAGGTCTGTTAAAGTAGTGGTCCTTGAGAGAGCCTTAGCTTTGCAGTAGTTTGTAAACCTTCTTGCATAGCATTGATTTTCACTAATTTGTTCTGTTACTGTAAGCATGCAGGAAATGTATTATGTGGTTAAGGGAGTGTCATCAGGTGGTGGGCTTGGGTTGATGGATTTTCTTTACCAAAGTGGTTGTATAAATCAATGGTACTTGAATCTCTTCACATGGTCAGGACTGGATTCAGTATTATCTGAAAGGATAGAACGCATGTAAAAAATAAAGAAGTAGAATAAAGAATAAAAAAGGACTCAAGAGTAATGACTGTGTTCTACCTTTAAGTAAAGGCAATGAATTTTTGAAAAACACGAAGTAGTGTAGAGCAGCTTGGACAAGAAAAGTGAGAGAGCGTGTATGTTAGACATTACATACATGTGAAACAAACTGTATATGAATATAGGGATAGGTTTATTACAATACCAGTAGTAGAGTGAGACAATGAAAACAAGCAACAGATTGTAATGAAGGATGATACGTATGTATCTTTGTGTGTAATGAGGTGATTTTTTTTGACAGACGAAAGTATAGCTGGATTAAAACCGGTGCAGGATGAGTTAATGAATGATAGGTCTCAGCCCAAGAGTTTAGTTACGAAGTGTGGCTCATGAAGTTCCTGATCTGCTTGCTGGAAGAATGAACATGGGAAAAGATTAGTCCTGTTCTCGTACTATTCCTTAACATCTCAAATAAACACTGTGACAATTATGATGGTATTTTAATGTTTAATGAAAGAATGGAAGAGATGGTTTGAGAAGTTCCTGCATATTGCTTTCTCTAGCTCTATTCTGGCATGACTTGAAGGGAAAGTGGCTGGTTCTAAACTACCTTTGGGAAGCAGAGGTATTGACACGATAAATTAGTATTCAACTTTTGATTTTACTTGGGAGATCAAATGATATTAACATAGATCAAAGGGTATTAAAAATAGCTTTAAAGTGACTTGTGAAGCTGCCCCATAAGCAGGTTCTTGCAAGTTCTGCAATTTTCCAGACAGTAGGGATGGAAGTTATTGCAAAACTATGATTGTTTCTGTGGTGGGTAATAACAGGACCTCGGTAGTCTCGGTTTCATGCTGCATGGCTTAGTGGCAGCTGGAAGAGGTGTGCTGGTAACTGGCTTGTAGTCGCAGATGTTCCTGAAAAAGTTGGCTGTTACAGGTAAGCAAGGAGAACTGACTTGGTTTCTGCTCTTTAGAGGAGACCTGGATTATTGCAGGATTGTTGTTGTTGAGATGCACCTGAAAGATATGGGACCTTTTTGGGTCTAGTAATGATCAATTTCCATAATGCTCTCGGTGTCTTGCATTAGGGATTCTTGAAGGAGAAGCAGCTCAGAAGGGATCTGTGAGGCTGCATTCATTTTTATGAAACAACCTGTCATTTATTTTCTTGAGTGGTAAGTTACATAGTTATGTGGTGTCCTCAAATTAGTAGAAATCTTGTTGAGTAATCAGAAAAGTATGAATCACTGATTAGCATCTTTATACAGTCAAGAGTACTGTTTTCTGTCTAGAACTAATTAAAATATATTTTAATGGTAACAGGATGTAATTGAAACAAAACATAATAATTTTTGAAGTGCATTTAAATGCATTCTCTTTTTGCCATTCCTTCCTTTTTCTGCACTGGAAAGTGGGAAAGCAATGTTCAGCTTTTGTTTTTCTTCATTTAAGGTTTCAATTTTTATTCAGACAAAAATACTCTATTAAAAATTACAAACAAAAGTGTTGACAAGTTGTCTAGCTATAAATTAACAATCTTATTTTTGTATCCGTTTCTACTACACAGAAGATTTTATATCATAGTCTCAAGAGACTATGGGGAGGTTTTTGGGGAAAAAAAATTCTGGATGATGTTTTTCTGCCCATAAGTATCTTCTCCATCTTGTTGGCAGTTTAGGCATCAACAGGCGGGTCCTGAAATTGGGAATGATGGAGAGATGCATCTTCAATCTCTGCATTGTTAGCAGTAGAGCTCTAAAAAGGGAAAGAGTCTGGTAGCCAGCTTCTAGGAAGCTGTGCATGGCAGAGTTGGCTCATTCATATATTTTAGTTATCTCCCTTCATAGGCTTTCAAAAACTAAGTCTTTTGTGTATGTTCTGCCTATTCTTTTGCACTGGGAAAATAAACAGTAGTATCTTTCCTTTGTAAGTTGTATGGTCTTCCTAAAGAATGTTTTTATCTCTTTGTTTCAGTAGGTGTTTTTCCCATCACTCTGTTTCTCCCTAAATTTAGACGGTAGTTTCTTCAGGTTGAGGAATGTGTTTATATGTACAGAAATAGCCATATCCACTTGGATTCTCATATAATTCATTTTCTAAATAAATATTTTTAAGCTGAGAGTTGCAACTGGAGAGGATACCTGGTTAAAAGTAAGTCTACTCGGTAACGTATGAGCTCAAGCAGCTCACTACTTTTAGATAAATGCATGCGTGTTATGAAGGATTTGTTTCATTTCTTAACTTATTAAAACATATTGATCAGTTAGTTGTAAGTACTACATTGTATGAAGAATTAAATTAAAAAAATATATAGCTTTTTGCATTCTCATAGCTTTTTGCATTCAATTAGTACTTGAAAAACTCAAGCGTTATCTTTCCTTGTAATTTGTAGTAGTCTGCAGGGTGTTCATGCTAGACAAGAATTGTTTTTTTAACAAGTGGTAATTTCACAGGTTCCTAGTTTTGCTATTTTTGCAAAATTACTTTAGCCAGTTATAAAATTAAACTGTAATCAGTTCTTTTATTAGATTCAGAGTTTTTATAGACTTGATCAATGGGGATTGTTATGAAATACATGTTACTTTCAGTGCATTATTTGCCAGCCCTTGTTGGTGGTGTTCTTCCCTGCTTTCCAGGGTGGTGCAAACTCTTAGATATTCTTGAGATGGCAAATTCTTAGATATTTTTTTCAGAAGGAGTTGAAATTCAGCAGGGAGTCCAGGTTTGGCAAAAGAGCTTAAAATTTCATGTGAGTAGTATTCTGTGCATTGTGTGATGGGTGGATATGGGCTAATATTTGCCTAGTTTCCTGTGAAATGCATTTTTGTCAGAGCTATTAATAATTTTATTTATTTAAGGTTAATACATAGAGCCCAGTTCAGTACCATGTTGCATTTGCCTTCACAAGAAGAGCAGTGTATATTGAGCAGGCTGTTTCAGGCAAGCAGCATTCGGACAAAATCTTTTTGTAAGAGACCTAGCGCAACTCATACGGATCAGAAAGGAGCCGTGTCAGGCTGAATCACTTCATCAGCCTGGCATAACGTTGCTTGTCAAAAATGACAGCGCAGTATACAAGCTGGTGAGCAGGAAAAAGATGGAAAATAGAACTGGTACTTTGTCAGTGGTGGAAGATATTTTTATGTCCGTCACACAAAAAGGTAATCTAGGAATAAGTGGGAAAGATCGCATTAGTGAAAGTGAAAGGTCTAGTGACAAACAGAATTAAGGGGACCAAGGCTGTGTTTGTTGGGCTGTGCTGTCCATTATGCAACTGCATTTCTCAGGTATTTCAATATCAGTGCTGGTCTCACAGTTGCTGAGATTTTCTTTTTTTCTTGGTATAAGGTGAATGATAAGATATTTTTAAATGTTGGTAGTGTTTCAATATGATTGGTTGATGTTGGAGGAATGAAAAATGAGCTTTCATCACCTCCACCCACCAGCCAAAGCTGGATGTGGAAATTTCTCGTGAATGTGGGTGGGTATAAGGTATATTTTATTTGAAGAACTTAAAACAAACCATCACCTTCATTCCCTTCGCACCCCTGCTCCTCCTGCTTCAAACTCAGAAAATGAAGGCAGTTCCTCAAAATCTGATTTATAGTGTCATAAATCAAGAATTTAAAATTGCACATTTTTAGGGAAAATAGTTATCGTACAGTAGCATGCCAGTTTGCTCCATAACATTCACTTAATATTGCACATTACAACTGCATCAAATGTTTGAGAAAAGGGTCTTTTACTTTGTGTTGTTATTTTACCTTGGCACTTACCAGAGTGAACAAGCTTTCTGAAGCCTCAGAATTACTATTAGAACTGCTAATACTCAGAATTATTTCGGAAGGAAGTGACAGTTTCTCTTAAACTGTCCAGTTAACTGCTATTCTCTGCCCCCTCTTCTAGCCTGTTCTACTTACTAGACACTTTGCTCCGCTATGGTTTGGATTTACAGTTTTATTTTGTATAATTATCAAATCTTAGTAAAAGACATACAACACTGGAGAGGCAAACTGGGAATCCTTGTGCGTTTATTTCAACAATTTGAATCACTTTATACCTCCCCTACTTCTCTGTAAGATATCCATACTCTGCATTTATATATTGTCTGTAGCTAAGCCCTTTACCGAATTACATAACACAATCAGTTAATATGAAATACAGCAATTTCTTTTTTTTTTTTTTTTTCTTCCTAAAACGGAGCTGGAAGTGGAATAAGTAATAAAATTTTTCATTTGCGCGTGTGCTTCTGAAATAAAACCACAGGAATGTTACAGACTTTGCTTATCTGTATCTGAACAAACAGATGAGAGATTCATAAAAGCACTAGAAACAATTTGGTGAGAAGAAAAATAAAAAAGAAGAAAATCTCCAGATGTTATGTTAAAGAAGCAAGCTTGGCAGCCCTTTAATAGTTACTTCCATAGGATTCAGAGAGAGGCAGAGAGTTGAAACTCTCTGAAAACCTACATTGGTCCTAATGTGTGCATTCTCCTCCATGAGTCCTTTCATGGGGAAGGCTGAGAGAGCCCTGAACAGGGCTCACTCTAAGTTTTTTTAAGGCTATTTTTACTGCCTATGAAATATTTGAAGTTTTTTTTCTAATCTGGAGGCTTAATTATCTAGCTATCTACAGATAAGGACTGGAAGAGTTGTTCCCAGTCTAGTTTTCTGTGCTGCTTGTCTGCTACTTACGTGGAACAAAAACCTCTTAAGTACTTTGCTTTTATTGCTTATTTACTTAATGGCGTCTCTACTGAAATTAAAGTAATAGAGAATTTTTTTCGTGAGGCAAATATTGGCCCTTAGTGTATAGAAGTCACTAAATTGATGCAGTTTTCTGAAGTATTATATTGCAAGATACCTGCTACAACAGGGATCCTGTTCTTGAGTTGGTAGCCTAAAAGTGCAAGGTTTTGCATTCCAAATATGGGTGAGATCTGTGTATAAGAAAAATGTATCCTGGAAGTCTTGAAATATTGTTCCAACGCATGTTGTTTTGGGAAAAAAGATCCTCCCCAGGTTTAATGTGCAAAATCTAGTTCAAGCTTTATTGTAAGAGAACTTTAGGATCATGTAGCATCATCTTTGAACCACCCATAGTGTGTAGCTGGACTTGGTGAAGTTGTATACTGCTTAGCACTATCTGAACTATAACTGTCTCTGTCTTGAACCCCTCTCCTCCTGCTTCTCTGTCTTTTCAGCTCTTGGAGTCTTACATCCAAAGTCTTTAATTCCAGACATGTCATATTTTTTCAACTGTATTTCACCCGTTAGTCTCATTTCCTTTGCTACCCCTTTTTTGTTTGTCATGCTCTCTTTCTCCACTACTTTGAGATGCCTCCCAGCATTGTCTCGCAAGCAGTCTTGTGGAATATTACTGCTTTTTTGTACTGTGATGTATTTTAGGGCTGGGCCTATAGAACTCTGTTATTAACCTCTCTGCAGCCTGACAATTGCCCTTTTAACAAAGTATGGAGACTTTTTTTTTGTCTAGCTATGCTTTCCTTTCACTTTTTAAAATTAATTTTTGTCTCTGCTGTTCCATCTGGTTTTGTGATACTTTTTTCCAACAGTGTATTTTATGTGATTTTTATTAAGAGTTTCAGTGTGATAAAAGCCATATTTATGTGTTAGCTTCTACTGAATTTGCTCTTTGTTTATTTTTCTTTGTTGTTTTTAATTTTTTTTTTCCCCCTCCTTGTATTTATTTTGTTCTGGGCAATAAGATTCTTGCCATAGAAGAGTGAGCTAGCTAGCAGAACAGGGCTTAAATGTGAAGATTTTTATTTTTATTTATTTAATTTTTTTTTTACCTGCTCATCTTAGTGATGAGTGATCCTGAGTAGAAATTAATAAACCTAACAGTGAGTTGTGTAAAATTAAATTTGTCTATTAAATTGTCTAACTCTCAGAAATAATTTGGAGCAATATTAAGTGTCTGCCTATGTAATTGTCTGTAGATATGTATGTTATTGTCTTGTTCCTTCCTCAGCTTGATTATGCAGCACCCAAAATGATTCATGAAAGGTGAAGATGGTTTCTGTTGAATCTGATGGGACAATTATGTGTTTGGAGGGTGATGTAAGATTACCCCAGCGCTTTTCATTATTTTGGGTACTGCAGGTTGGTATGTGTTTAGTTTGAAATGAAAGGGTAAGAGTAAGAGCCTTTTTATATGACTCACTATTACCTCAAATGGAAATTTTCCAGTATGCTACTTTAAGTGAGTCTATCTGGCAGCATGGCACTTAAAATAATGTTATGATTTATCAGGATAGAATCCTCTTATACCAATGTGATGCCCCTTTCAGTCTGGAGTAAGTAATCAAATTTTTAAGGCTTTGACTAGAGGTGAAACTTTATAACCTTTGCTTCTTTGAAGGCGGCAGCAATTTTTTTAATTGTTAAAGATGATAAATAGCTGTCCAAGTAATTGTACCTTGTAAAGATTGTAAGGCACTGATCACTCAGAGTAGCAAATGTGCTTGCTGACCTTTGAATTAAAGGAGAAATTGTGGCAGATATTAAAAATTATTGCCTGTTGGTAGTTTTCCTTCCCAAAAGTTAAGCCTGTCTGTGATTTTGAACTTGAATAGCATGGTTTAGATAATGTTATAATTCCTTTTTTCATGGAAACTATTGATTCATTAGATATCATGTAATATGAAGCTGTAGCATTCTCAAGCAAATGCTAATTTGTCAAAAGATTAGTATATTCTCTGGATATAAATTACAAAAATAAATTATGACAATTGATCAGTTGCTATGAGACATTCAGAACTGAATAAGGTCTGGCAAGAGAGAAGCGTAAATTAAGACAGTTTGGAGTAATTGTTTTAGATAGACTACAGGTGTCTGCCATTACATAGGTGTTGATCTTAAGTGCATTCCATATATACTTCCATTTGCTTCTGTTGGCTTCACCCCCCCATATCCCTGTACACCCACCATCTCTGAAGGTGCCTTTTGTGTAGAACTGTTGAGCCTTGCAGGAGAGAGGCATTTCTCTTGATAATTCTAGCAATATGCATCATTTTATATGCTGATTTTATCACACATTGTTCAAATTGGTTCATTAAAATTAAACATCATTGACTACTTCCATACCCACCTGCACTACCTTAATTTCTGTTTTGCTGAATGACTGAGCTGTACGATTACTTGCAAGCCTTGCCTCACCCTTGCTATGTCGTGCATTAACAAAAAGGCTTGATCATATTAAAGAAAAAAAATATTCGTGCTTTCAAAACATCTTACATCTCTCAATGTATTATTTTTATTCCAATAGTTTCTTAGTAGATTTACAACTAAAATGGTACCTGACCATTGAGATAAGTGATGGTTCTTGTTAGCTATATAGACTTTAACACTTATTTTTAGCTTTTGAAGATATGTAAGGTTTTTTTTTATTTTAATTTTTGTTCAAACAAAGCAGTTATGCCAAGCTCTACAGCCTAATTGCTCCTATGGGTCCCTAAATCTCAGTGCTTGCTTATTATTTATTTCTGTATTTATGTTTTGTGTAATAATGAGAACATTGGAGAAGGGGATGGGGGAAATTGAGATTGCAGATGTGTAGAGTCAGAATGACTTTTCACATTTATAATAGTCGCTGGAATCCTTCTCTACCTCACCTCTCTCCATCTGCGGTTACGCACTCGGTTGCTAGCAACTTTCCCAAAACCAGCCAACCAAAAAACCCCAAACCAAAACAGTTTATTCTTATAAGGTAAGTCATAAGAAGATGTGTAAGTAATTTCTGTTGTTAGTCTCTGATTTTTGCTTGATGAATTAATGCTCAAAATGGCAGTAGCTGTGTTGCACTAAACTTTGCTTTAATGGGGTAAACATTTCCCATAGCTATGGGTTTCTTCACTTGCATACTGTAGTCTGTAGTTCAGTAAGGCACTCCTAAAGAAAACCTGGTATGTCTACGCTGTCAGCTGATCTCCTCATTCGCTCATGGCTCCTGGTTGTGCACACGGCTGTGCTGTGGTCTGGTGTTACCTGACCCCCAAGTCCGTGAGGCGCTGTCCTGGGCACTGCCCTCGGCTGGCAGCATGGATGCTGCGCTCTTCCAGTTCATGCCTTATATTGCCCACCAGCATTACAGCATGGCTTCTCCTCCCAAAAGGCTGGCCTGAGGCATGCAATGATAAGCTCAGCGTTGTGCTACAAGAGTTGCTGAAGCACAGCCCCTTTCCCGCTCTTTCCCATTCCCAGTATTTTCAACTGAGAAAGCGCAAGAATGGTGTGGGGAGGATTGTGTCTTGGAGCTGTGGAGGTGACACACGGGGCCTAGAGGCAAGCACACCAGGCTCGAGGAGGCTGCTTGGCGGGTCTAGGTGGCCTGGATGGAGTTACCCATGAGCATCCAAGGGACAGGTGTCCTTGCTGATCCCTGTGGGCCTGGGAGTATCTGCTCCTGTTGCTGACTTGGACAGCCTAGGGGTCGGCGTTGAAACAAGGTGTCTTCTGTCCAGCAGAGCTCTTTAACCACCTCTCAAGATGACGGTATATTTTATGGAGTAGTGAGCAAAGGTACACGTGCTGGGGAGTGTGGAGAAGGCAGTTCTCTGATATTTAAGGAAGCGCAAATTTGTTTCTCTAAATATATAAGGAAAAGAGAGTGAAGCAGTAGATGCCACATGTCTTAACCTGTGACACTTTCTATATTAAGCTTAGGGAAGAAACTTTTTAATGAAACTGAAACTGCTTTACAGTAGGTGAAAAGCTGCTTGGAAAATGCTGATAGCACCCAATTGTTCTGAATGTTTTCATTAGTACCATGGATGATGGAACAACAAGTGTCATAGAATCATAGAATAGTTTGGTTTGGAAGGGACTTTCAAAGGTCATCTAGTCCAACCCCCCTGCAAGGAGCAGGGACATCCCTGACTAGATCAGGTTGCTCAGAGCCCCATCCAGCCTGGCCTTGAATATTTCCAGGGATGGGGCATCCACCACCTCTCTGGGCAACCTGTTCCAGTGTTCTACAACTCGCATTGTAAAAAATTTCTTCCTTCTACTTAGTCTAAATCTGTCTTCTATTTTGAAACCGTTACCCCTTTGTCCCGTCACAAGAGGCCCTGCTAAAAAGTTTGTCCCCATCTTTCCTATAAGCCCCCTTTATGTACTCGAAGGCTGCTGTAAGGTCTCCCTGGAGCCTTCTCTTCTCCAGGCTGAACAGCCCCAACTCTCTTAGCCTGTCCTTATAGGAGATATGCTCCAGCCCTCTGATCATCTTTGTGACCCTCCTCTGGACTTGCTCCAACAAGTCTATGTTGTCCTTATGTTAGGGGCTCCAGGGCTGGATGCAGTACTCCGGGTGGGGTCTTGAACTTTATGAGCATATCCAAGTTACCAAGCCTGCGAGCCTATTCGAGGGTAATTTGGATTTCAAAATTATAATGTTGGATTGGGATACTACTAATCAAAAATAATTGAAAAATAATGAAAAAATAAAAGGATTTGGTAAAACTGGGCACGCTTGCAGTGATGGTTGGATGGAATGATTAGCAGCATGAGTGCAAGATGAAGTAGTTGATCCGGACAAGTGGTTTTTGTGGTTGCTGTGATTTACTAGTTAAATGTGAGTCCATGCTGTTGTGAAAAAGGCAGCCATTGTTATTACCTTGTATAGGATGTTCTGTATCAAAATATATAAAATAGTCTTTTTGGATTTTTTTCTTAGTGTGTTTAGAATAACAGGTACTTGCATTCATTTTGGAGTGTGAAAGGAGAATTCCCATTCTGGGAAAGCTCAGAGGAAAGCAGCAGAAATGACAGAGGGCTAGACAGCAGCATATCCTCTCTGGAAAGAAATTAAGATTCTTTTCTACAGGAGAGAAAAAGGAAATGGACACTTTCAAAATGTAAAAAGTTGGTGCAGAGAAGGTGGTAATATAGTCTTCATGTTGACTGGTGATAGGTTAAGCAGCAATAATCTTAAATTGCAATATAAGAGATTCAGGTTAATGATTAGCTAAAACGTTAATTGAATTCTGGAATTGAGTGCTTAATAGCTGCCTCTTACCAGAGTCCTAAGTGTTCTCCTCTCTACTGTCACAGTTTCCCCCCTTGAAATGTCTCTATGTGCATAAATGCCGGGAAAAGTTGTGTGTCTTCTGTTTGTGAGAAAAGAAGATGTCAGCTGACAATATGCAGACTTTATTACCTATTTTAATCTATTTTTGTTGGAAAGGATATAGATTTCTTTTTCTTTCCTAATTTGTTGTGGATTTCCATTCTGGACAGGGAAGAATCTGGTTAGCCCTTGATTGGTTTCAGAAGGATTGATAGGTAAAGCATAAGGCAAAATAATTATTTTATCTTTTTTTTTTTTTTAAAAAAAACCCTTCTTTTAGAAACTACTTTGATTAACAGTTGTACTTCTTTTCTAAATTTGTATGATTTTCTCTTAATAGAAAATTTTGTTTTTAAAGTTAAGTGTTAGAAGACAATATTGCGTGATTAATCTCTTCATTTTCTGAGACGCTTCTTTACACTTGAATTCTGAGTATCTTATTTGGACATTCAGAACATTTGAAGGCAGTATTAGGATTCATAATTGTTAACAACTTCAGATTTCCTTTATGGTTTTGGCAAATTCTAATTTTGAAGGAAAAATTTTAGAGACTGAAACTATACTCTTAGTTCAGGATAAATTATACGTTCCCTTAGGAAATGCAACTGCGAAAACTTTATTTAAAAGCTTAATTGCCATTTAAAAAATAAAAGAAAATTCAGTAGCTCTTTGGATGACTTGGTAGTCTGGTTTCTGTACTGTGTTGTCAGAGAAACCAAAATTTGAAATAACTCAATCGCGGAAGAAATTTGCATGAAATTACATTTGGAACACAGATTAAATTCCTAGTCCTAATAAATAAGTACAATGTTTGACTAATGCATATTAGTGTTAAAAGTTCAGAAGTTGCCTGAAATGGAGACTAGGGACCATCCGTCACATGGTACATCTTTTAGTAGATTTCTCCATTTTGTATTTTTTTTAGAATTTTAGTTTAATCACATTAGTTGGTGCCAAGCATTAACTGTTGACCTCATGCAAGTAAAAGAATGCTTTATGGACTTGAATGTATATGCTTAGTGTATTTTGTTGGCATTATGAACTTTAGTATTCAAAATAAAGGAGGATTTAAATAGTTTTAGCATATATGAACTAGCTATTTAGAAAGAAAACAAAAACTCTCTATTAATTGGAAAGTGTGGTGCCAAGATGAAAGATTCTGATCTTCATGAACAAAGATGTTTTCTGAGAACAAAACAAAAATCTCCCAAACAACAACAAAGACCACCAAACCCTATTAATAGCTGTGAATTTCAAATTTTCTCTAAAACAGCAGTCCTAGTTTATATACAGTCTTTCTCCTTGCTGTTTGTCCCATTGCTGAACACTGAGCCCAATTATTTCTTCGAAAACAGCGTCAAAAAAATGCTGGTATGTTAGCATGAGTGATTTTTATAATAGACAGGGTTGTTTGAATCCATCTCAAAAATATTTCCCTGTAGAAGAAAGATGGTGTGTACTAGAGTGTAAAGCCAATTGAGCTGCTAATATAATTTGAGAGGCAAGGGTTTATGGGGAGAGCTTATTTATTTATCTATTCATTTATTTTAAAACAACTAATTCACATGGAAAATATGATGACCTCTCGGGCATCCTAGTCTCCATCATGCTTGATGGAGATGCAGCAAACATCACACTAAGTACAGGTTATAATCATTAGTCTAGATGTAATGTATTAATGCTAATCAGTTTAAGTATCTGGAGGAGAAGAGTCGTTGACGTCTGTGGAAGGGAGGGCTGTTAGCAAGAGGTGAAGCATGATGAGAGTTGTCACACACCATAAAACCTGTGTGTTTTATCTGTGAGCTCCAGCATTTAGAAGAGAAATGAATTCCAGTTTCTAAACTTAAATTTTTAATGTATTTTCTAAGCCTCTCTAGAGTATCAAGACAAATGTTTCAACTGTGTTTTGGGTGATTTCTTGTTCCGTTGTTGCTTTTATTACCTGCATGAATTATTTCTGTTGCACAGCAGACATTTAGGGTTTTTAATCTTGTTTTTGTAGTATTTAATGTAATGGATTATGAATCCTCCTATTCCTGGATAGGATTCGTCAATGCATTTTTGGGGTATGTAGGATCTGTGGATTTTGACTGCTCTCTTCAGGTGGCATTACTTATTATGGTTATCATGGAGAAGCACTGTACAGCTGTTTGCGTTTGCAAGATCAACATCACAGTCAGTAGCTGGAAAATCAAAAGAAATTACAGAGGTAGCTGTCTGTAGATGCTCCTTTTTTTAGCCTTTTCCTTTCTGTCTATGTAAAATTCAGAGCTTTATGGGGCATTCAGTGTTAATGTACCACGCTTGTTAAATTGCTCAATATTTTCTTTTACAAATATGCATGACTGTGTGTAGTTGATGGTCTGAAGATGGATTGAAAACTTCCTTGGAAATAATAAACTTCAAGGTTTCCAGCTTTCTTTTCCTTTAAGCAAGTATTCAGTTCGCTAAGTAGTACTGCAGTTGTAGTGGCAAAGACGTGATTCCTGGTTATTCTCATCTGGAGCGTGAACCACTACAAAGTAAGGTGCTGTGTTGGTTTTGTTTAGTGAGGTTGAGGGGGGGCTACGGTGGCACCTTCTGCAAGAAGCTGCTAGAAGTTTCCCCTTTGTCCGGTGGACTTGGCTGGGCCTAGGACAGACCTGCCGCTGGCCAGGGCCGAGCCAATTGGTAGCAGAATGTTTCCTGATAACACCTCTGCGATAACATATTTAAGAAGAGGAAAAATACTTTTTTTTTTTTTTTTTTTTTTTTTTTTTTTTAAGAAGCTGAGCGGGGGCAGAGAGGGGGAGGCCTTGCGGGCCTCACGGCCCTCACCCTAGACCTGACTTGGCCCAGCCTGGCCTGACCACAAAAAATGGAGAGGAGAGAAGATGTGAAGAGAACCTGAGAGGTGTCTGCCTGAGCTGATTGTAAAGAATTTCTTGTGAGAGGGGTGCGGCTGCAGACACCAAGGTCAGTGAAGAACGAGTAGGAGGAGGAATTTAGCTCCTGGCCAAGATTCCCCTGCAGCCTGTGGTGAAGCAGGTTGTCCCCTTCGCAGCACCATGTGGAGCACCCCACGCCGGGGCAGGTGGATGCTTGAAGGAGGCTGTGGCCCGTGGAGGGCCTGCGCTGGGGCAACTGTTCCAGAGGGACTGCATCCAGTGGAAAAGGACCCACGCCGGAGCAGTTTGACGAAGGACGGTAGCCCATGAGAGGAACCCCACGCTGGAGCAGGGGTGGAGTGTGAGGAGTTCTTCCCCTGAGGAGGAAGGAGTGGCGTAAAGTGACAAATGATGAACTGACCATAACCCCCATTCCCTCCCCCCCGTGCCACTCAGGGCAGGGGCAAGGAGGTAGAGATAATTGAAATGAAGTTAAGCCTGGGAAGAGGGAAGGGGTGGCGGGAAGTTGTTTTTGTTCTCTTTCTCATTTCCTCATTATCCTGCTTTGGTTTTAATAATAAATGAATAGTCTTCCTCAAGTTGAGTCTTTTTTTGCCCATAATGGTAACTTCAGTGATCTCTCCCTGTCCTTATCTCAAACCTCTAGCCTTTTTTCTTATATTACCTCTCTGTGTTCCCTTGGAGAGTGGAGGAGTGAGAGAGAGACTGTGTAGCTTGATCTTGAGTAGGGCTAAACTATGGCAAGTGTGTACTTCAGAGGAGAGGACAGGTGATATTTTGAAGAAGAGGTAACAGTTTGCTATTAGATATGTTTTCTGAATCTGTACGTATTATTTCCATGGTTTAAACATCATTCTATATTGTTTTTCAAAACTCTTACCGGTAGTGCCTCTTACTAGCCATTGTTTCTTAATTCATGTTGTGCATTTAATCAAAGGGATATACAGTTTCTTATGTGTACGTTCTACACCTGTAAAAGGAACAAAATCTAAAAGTGAAAGATGATTCTTCAGCTCACTGTTGCATAAAACAATGTTCTGAGGAAAATTGTTTTCATAACAGGAAAAATTATTATCTGATGCTAAGAAAAAGTGGTTCGAAACAAGGGAATGGATATTCTTCAGTTACCAAAAGAAAAGTCTAATGAAACTATTTTATAAACTTCCCATGCTTTAAATAAATTCTAAGACTACTTTCAAGAAATACAGGGCATATAATTCCCTCTTTTGAAAGGTCTGTAATAACAATTGTAATCTTCTGTCGTGTATGGTAATGATTACGGCTTTTGAGCCTTTATTTAACTGTTAGTGATCCTTGGGAGTGGTATTCTCAGCAGATTGTTAATTCTTACTTTCTGCTGTCACACGCTTATGCAGGGAATGACCTGTTTAATTTCTATTTTAAATTTCAGTGTCTTAAGCTGATAGGAGTATGTATCTTCTCAATGCACTTTAAATACTGTTGCTTTTGGAAGAACAGTTATTGTGTTAAAGACACTCTGAATATGAATGCTCCTTCAAAAATTTTACTTTCCCATTCTGTTAAAATCTGAATGCTGCCTAGTACTTAGGAGAGGAAAAAAACCTCTCCTAAGTAGGATTTTTTTTTTTGGTTGGCAACGAAGAGAAAATAATCTTAAAGCTGTTTTTTGAGCTCTGAAGGCTTTCCAGCTATTTGAAGGAAGTTACTTTATCTAAATGTTTTAGTTTGGGTTTTTTTTTTTTTTTGTTTTTTTTTTTTTGTTTGTTTGTTTGTTTGTTTTTCCTGGGTAAAACCCCCTTGTCTGTGTATGTATTACAACTTCAGTTTCCTCTTGTATCTTGACCTGACTCTGGTGGTTTTTGGCCCATTCCAGGAGTCAGTTTGTTTCCCTCACCTGGGAAGAAGAAAAACTTTGCTGTCCCCTTGCCTCTCTCAAGAGAGGGGCAAGAGACCTGGGTTGTTTTTTTGCTGGATTTGGGTGTTGATTTGGTTCATGCGAGAGTCAGATGAGCAGGGATGGAGGAGGAGATGGGAAGTGTGTGTGTGCTGGAAGGAAAGGCCTTGTATGTTTCAGTGGCAGTGAGTTAGCTTTCAGGTCACCTCGGCTGACATCTGTGAGTTCTTCGTGAACTCGTTTTTGTGCACCACAGCGAACACACAGTACATGAAATACCTATGCAAATGCTCAGTGCTCACATTTTCTATAAGACTGCCTTAGAATACTTTTAATATTTTAAAATTTTGCTTCAACTTCTTTCTAAATAAATATTAACCCGCAGAGGAAGTGGATGATTTGATCTCCATCTGCTTGTAACTTTCTCAGTAAGGAAAAGTGTGTCTCTTTACTCAGCAATTGAAGAATCTAAATGCCCCTTGGCTTGAGAGTCTATTTAGGTATTTGATTTATGTTCAGTAGTGGTGATACAGTGTAATCATAGTCCTATAGGTGGACACAGAATCACCAGCACATCACGGAATGTCTGGTCCAAAAATGAGTGGAACAAAACTAAGACATAGGGAGACATCTGTGCATTACTATCATCTTACCCAGCCAGGTAATAAACTTTACAGCAATGGTGGAGCAAAATGGATTTAACTCTTTCCTGCACCTGTATTTCATATAGTTGAAGTTGTTGGAAGTGTTTGTAAGTGTCTGTCTTCACGGGGCTGAACTTTCCCCAGGAGGGAGGCCTTGAGGTTTGTAAGTGTCAGCTTCTGCTCTGGGAAGAGCTGCACGCTGAAACATCTTAGTGGCTTTAGGCTGTGCAGGCACAAATGGTACACAGTTATTTGATATCCCAGTCAGATAATTTCGTGCTGAGTTGATATTATTCTGGATTTGGATATTTCTTGCAAGTTTTGCTTAGAAAATACATTTTCTTCCAGACAGATAGTGGACCAACATCTGTTGCTGCTTGGGCAGCCAGCTCAGCCCCTTGGTGACTGAGAAGCATCCTGCAGTCACCATGCCACCACCCGTGGGATATTTGTGGCTTTCAGACAGAATTTCAGACAACTTAGAGCTGTTGTTACTTTCATCTTAGCCATCTATTCATGGATGCTGATGTTATAATTCGTGACGGAGTGCCTCGCTTAATTGACAAATAAATACAAAACTATTCCATGTGCCTTCCTGTTCAGTAGTGCTGTCCTTTCATAAGCTTACCTGATGCACTGTTTCAAATGTCATTTTCTGAATGCTTTGTAGGAAGAGACTGTTCAAAGGAGTACATTGTAAGGTAAATACTCCTTTGTACAGACACTGCAAGCTTCCATTACGAATTTCAGTTGCTGACATTTTTCTGTGTCAGAGTTTGGAGTGCTTGAAGCCTATGTATTTGCTGAAGATCCACCACAAGAAAAAGCAGGGTGAAAAGACTTAAAATTATAATACCTCAGAAACTGTTATCTCATCATGTTTTCTTTCTCTGCCTCAGTATAATCAAATCCACAGGAAGCTGGTGTTATGTATGAGAAAACAAGGAATTCAAACACTTCAAAAGTGTATTTTTCATGTTTATTTGTATGTAAAGTGTTGATAAGGGAATTGGAACTTCTGTAGTGGCTTACAGCCTCAGGAGTGATTTTCAGTCAAAAACCTGTTCATAAACTTTACTCCAAGTACTGACGTACCATAGGGTTTTCTTTCCTTTTTCTTTTTTTCTTCTTTCTTATAATTGGCAAATGTTTTCTTGTTGTTATTAAACAGACTACTAGCATGAGTGCTAGTAGTATTGTGCCAATAGTATCATAGGTGTAAATACTGGTAAAGTGTTCTGTTGCCCATTATAATAATTCTGTGGCTGACCTGGTGCTGCTTTGATTGACCTTGCCTGGATCGATCTTATTCTGTGCTGCCTTGTTAAGCTGTCCCCCTGTTGTTTTACCTCTGTGGGTATGGAAAATGGGGGAATCTCAGTTACCTGACCTTGCTGTAGAGCAGTGCTTTTGGCATGTTCAAGTAAGGCTAGAGGGCAGGACACCTTTTCTCATTATATGAAATTGCAGTGTCTGTGCAAAATTTATGAGCTGTTGCAGTCCATTAGGCTGGGTTTCTGTTTGGGTGAGTACTCTGCCTTTATTTACACAGTGTAGCTTACTGATCTGTTTAGGGTTGGTTATTTCAATAATGCTCATTCTCTTGGGAAGTAGAAGAAAAAAATAAATGGCTACATTCTCCAGAAAAATTTCCCCTTTGTGTTGCGTGATTTTGTTGTTGTTTCAAATATTTGTTGTAAATCCAGAGTCTTGTGTTGACTTGCATTTGAGTTGTGGTGCATTGGCAGTGAGCTATGCAATGAAGTTGAAACTGGTGATCCTGACTTTTTTCCCCCCTTTCATTTTTGACAATCTGTAAAGGAATTGAATCACGCCTTCAACACTTGGAGTCTTCTGTAGGGAATAAGACTGCAGGCAGGTGAAGTGTGTGGGAAGATACCTCTGAATCGTAACCATTTAAAGAAATTTTGGAGAACTCTTGTGTTGTTTACAGCAATAACATTATTTTTTTATTTCTTTAATGAAAGCAGCTGACAGGCAAATCAGAATATAATAATATTGTGTATTTTGTGCGTATATAAAGTAGTATTTTAATTGGGATTATAGTGTCTTTACATTTATTTCTAGATACATTCCTTAAAACATGAGACTGAACTGATGGGGCACGGCACTAAAATTTAAAAAGCTTAATATTGCCTCTAGTTTTTTTCTTAATTTCTTGTTTTTTTCTCTGTCCTAGAGTGGCAGATATTAACTATGTGGTGCGTAATGGAAGGAGAAAGAGGAAGCTATAATGATTTGAGGTTCTTTAAACTCAAGCAGATGGAGGTTTACCTGGAGTATATTTAATTTATTAATTGGCTTTGTTTTTCATTTTTTAAAAGAATATCCTTTCTGCAAGAAGAAAAAGTTAATAGCTTTTGGGATTTTATCATTAGCCTTTAATTTTTTCCTTTTTGCAAATCACAGAAATACATGTAAGGGCCTTCTGTGAAACAATCACAGGGATATTATTCTAGTAATAAAATAAGCATGAATACTAATGTGTGAGAAATGTGAGGTTTTTTTGTGAATTAATATGGATGTTTCTGAACTACTTCTGTTTGCAGTCTGCTTTCAGTTGCAAGCCTATTTCTGTATCTCAGTGTCAGTTCATTGCCCACTATCTCTGATAAAAGTTGCCCAAAACCTAACGGGGGACTACAATGTTATATAGTAGTTATTAAAAAATGAAATAAAAAGTCACAGTCCTGAGCTTTGGGATAATGCATTTAAGTACCTTGACTCTCCACCTCATGTCATTGACATTGTTACGAAGTAAAGACAACTCCTTTTACCTTCATGGGGAAGACTTCTTTTTACTGGTTCTTTCTCTGTGACCCTATTTAAGCATCTTCACTTTACTCCCTACAGCAATGGGAGGTATATCAGTGTTCTTTTCCCTGTCAGCAAACTGCAAACTTCTACACCCATAAATCTAGTTGCATATAAAATTCAGAACTTTCAGAATTTTTTTTTTTTTTCACCTGAAGGTGACATAATTGTGTCTTAGTAAATGAAGGAGCACAGTAGCAGGTGGAGAAGTTACCGCAGTGTGCCCTCAAAATGGAGATGGTTTGATAGTTAGTACTTGTTTGAAGGAAAGAGGATTTGCAGGAGTGGAAGACCAGCCTACTGAAAATTACAAGTTTCACACTTCAAATAGAAGCCTCTTTTTCAGGGAGCAAGGAAGTGAGAGAAAATAATTTGATCAGGAAAGTGATATGCCACAGTGGTACATTACCACAGGCATATTTTAGCTAAGGGTGGGGTTTTTTTTTTAAAAAAAAATGTAATCTTAGCATGATTTCTTACCTGCAATTAACTGCTAGATGATAAGAAAGCTTGGTTTTCGGTAGGGGATAAAACTACAGCTTTTCGCAGGTAATTAGTTAAGGAATTAATTTATTCTGAAATGATATGTCCTTGCCAGTAAGCTAGGACATCAAGTTCAGTGCTTATCAAAATAAACAAAACATAGTGAAAGCTTTGAGGAATATACAGATATATTTACATAGTGAAAGCTACGAGGAATATACAGATATATTGAATAATATGGCTAGGGAAAAGTCTAATGTGTCTTATTCCATATATACGTAGATGACTTTTAGCAAGTTGATGAATAAGTGCTGAATAAGCATCAAAATCTGACTGAAAATCAGATTCTAAAGTTAAATTCTCGACATGAGCTGGGTAACGGCTTAGGAGGCAGTATTATTTAGCTTTTTTATACTCTGATGTTTCTGTTCTCTGCAGAAGAGAATTGGATTGACCTTTTAGATAAGGAATAATATTAGGAGCCATTAAATGGTAAATAAATAGAAAGGCTCCACTGGGATTTAATAAAACAGCTAGTATACGCAGTATCTAACCGCAGTTAGGTAAAACTGTCTAACTGCTACTGTTTACTGTTTTGGCAACACTAATGGGTAGACCTTGGCCAGACCCCCACCCAGCTGCTCTTTTACTCCCTTCCTCAACAGGATAATACGATGAAAAAGCTCACGGGTTGAGATAAACACAGGTAGTTCAGTTTTTTTTTTTTTTTTGGGAAATGACACTTACCGACTGTCATGGGCAAAGCTTGACTTACAGAAAAATTAACTTAATTCCCCACCACCAGCACAGGAGGATGGAGACCAGAGGCTGCAGCCAGACCAAGTCAGCACTTAGTCTCTGCAGCTCCTTCCTTCTCACCCTGTTTCCCTGCTCCAGCCTTGAGCATCACTGTGAATAGTTGGCTCTAAGAGTTGCTTTAAATTCTCACTGAAAATATAAAATAGATAGTTAGTCTTGGGGATTATAAGCTTGTGAGCATTTCCTTCACTTACACTTCGCATTTCTGCCAAGCCCCAAAGTATCTTGCCATCTAGCTTGTTATCGCCTGTGCTCTTGTTATTTCTCTGTTTTAATGTTAAATATCTGCATAATTGTTCCTTGTTGCTTGAAGTGGTTGGCTGAGGTTTGCTTACCACCTCTTCCTTTTGTACTGTGCTGCCAGTGCCAGTAATAATAATCCAAGGAGTTGACTAGGTCAGCAAAGTGGCCACTTGGCTGTTTTGGCATCCCTTTATTAAATACATCTGTTAATTGAAAAGTTTTGACTTGGTAGTAATACAGTATTAAAAATTTTTTTTCTGCATGTGATTTTTCTTTTGTATGCAATTATGCCTGTGTTTCATTGTTTGTACATAAATATAAATGCTATCTGCCCATTTACATGGTCAGCTGAGTGTTGCAGTAGCTCTATGTGAGAGCAGGTCAGATGTTTGCCTGACCATCTGGGATCTGTACGCTGATATCTGAGTGTATGCTGGACTCTACGTTACCTTTGAAAGTCTTTTTTGTAATACTCACATATATTTTGACATTTATTTAGCCTTATAAATCCCTAGCTCAAATCAGCACAGTTCTCATTCACTGTAGCTAATAAATTATTTAAAAATTAAAGGAAAATCTTCTGGCACTATTTTATTTAATCCTTTTACTTTGTGTTTATGAAGTACATACATTTGTTTTGGTATGTGAAGGGGCATTTGGTACTGATTCTGTGAGCACATGTTTTCATAGGGATACATCCTCACTCTGATCCTTCTTCCAAGTGGGCATTGCTTTATAAAAGTAATGTCTAGTATTAGCCAATACCTTCCAAATAGAATTTGAAAATTCTATTGCTTGTTCTCATCAGTGCTATCCTACCTACATCTAATTATAAATATTTTTTCTAACACTGTTCTTTCTGTAATTATTAATGTTTATTTGGCCTCATTTCTTCTAATAGATTGCACAGCAACTTGTGCCACATACATAGTTACTACAAAATACAGTTTTCAATGTTAAAGAAAATTTTTATTTTATTTTTTTTTAAAAGCGACCTGTAGAGAGGGAGTATCTAGGGCTAAAGTTTTGCATGAGGTTTTAAAATTTTGACCTAAGATACTACAATATATATAAATGGGAAAAAAAACACCAAATCTTTCAATTCTACTTCAGTAAAAAGTATTTCTTTACAAATAAAAAAAAAGACTATTATAAAAGTTGTGAGAAAATATTTTCTGTGTTTTTCAAAATTATAAATTTGATTTACAGTTTACTTTGGCATTTGCTTCAGATTTTCTTGGAATACGTAGAAGACTGAGGAATGAGTAAGGGTGTCTATATTCATAAGATACAGTCTCTGAAGAAGTTTTAGAAAGCAGGGTGAGGGGAAGTAGTTTGTGAGATGCTGAACAGATGCTTTGGCTTTGTGACAAATGGTTTATGAATGCTGTCTGGAGCATTTCACGAAATGCTGTAGGGCTAGCACATGTGGATAGATATATGCAAATTTTCTACTAAGTATTTTTAAATGATGAAAAACAAGGTTGAGCAAGTGGAGTGTTATGAAATTGTGTTGATATCCAGAAAAAGGTATGTTGGAGCTTCCAAACACTGTAGTAGATTAGCTTAGTATCGGAACAAGATCTTGAAATACCTATAGTTTATTTCTTATAATTTGATTGTTTCATTTCCTCCCAATTATTTTTATCTTGAGATAAGATGAAAGAAACAACATTTCAAAAGCTCTGCAAAAGTCAGTCTTAAATTCTGCTCTTTCCAATAGTGGATTTTGCATATTCTAAATATTAACTAGGTGCTTATGTTACATTATAGTACAGTTTTCTTTAAACTGTTTTTTTTTTCAGCATTAGTATTAAAAATCATGATCCCGGGCCTGTACTTTAGTAAGAACTGCTTTCATTCTATAGTATTGCCTTCTCTTTTGTTACAGTTTTTTTAAGCAGAGGATTACTGTGCTTAAATGCTTATCATTACAGAATGGTAATAACTTATATGTACTTCAGAGAAGATTTTCCAACAATAAATGCTCATTCGTGCTCAGGGCTTCTGTGGGGCTAGTCATTTGGACAAGCACTCACAAATCTATCTTTTTTTTTTTAATCTAGATTAATTTTTTGAACTATATTTTTGATGGACCTCATCTGAGCCTTCTCCAAGAGGAAAGGCTCTTCTGTTATGGTGCTCTTTAGGAGTGGAGGTAGAAGGAAAACCTGTCAACATGAAGCTTCTGGAATCATTAAGCAGGAGGGTAGGTAAATTCAGATTAGGAAACTTGCCTGCAGCAAGGATTCAGATTGTTTACTGAGTTGGATTTTCTTGCTTGTTTGTAAAGTTTTGCCTGGCAGGCTGTATATTGGAAGATTTTGTTCTGTGGTGTTCATTGACTAGATAGTACCTGGTATGGAGTTGTCGCTCTTGAAGAAATGCTTTATGCTTTAGGGCTGGCATAGATGGTAGCCCTGTCTTAACTGTCCATTCCGCAAGAACACTAGGACAAACTTTTTCAGTCTTGTAGTTAGACAGGCTCAGTAAAATAAGTTTAGAAGATGAGCTCCCAGTTACAGAAACTTCTGTCATCCCCTCAAATTCATTGGCAAATGGAGTAGCAGACCCAACTTTTCAGGACAAAAATGGCTTGGTGTCAGCTATTTCTATTGCTAATGTATCTAAAATTCAAATCTGTCTTTCTGGGTAGAAAAAGGTGTGATAAAGTTGCATTGAGGGAGGTGGACTTTATTTCATATTCTTTGTTTTTCAGGAAATCTGTGGAGCAAGTTGAGATAATTTTGGCCTCGGTGACCTCAGGATAATGATGGTCCTTTGCTTCTCTCTTTATTTTTATTCAGTCCGTCTGTGATCCTGTTTCTAATTACCTGATCCTAAAACAGGACAGAGAAAAGTTTGTAGGTGGAAGTGTCTAGATAGATCCTCAGAGAGAGAGATGTGATGCTTTCTGTAGATACTTCTTCAGTGGTGTTTCTAGGCATTTTATACCTTGCTGGATTTCTTGCTACTTGAATTTTGAGATTTTGGGATATGAAAACCTATGCATTCCATCCTTTTCACAGTGAACAATCAGGGTTTTTTTGGCATTTATCTTTTTCCTTACTACTGTTTTTATCTTTATTTCCCCCCCCTTCCCCACTCCCCCCTTCTTTAGGATCATATATGCTAGTGATTTCCTCAGATCACGACCCCGGAGAAAAGACTCGACTCCAGCTTCCAACGATGAAAGAGAATGATACTCACTGCATTGATTTCAGCTACCTTCTGTACAGCAAGAGTGGAGCAAACCCAGGCACTTTGAATATCCTGGTTAGGGTGAACAAAGGGCCACTGGCTAATCCCATCTGGAATGTCACCGGCTCTACTGGCAAAGACTGGCTTCGAGCAGAGTTGGCTGTCAGCACTTTCTGGCCCAACGAGTATCAGGTAAGCTTGCAATAAATTCTCACTGCTTTGTAACATTTACGGTGAGGTCCTATACAGTTTGTGTTTGTTCTGGTCTGTTCTGATAGTTTATCTTCCCAGTGTCCTTAAATAAAGTATTCTGTTCAGAATAAATAATTATTTGGGAATGAGTATTTTTTCATAGGAGATGATTGCTCAAAGTTTTCTGTTATTGTATAATAGGAAGAAAGTAAGCTGGAAACAAGCCTCATTAAAAGAAGTGGTAAGGTTAAAGTCCAGGAACATCAAAAGAGATAAACTCCCAGAAATAAATTGCCTGTGCAATTGTAATTTGTATCTGTCTTCCCTCCTCTTTTGGATATGCCTGTGTTACTCTGTCTAATTACATGACCATAAATGGTGGGTTTTTCCACATGACATTTGCTTCCTTTGCTGTGCAAGCAGAATGGTACTCACCTAATGAGCAGCTGCTCAGGACGTGCCTTTCTCCTCTTTGCTTGCTATGGGACAAAACCACCTGCAATGCAGGGCTGTTGTTTAGAGAGAAAAATCATCTTGTTATTACTAGATGCTGTTATTTGATTTGTTTCATTAACCTGAGAAAGTACTTGCAGCTGTTTTGCTCAGTGGGTATTTGATGTGAAGGATGAATCTCATACACAGGCATTTTTGTCCTGGCGTGTAGGAGGAGGAAGAGCTGAATTAGAGGCATTCATCTGAGTTGTTACACCATCAGGTGTTATGTCATCGCCATATGCAGTGCTTATAGGTCCTCATCTAAGGACACTTCAGGTCATTAGTGCTCTTGCAAACAGTTTGGATGTCTAGACTAGTAATCAAATGATGCAAAGTGATCTCTTTATTAATGAGGTTTTCTTGAATAGTGGTGTTGCAGAAATGTTTCTTGAAGTGCTTGTTTTCAAGTTCTTTGTAATTGTCCATCATCAAAATAATCTCCATAGAAAACAAGCGTCACTGCAGGCAGCCTTGCTTATAGGTTTGAAACTGGTGTAATTTACTATCATTTTATGGTTTTCTTCAGTTTTTGTTTCCCTATTTTTAATATTTTTATTTATAAAGAAATTTAATCTATCAGTGACATTGAAACTGGTTGAAATTTGATTTAAAGTTCTGAAACCTGGTTTCATAAAGTTTGGCTTCTGAGGAGGTGTTTTATTAACCCTTTTATGTTGCTAGAAAGTAGCTTTCTGTGTGCTTAAAAAAACTAGGAGCCTTTTATAGCAGCATAGTAGTAATCAGGTATAGCAGTATCATATGCAGTAAATCAGGTTTGTGCTGACAGATGGCCGGGCTTGACAATGAGATTGGTGGTTGGGGCCTTATCTTAGCAACATGGCCATTTTTCACTTACGTTACAGCTTTCACATTATCTCTCTGTAGGCTACGCTTAAATTCATTCTTTCCCTTGCTTGGTCATCCAGCGGAATATTGAAATCATGTGTAACACAGTTTATTTTAAAATTGAAAATAAATCTGGAGGAATACTGGAGAACTGTTACTGTAACCTGCTGTGATTTGTGTACAACTTGCACAGTTGCTTTTGTGCGCAGGAGAGGAAATCTGCATGCTGTCTGTGCATGCCTGCTTGTTTGCACAAACAGGGTTGGTATTTTTGTGATTTTAAGTGGTCGTTTGAGGTCTCAAAGTCAACATTGCTCTTCATTGGTTTTTTTTTTTTTTTTTTTTTTTTTTTTCCTTTAT
>WHYT01016818.1:143662-156362 GCA_009806455.1 Tetrax tetrax
GAATTTTCCCCTTTGCTTAGAAGATATTACAAAGCATTTTAAAGACACCACCACCCTCCTTGCTCCCTCCTGCCAGGGTGAAGTAAATTATACTCCTATTTTGGATATTCTGAAACACCATCTGAAGCAGAATAATTTTCTGGCTCTAAGGTAATGATGGGAAGTTTGCAAACTAGTAATTGCCCTGTAGGATGCAGGGTGATGGCACAGTCAGGCAGAGAGTGCTCTGGGCTCAGAGCCAGAAACTGTTGCATTATAGTCTTTGCAGACATTATTTTCTTCTTTGAGAGCTCTCTCTTAGTCAGTTGTGGAGCTCCTTCACTATGTTCTTTAAATGTCTTTATGTGCAACTCCCAGGAGGTTTGAAGAATTGGTATAAAACTTGTTGGAGTGGATGACTTCAGCAAAGTACCTTGACTACCTAGAAGAAACCCTGTGCTATCCTGTGAGCCAGGCTGGGCTTTGTCCTGGTGTGTTGATTTTGATGGGTGGGGGAGAATGTGTTTGTTTTAGAGTTTTTTTGGTTGGCTGGTTTGATTTGTTTTTTTTTTTGTGGCCTCAGAGTCTTCTGGAGTCTTTTTCGTGTGGATCATGAAACCTTTTTGCGTATCATTCATTTGTTGAAATAGGCTCTGTAGCTGGAAGCCTTTTTTTAGGGTTTACAGTTGTTTGCTGAGGTTTTGTTGGTGCACACTCTAGGATTACTGCATCTCTGCCTATGTCTCAAACAAGCGATAGCAAAGGGTAATTCAGGCCCTGACTCATCCTCTGTGTTGAGCCAGGACGGTGCATTAGTGCTTGACAACTGCAAGGCAGAACGAAGTAACGTTGTCCATGCTGGTGGAGGGGGCAGATCGTGTGGGCGTCCCTGCTAATGCAGAGCAGAGGAATTCATGGAGTTGTGGCGTTGTTGATTTACTGTCCTGCTGCAGTGTGATGATCATTGTTTTTACCAGATGTAGTAGTTTGTGCCTGTTTGCCTGTGTAAGTTGGTACCTTCAGAAATTTCATAACTTTTTTTTTTTTTTTTTTTCACATTCAGTCTTGGGTGATCAGCTTTTTGACTTGGCTAACAAAATTAACAATTATGGCAAAATATAGTCCTTGCTGTGATTGCCAGACAACGGACAATCTGTGAGATAAATTCATTCTTCAGTAGATGTCTGTTGGAAGAAAATAACTTGTCAATTTTTTTTTTTTTTTCTTATTTTTTAACTTTATCAAATAATTATTTTTTAAAAAAATTTCTTATTGTGGTGCATGTGGTGACTGAAATTTCAATGCTGCAGGTTTTTAGTCCTTCAAGTACAGGAGACATGCATCGATGTTGTGGTTTTGCTCAGTGAGGGGGGGCCTAAGGCGGCAGCTTCTGTAGGAAACTGCTAGAAGTCGCTCCCCTTTGTTCAGAGGATTCGGCCGGGCCTAGGGCGGACCCGCTGCTGGCCAAGGCCGAGCCAATTGGTAGCAGAATGTCCCGTGATAACGCCTCTGCGATAATGTATTTAAGAAGGGTAAAAACAGGGAAAAAAAAAGTAGAGAAGATGTGAAGCAGCTGAGCAGGGGCAGAGAGGGGGAGGCGCGAGCCTTGTGGGCCTTGCAGGCCTCACCCTCTGGCCTCCCGCTGCACGGCCGACTGACCCTGACTCGGCCCGGCCTGGCTGCAGGGAGTGGAGAGGAGACGAGATGTGAATGAGATGTAAAAAGGATCCTGAGAGGCGTCTGCCAGCCTGTTGTGAAGAATTTTTGTTGTGAGAGGAACGGCTGCAGATGCCAAGGTCAGTGAAGGAGGGGGAGGAGTAATGTGGTTCTTGGCCAAGATTCCCCTGCAGCCTGTGGCGATGACCGTGATGGAGCAGGTTGTTCCCCTGCAGCCCATGGAGGTCCACGGAGGAGCAAAGATTCACCTGCAGCCCGAGGAGGACCCCACGCCAGAGCAGGTGGAGGCCTGAAGGAGGCTGTGGCCCTTGGAGGGCCCGCTGGGGCAGCTGTTCTGGAGGGACTGCACTCTGTGGAAGAGATGACCTACGCCGGAGCACTTTCACGAAGGACTGTGGCCTGTGGGAGGGACCCGACGAAGGAGCAGGGGAGGAATGTGAGGAGTTCTTCCCCTGATGACGAAGTAGCAGCGGAAAACAACGCATGATGAACTGACCACGACCCCCATTCCTTCTTCCCCCGCCGTGCCACTTGGTGTGGGGGGGAAGGTAGTAGAGATAATGTTAAGCCTGGAAAGAAGGAGGGGTGAAGGGGAGGTTATCTTGTTCCCTGTCTTGTTCTCCTGCTAGTTTTAGTAATAAATGAATCATTTTCCCAAGTCGAGTCTGTTTTGCCTGTAACGGTAATTTTAAGGATTTCTCCCTGTCCTTATCTCAAACCTTGAGGTGTTTTTCCTTATATCATCTCCCCCTATTCTCTCAGAGGGTGGGAGGAGTGAGAGAGAGACTGCGTAGTCTGATCCTGATTGGGGCTGAACTACAATCTGTCACCTACAGGTAGTAGAGGTTGGCTGCTGTTTATGGAAGGAAATAATTTACAAGCAAGGGAAGCATATTTGTTCAATTTGAGTAATTTTATGATAAGCCTTTTAAAAAAAAGTCCTATAATGCCAGACTTCCTAGTGCACTTTTGAAGTTCTGGAAGATAAATCAAATATTAGGTGTTCTGTGATGGTGGTCTTGAGCTGTAAGACAGAACAAGAAATGAAGAAATGGGAGAGAGAGAGAAAGGAATGAGTGAGAATATTGTGTCTTCCAGCTGCCAAACTTCAGCAGCACAATGCTTTATATCTAATACGTGTGTGGCAATTGATTGCTGCCCTTTCGGCATGTATTATGGTCATGTCACATAACTTCGGAAGGTTTGATCATTAGTTGTCTGGGTTGGTCCTGATTAATTTCAAAATTTGTGATTGACTGGTTAACTTAAGAATTGTATTTCATCTGAAAATGCAAAAAAACCCTCCCAATTCTAACAAAAACTGAAGTCTGCTATCTTTGTGGACTGTAATGCAGGAATGGAAGCAGATAATCCTTCTTTTATCTGGTTTTTTTTTTTCTTCCTTTTTGTGAATTTATAGGCAGACGCATGCTCATGTGCTCACCTTCTCACATGTGAGTGAGCCCCCATTTTTTACTCTCATCTTTTCTACCATGTGTAGGTGATTACTGTGAACTTTGTAGCCTTCAGAAAATGAATTAAGAAACAACTGCAACCTGTGTAGGTCTATCTTTCCCTTCCTTTTATTTTTCTTTTGAGTTGTTACCTTTTGTATCAAATGTAAGTGTACCCTTGTGTGTCTGCGCTGCCGACTGGTTCACTCTTTCTGAGGTTTCGTAGTTAAAAAGAATTGGTTTCAGCCAGTGATGTGCTTGGGTTGCCATGTTGAACATTGATGGCAACTTTGACTCTTTAATTCTGGTTCATTGCAGTGCAGCCACGGTGCTGCATGTTTGGAGAGGAAGCCAAGGAGCAGTGAGGTCCTCCCTTAATCTCAGACCTGCCTTCAGAAGGGCACGGAGAGTGCTAACATTGTAGTCCTTACTTCCCTCTCCTACTGCACCTGTGGTTGCAGGCAAGAGACCTGTGATGCTGGTTCTCCCTCTGTCACCACCCCTTTTCCAGGCTTCCCAACTGCTACCCTTGGAAATGAGTCTAGGGGAGGTCAGTGTCTGTTTTCCCTCTGCGCTGGCACAGATCCCTTCCCTGCTGTGCAATTGCAGGCTTCCAGTGTGATATTTGGTCTTCTCCTTTGGCAGAGTGAATATGTGCTGCCCTTTGTGCTATGCTTGTATTTTGGATTTGTGTGTTCTTCACAAGAACACCATGTTTCTTAAAAATAAATAAACCAATAATTAATAATAATGAATAATAATACTGCCAACAAAACAACCTCCCTTCCCTTTTTCCATAATGGTAAGCCCGAGGGGATGAGAAGTTCCTGTTACCATGTTTTTTAGTGCAAATCTTAAAAGTAGACTAGCAGTCTTTTGTTTGTTTTTCTACTACTCTTAATGAGAGAAGAAAGAGACTACGATGTTGAACAAATTTATCTCCTGTATGAGCTGAATTATTAAACTATTTTTAATGTATTGAAAATTGTGATAAGTTATCAATATGGTGATCTGGTTTTTTGATACAGATTAAAACATAAAGCAGCTTGCAATACGTTATTTTCGAATTTGCAGGTTATAAATTAATATTTTCTGTCATAGATCTTGACAGAAGACCAGGGTTGTTTTTTTTTTTTTTTTTTTTTTTTTTTTTTTTTGTGCAGCTTAACATAGAAATTGTGGAACAAAGTAGGAGTTTGTGTGGCTGGCATGTTTTTATTTTAACCAAAAATGGCAAACACCAAATGTGATGATGGCTGTACATAGGATGTAGTTTGTGTTTATATCAGCATGTGTTTGCATGTTTTTTGTTTGTTTCGTTATTTCTTTTGGTTTTATAAGGATAAAAATGAACCCTAAAGCAAAGCATCATCTTTGATCCCAGATAAAATTATGAGATCTTTAATGTCATATTTATGAACAATGAAAGGAAATCCAGTTAACAGCACCTGTCTTCTGGTTTTCCGTAAAGAACTGGAACATCAGATATACTTTTCTTGGTAGCATTGAATTCAGTCTGAATTACATGGCTCAAGTCTTGATTTATTACTAATTTGTCCAAAGTATAACATGGAATATAACCAATATTTTTCAAAAAGCTATGTGAGTAGTTTCAATTTTGTGTTTGTCTTGGTTCAGAAATCCTAGTGAAATAGAATGTGGCGTGCATTTTAATATATTATTTGTTTACATATGTTAGATAAATATTGCATAGTGCATTGAAACAGAAAAATGTGTTAAGTGGGTATTTTGTCACAACAAAGCAGTTAAATTAGGCACATACGCTTTCTTTGGCTGCAGCTTTACAGAGCCAACCTTTAGGTTCAATTATATTTAATAGAAGAACCGACCCCCCAATTTAGGGGTTGGTTTTCTTTTTCAAAATTGTAACAGTAAAGCTTTAATCTTCCAGAAACTTACATTTTTTCTTTTTCTGTTGTCAAGTGTATTATGTGTGGTAAAACAGTATTGAAAAATGTGCATACTTCAGAACCTTGTTGACTGTGGTCAGATCTGTAATGGGGAAGTCTGCTGAAATACGAATGTCTTCATGTTTCTACTTCTGAAGTTAGAGAGCGATTATCTTGAGCATATGTTTGTCATACTCATTCTCAAAAAGGAGTGGCAGGATCAGTAGTACAGACAATAAGCTTGGTTTCTTTTTCTGTGAATCTGAAAATGTAAGTGTAATCCAGGTACAGATACTCTTAATAACCATGTAGAAGGTTATAATTTTGCTCTGAAGTCAAGTCATAGGTAAGTAATTTTTTTTTCTCCAGTTTAATTAGATTGTTAAATTGGGTAAACTAGCATGTCCTTTTTTAAATCCATAGTAATTTTGCTCAGTAAGTGTACTGTACTGCAAAAACCAGTTCTGTAAGTGCTGTGTATGACTGAGCCTGCAGAGCAGTTTCCATACTACAGAACACTTCCAACACAAACTTTGCAGAAGCCGCCTTGGTAGCTTCACTTAACCAGCAAGATTTGGCTAACGTATTCCAAATCCTTATACTTTCACAACCATCTTTTCTAATAAGTTTGAGTTGGGTCAGGACAGGGGCAAAACACATCATGTGAAAAATAATTTGTGTTGTTTGGAAAATGCTGCCTCTTTCCTTTGATACTCTGTGGCTTCCTCCCTGAGCAAGTTCTTGGTATGTCAGTGGAGGAAAATAAAGAGAATTTTAAAAAAGTAATTAAATCCTGAAAAATTGCAAGCACCCCAAAACAAAGCCTAACCAAACCGCACAGCAAAAATAAAGTCTTTGCTTGTGAGGCTGGTGAGTTGCCCAGGGTTGCTGAAGAGTGTGATGCTTCCCTATGTGGGTATGGGCAGGGGAAAGCGAGGGGGCCATTTGGGGACCAGGAGGCTCTGTCGCTTTTTAGCCCATAGGTCAGCACGGCACTGCCTTTGATGCAGTGATGCTGTGACTTGCGCTTGCTTAAGCGGGGCTGTGGCAAAACTACCCGGGACTTGTAACTTGATGCTACGCTGTTGAGTTGTGGGGAAACAAAAGGCTTTATTTTCATTAAAGATTTGTGAAGTTGTTTTCTCAGGGGTGGTTGGTAGAAAAGCTTGTGCCAGTGCTGTTTCAAGACTTTACTTTCAGCATTTCTCCACCTTTCGTGTTGGGGCAGAGAATTTTCTCAATCTGTAACAAATGCAAACTGCTTGTAGGGCATTTTTATTGGAATTCTGCAGGAGGATGTGGAAGGGATAAATGACAGGGAAGGCTCCAAAGGCAAACATCAGTGGAGCACAAGCTGCTGGAGCAGGATAGCATCAGAAGGCAAAGGCAGGGAGGACCATGGAAAGTAGTCAGCTGAGCTGCAGTTTTTCCAGAGCTGGGACATCAGTAACAGGCAACAAATCTTTCTGGAAGCATTATTTCATGGCCAGTTAAATTGCTTCTGGAGCACTGATGGGCCCAAGAAGTGAATATCTGGATATTTCTAGGGAGAACTTGTTTTTGGCAAAAAATGTCTAGTGATTAGATGCTTAATTCGAGAAAATATATGTCAAAAAGAAAGTAGCAGCTGCTTCATTAAGTGTAGTCAACATGTTTGGGGTGTTTATTTGCCTAAAATATGATTTTAAGATTAATGTTTTTTTAATTGTAACAAAAATCAAGTATAGTTTTCATAAAAATGGAAAGACATGTCAATTTCAAACCATGTAAATTAGGAAGTGCAATAATGTCAATATTGTTTGGTAGAGTAGATTATTCCAGAGCTAGAACAGACATGGCACTTCAGGACATGGTTTAGTAGGCATGGAGATGTTGGGCTGACGGTTGGACTTGATGATCTTGGAGGTCTTTTCCAACCTTAATGATTCGATTTTATTCTATTCTTATATTCTGTTCTAATAGGACCAGATCCTTTATGCCTCCAAAGATCACGTAAGGGAGGTGTGCAGCTGCAAATGAACTTGTCTGCGTAAAACCCCTAAGCTGAAACTAAAGCTGAACATCTGAAAAATGATCCAAGAAAGCTTATTAAGCATTGAAGCTGGACTTCTGGTTTTCCGTTGGTATCACTCTCATACTTGAAAATCAGATTAGTTTATTAAAGAAAATGACACATTTTGTATTTACGTTAAAATGTGGTTTCATTTGACTGCTTCGCTTTTATTAATTTAATTACTGTAATTTTAAAAATAATAAATTTTCATGGTGTACAAAGGAGCCTTATGGCAGATCTTAATTGCTTTTCTAAGTTCTTTAGTTTCTTATAAATATTATGATTCTAGTTGATAAGTAATTTTTACCTATGTTATTTAATGTTGAGGTTTTTACAGGTGTTTCCTCCTTTATTTCCACAGTGATGACATTTAAGATATAATTAAAGTTTACAATTTAGAGCTGTAGGAGCTGTTTTATCTCTGCTCCAATACAGTTACAAAATGAAGTTGGCTGTATAGAGAAAAGGAATAAAATTTGGTTGCAAAACTGATGCAGATTGCCTGCAGGAATATACTAAGTATTCAGGAAATTAAGTTTTTTAATTTTATAGTATTTTCACATCGTGAAGAAATGGTGCTGAATGAGTTTGTAGTCTAGAGGATGCTGTTCTGGTGTAAAATTTTTCAGGAAGGGATTGATGTTCTGACATTCTCCAGGGAGAATTTTCACACTCTGCATTTAAAATAAAGCTAGAATCTGTGGCTTTTGATAGTAAATCTAGGTGTGGTTATTGGTGGGCTTTAATATGTTTTCACTTATCATTTCTTTTGCTAGCTAATGTACTTAAGCCTTGTTTTTCTTACTGTTAGGAAGACATATCAAGTGGATACCTTTGAATGCATGTTCCCACATAGAAGTGGGAATAATATGTCCTATTTACTTACTTTTATTGGCATGGCAGGTAGCAGGAATTAAAGCAACTTAAACTATGGTGTTTTAGTTTCTTTTTCAGTTATTTTTTTTTTTTTCCTCCCAAGCCGATTAAAATAAGAAATACCCCCTCCCTTCTATCCTCCGACTGTGAATTGTTGTGTTATCTCTTCCACTGTGCTTGGTGGTGGCTTTGTAGGCAGCACAAGTCACCTCTTCTGCCAAATTGCAGATGATTCAAACTTCTGGCAACTTTATTCTGTCTTGTCTTCCTCATTGTTATCTACCTAACTTGCAAATTCATCACCTGTGTTGTGGTGTTCAGTATTGTAGTTTTACAAATGAATCTTTGCTGTTTTTCTCAGAGGAGTAATTTGTTCCTTCAGACCTGTTTCCTTTCCTGCAAACAAGCTGTTGGTATTGTGCTGGTTGTAAGCTGTCTTTTCTAAGGATGATTGATACTGAGCCAATATGCTATGGCTGGTACGGACCAAGGAAAACAGTGGTCTTGAAAACAAGTAACAACAACTCAGTTTGAACATGAATTGGTCTGTCTCTTCTGGTTAGCTGCAACATCCCAGGACATGCATTTCCTGAAGTGAAATGTAAACTGTTTTTAAGAACTGTTCTTTGATAGCTGATTTAGGTGTTTTGTACACCGTTAATCTTTGTCATATCTTACAGGCATGTATCCGTCACAGAAATCAGACCTTTAAGAGTGTTTGGTAACATAGATTTGATATCTACATGCATCATTGCAGCAGCTCTAAGTTGTCAGAAAAAAAGGTGAGATCTGTTAAGTGAGCAGCATACTTAATCTATGGTTAAAGATTTGCACGGGGTGTGTTAAAAGTGGTCTGTAGGTGCCTTCCCAGTGAAATGAAACCTGACGCCTTGGGTGTATGTGAAGCCAAGTCAGAAATAAGTTGCTGTCAGAATAGAGTACAATGTGACCACCGACAGACAACTACAGTCTTACAGTGGAATTGCAAGTTGAAGAAGTCCCCAGAGTCTGCTGTGCTAACAGTGTTCAGCCTCTCACGTTTGGATTTGTAATGTAGTCAGCAGTTACAGTTTGCGTGCCATCACAGTGGAGATGGAGACACGGTCCATGTTACACATCTTAGTCCATCAAAGGGTTCGAATACAGATGCAGCGAGCACAATGCACAGGTGGAGAATAAAGGGGTTATTCATAATCTAAGGCAACCTGCATGCTAGAGATTTTTGATAGATACAGTGTTAACTTAGTGTGCATTTTCATACAGTAAACATTGAGAATTAGTGAGATACCTTACTTGGAAATAACACAGTGAGTATGTTTTGTATGTTCAGCTGTTGTATGGAGCTGGAGTCTGCGGAAGAAAGATAATGCTGCCATATGTAATGTCAGCAGCTCTGAGGCTTAGCTTTTTTTTTTTTGGTGTCTTCAGTGGTTGCTTCTAATATAAGAATTAAAAAAATAGTGGTATTTGTTTGTATTAATTTACTACTGTAGTTTTCCCACTTATGAACATTGGAGGTGAATTTAATTAACACTTAGCAGGTACGTGCTTTAAACCACTATGTAGACCGATATTCATATGTGCCTTTTTAAACATACTCGTGTTAAAAACAGACTTCTGGTTCCGACAGGGCTTTTCTGGGCTGCTTTCAGAAGATGCTGATGTTGAGTCGAGGCTGTATTGACTTGCTCCTACTTGGGACAAGTCTACCTCAGCAGTGCCCTATGCATTGTGGGCTTTGTTGTTATTCTTGTTGAACGGCAGTTTCGGGAGAAAACTGAAAAACTCTCACAAGGCTGCAATTGCCATCTTTCATCTTAAAATCACTTCCACCAGAAAGAAAAGATCATTACTCCTAGGGTATAGTTAGAGGTAGTGTACTATCATGTCATCTTAGTTCAGATTATTTTCACTTATTCAAGAGGCCAAGGCAGGAAGGATCTGAGATGACAGTGGTGCTAAACTGAGCTCATTGAAGCTGTGAAGTTTGTCTGCCAAAGAGGCAGCTGAACTATAACAAAAAAGCAATTACTTTTCTCAAGATAAAAGAGCCTTTTGATAGCGATGTGATTTTTCAGTATGTTTAATCCAACTTCCTAAATTAATATGAAACATAACAGTAAAAAGATTCTGTATCTGTCCATGTAGCTACACTTGTTAGACATGCAATTTCTTCTCCCTCTTATTTCTGAAGGACGCGGCCGGGCTGGCAGATTCTGCATTGTGTAGATGGTGAGCATGAAAGTAGACCCTGTGTTGGTGAATGATGTGGACTGGTTTATATTTAGTTATTCATAAGCACCTGCTATTGAATAGTTCTTTATTTGTGTATTCTAATTTCAAAATATCATATTTCAGTACACTCTTAACTACTGGTTCTTAAGAATGCCCTCAATTAGACTTGTTCCTGAACAGCTGTACTGAGTAACATCATGTGGACAAGACTAATCTTTCCTGATGAGTACAAATACATATTTATCCAAGTAGCTGAACCTGTTAACAGATGGCAGATGGAAGTAAAAACATATTGTGTGCACTGCTTCTTCTTTCTGCATTCCTCCCTCCGCCTCTATTTGCGGAAACCAGAGAATTATTGTGTGTTCTTGAAAAGTGGATGTAACTGCTCTGCCAATGAGCTTTCAAACACTCTGCTTCCAACAAAGGAGTTTTAATGTTCTCATGCCTTTGCAGAGTTGGAAAATGTTAAATAACAGTTTTGAGAAAAACATCATAGCAACTTCTTGTCATCTGTTTAGAGCAGAACATAGATATTTGGAAGACAGAATGTCAGTCAAGATTTGAAATGATGATTTTTTTTTGTCCATTTGAATAGAGAAGTACTTAGTTCTGCTGATGTTATAAAGATCTTAAAATACTGAACTTAGTGTGCAGAGCAGTAATTTTTAAACAATTTTGAGGGAGTTATGGAATTTTGAACCCATAATTATTTTTCTAAGAAGATGAGGAAAAGCTTTTCTTCCTTGAAGCGTGTTGAACAATACACCTCCTCCTTAGTTACTCCGCCTGAGGGGTCATTTTTCTGTACATTGCAGCACTTGAATGAAATTCTCTAAAATTTTGGAAGCTTGCTTGCTTTTTTTTTTTAACATCATTTGTTTTCAAAATATATCTAAGATCATTGGTCATTTGGGAGTATAAGTGCCTCTTTTTTTGATAAGAAATGTTTGAGAGGGATTGAGTGTGACAGTAATTTGAAAGGACAAATACTTCTGATGTTTATTGCCATCTCATTAAGTTAGTATGAGGTACACTTAAGCAACTTGCATAGGGTTAGCTGTCAGAGGTGAGGTTTGGGAGTCCTGTGGCTTCCATGTAGTTTTTATTTTTCTGTTTCAGTGAGGATTCATTTTCTTTCTCTGAAGTGTTTCAGTTTTATATATTATTCTCTCCCCGTGATAACTCTTCTTTCATTTGAAGTTAGGTTTAACAGTGGGTTTAGTCTACAATACTGGATAAAAAATGGTAGGAAACATTCAGTGATTTCTCTACTCAGCTGCTTGCCTGAATTACAGCCTATCTTCAGAGAAGTAACTATTTTTTCCACTGGAAGACTTCATTCACCTACTTTGGTCATCTAAAAGGCAGGAAACCTTGTGAGTAGGATCTACAGGAGAGCAGTACAGACAGATTAAAACTGTCAGAAGACTGACATTTGGGAATTCTAGGAGCTGCAGTTTGAACTGGAGACAATAAAATAACTTCACTTACAGAAGGAGTAGGAACACCCTTGGGGCATGGTTGTAAAATGAGGCAGTCAGACCTGCCTCAAGTTTCAGGTGAGTGAGTTTGTGAATGTGTTCCCCTCCCCACCATCCCCAGTGTGGATCAGCCAGTTTCCTTGGCCCCAGACAGCTTCCCAGTGTTTAGGAGGTTAAATACTTCTGGGTCACAGGGAAGTATGAAGCTGCTTTGTCTGTGGTTCCAGTTTAGTTATTTCCCCGAAAAAGTGAAATTGTTACAATTCCAATTTATTTAATGCAGTTGGTTCCTTCATGTGTAGGCCCATATTGTGTGAATGTTGGATGAAGGCAGGGCTGGAGGAGAGGTGGGGGCAGCTTTACCAGCCCTGGAGCCCCAGGAAGTTTCTCCCATCTTTCTGGTTGTGCAGAGTCACTGCTCGTGCTCTGTTCACCTTGTGACTCGTTGGACCAACCAGCTGGTTTAACTCACTAGCCTGGCAAAAAACCCTAATGCTGCAATAAGAGTCGGTAGCACAGAGTTGCTTTGGCTTCTGGAAGGATCTGATCAGCTTTGATGCTGGCAGAAGGAGGGATGGGGGCTGTGCAGACAGGAACAGTGAGATCAAGAGGGAAACCTGCCCTGCCTGATGGGAAAGTGCTGGTAGGGTCAGCTGCTTGTTAAAATGTTGCCAAAGCTATCCAAATTTCAGGAAAGTAGTTGGTTTTTGTCTTTGAAGTTTCTGTGCTATAATTTATCAGCGTTTATCAACGTTTACTTTTGCCTATCTGTGAATCCAGAGTGTTTCTTAACATGATCAAAAGCCGAAGGTTACAAATGGTTGCAATACAGACACTTAGTAAAGACCAAATATATGAAGGATCTGAAAATAACGCTATGAGTAGCATTTCTATTGTCTAGTACTTCTTTACAGTGTTTTTTTGAAACAAGTAGGGATGTGTTCTTGGCGTTCTGAAAGAGAATGAAGTGCTGTTTCATGGGCTGAGCATTCTGTGTTAACTGTAAAAAAAAAAAAAAAAAAAAAAAAAAAA
>WHYT01016818.1:169113-189660 GCA_009806455.1 Tetrax tetrax
AAAAAAAAAAAAAAAAAAAAAGTCACTTGTTTACTGTGTCACAGAGATCCCTTTAATCAATGTCAATCACTGTTTACCATGGAGTGCTCACTTTCAAAACCTTGCTCACTGTCTAAATGCGCTTCCCAATGCAGTTTGACTGGTTACTCTAAAAAAATTCCATTTATATCAGCTGGGTCAAATTGATACCTAATCTGGAAAAATATTTTTTTGCTGTATGTCATATCATTGTTTCTAAACATAGTCTTCACTTTCCACTTTGCTCAATTTAGTGTCATTCAGAGTTACTGTTACCCTCTAGTTACTACCCTCATAGTAACTACTACTGTCTAAAGATGGTTCTTTTAAAAAATATTTAATCGTTTAAATTATTTTTAAAAACCTGAAAACCTTTAAAAGTGTTTGAAGGTAGAACGTACCATGTAGTAAACATAGGAAAGCTGATATCGAATAAGCTATAGTTAACATCATCTTTTTCAAAAGATAGCTTTAAGTATGTTTTTCATATTAGAATGTAAAGTGACATCTCCCAGTCAATTTGTTAAATATGGGGAAATTGCATTTCTGTTCTTTGAAGAATACTTGAAGGATTGAAAATGGTAGTTTTGCACTGTTTTGTCTCGGTTGTGGTAGGTGAGATGCCAAATCCATAGTTTAGTTTAAGCTTCACGTGTGATCCAAGGAATGTTAAAGAATAAAATAACTGAAAAGCAGCTTCTCTTGGGACCTTTCAGAGAAGTTGATTATTATTAGCTACAGTATCGTATGACCTTTTATCATTGCGGCCTGTTATGGTACCTTCTCCAGTGCACAGCAGTTTTTATTTTGCTTCCAACCATATTAATTATAATAATCTTTGTCATAGCAACCAAATCTTACAATGTTTGGTTGCTAAGGGTTTTGTTAAAATGAAGATAAAGTATGCTTAATTGGGGATTTTTTTTTTTTTTGTTAAAATGAAGGCAAAGTACACTTAATTGTGTTTTTCTTTTAATTAGTGTGACTTTACATCAGAGTGTGGTTTTTTTCCCCCTTCAGGTCTTCTGACAAGCTCAGAATCTTCTATTCTGCTTTATCTGTAGGTTCATTTTTACTTTTTATTTCCTTCCGTAAGGTTTTAATAAAGGTTAAGATATGCAGAAGAGGAAAAAAAATTAAACTCTTTAAGAAATATTTGAGTAATATTCTTTCTGTCCTTATGGAGATATCGGAAGAATCTTTTGCTCCGAAGCAAATAACTCGCCAAAGGAGTTTAACTGAGTTGCAGAGATTCTGGACCAGTTTGTTTCCAGGGCAGTGTTAGGCTCGTAAAAAATTAAGTCAGCCCTGTAAAAGCATTAAAATTGTTATTTTTCACAGAAGCCCCCTCAAAAAGTGAAAGACATTGAGAATCAGATTAGGAGGAATACTGTCCTAGGACTGTACTTCTGACCTGACCAGGATGGTTACTGTTAATGGGATATACTGAGCCAGTAATACGAGTTGGTAGGGTAAATATTAAGGTGCAATGTGGAGAGTAAAATTTCACTTCTGTGAGTGGTTATTCCTTGAGGTAACTGGTTGGGAAACCTACCAAAGAGAAACCTGTCTAGCAGAAGAAAATTTGGATTATGATTGTCTCTGTGGCTGTTCCATATGAGTCATCCTTTTGTGTTCCATGGGAGCAGTGTCACGGGAGTGAGAACTTTCTACAGCAGAACAAAAAGATACATTGCAAGGAGCAGCTGAAAGGTTAAAGCAATTACAGGTAACATGGAACAGCCCTCCTGTGCAAGAGGGTCAGGAAGAATAAGTGTAAGAGGACCAAGAATATGCCAATACCACTAAAATCAAAACTTGTTGTAATTTTAAGACCAGAGTGAAAGTGACTGTTACACAGAAGAGAACATCTTTTTAAACAGTGCACGTCATGTCCTAATGAGATAAAAAAAAAAGGGGGGGGGGGGGCGGCGGGGAGTGAGTATGTGAAACACTAATACACCAGGCCCAAAACATTAATGACTGAAAAAAAAACAAAACACTTTCCCTCCTCTTTTCCCCACCCCCCCATCCCCCCTCTTCCTCCTTGTTTGCCCTCGCTTTTGTTGCTGAGGGTGATGATGACCTGGCGTATCCCTTTGGTCAGTTGGGGTCAGCTATCCTGGTTGTGCTCCCTCCCACCCTCTTACCCCCCTGCAGCCTACTTACTGGTGGGGCAACATGAGAAACAACGCCTGGATGCTGTGCAAGCACTGCTCAGTGGTAGTGAAAACATCCCTGTGTTATCAACACTGTTTTGGTTAGAAATCCAAAATGCAACACCATATGAGCTGCTATGAAGATTACTTCCGTCCTCGCTAAAGCCATTACAAATAGCTAAGGCACGAATGAAGTGTGCCAAAATTGAGTATACCAAAGTCTGCACCCACTTTATGGAAATAAGTTATTCCTCGTAGGTCCCTGAGTTCCTAGGAAAGAATCCTATAAGAAAATGTGTAAGGATAATTAAGTTGATGTTTTCTGAGGTTTGATATGGAAAGTTTTAACTCAGGTTTCTTTGCTAAGGCTTAATTTTTCTTCTGAAATATGTCAAAAACCAACTTAAAGGTCAGTTGCCTGTAAAAATGAAATTACAGGTAGGAGTAAAATTCGAGGTCATAGGTTGAAAAGGTGAGAGAAAAGCTGATACTGGAGTTTGAAAAGATCACCTATAGAAGCTGTGTGGTTCAGCATCTTCACAAATGAATTAGAAAGTGGATGGTTACCCAAGTGGTACTATTTTTCATGTCATTCAGAATTATTTTGCATAGTCAAAAGTAAACTCATCTACAAAGATATGCAAAAGTGTCTCTTCCAGAACAAGAGTGAGCCAGATAAACTTAATAATGAAAATATTATTGAGAACAAGAGTAAATTATGGGTTTAGGGGGAATTCCAACTAACGATTTATATTCTGTAATTATCATGGATGATGGCAAAGAAACTGTTGCCAGAAGGAGATATTGGAGTCATTGTGGATAGTTCTGTGAAATCTCATTGCTCAGAAAGGTAATGATAAAGAAAAATAGAACAGTAGGAATTGCTAAGAGAGGAATAATACATAAAGAATGAAGCAGAAAGCATTATGGGAGTACTTCTAATAGCATCCGCTTTTGACTGTTCTGAAACGGTGCCTGCCATACAGCTATGTAAACTGTGGGGTTTTCTTTTTAAAAAAAGGCAACTGAACAAAGAGAAACAACTATCCAAACTCTGAGGGTAGGAAAAGATCCTTAAAGAGCAGGAAATATGGTGAGTATGTGGTTTTGTGAAATATATATGTCATAATAATTGGAGAAAAGAATATTTTCTTACTATTTATGTTACATTAGCTGAACTCTTCTATAAACGATTTTTGGTGTAGTAGTATAAAATATAGAATAACTTCATTCAAGTGGTTTTTTTGGTCTGTTTTACTTCATTTTGTAACTCTCATTTTGACAATGAAAATTATGTTTTGGGTGCAATACAAGAATTTTGGAGTCTGTACTTTGGAAAATATGTAATAGGATACCATTTTTTATGAAGTTCTGATATACTTAGGCAAGAGAGACCATTGCCACAGGTATTCAAGTGGTACAAATGAGAATAGTTGAGTGTACTTTTTTGATTTTAAGCTGTATAAAGGAAAGGCAAAGTTGTCTACTCTCAATCTATCCAACTTTCAGATACTTCAGAATAAGTCCTAATCTAAGGAGATCTTCAGATATCAAATGCTATATCCATGTTGCTGAGTGTCATCCTCTCTTCCTAACTTTTTTCTCTGGTACATTAAAGATGATGTCTTCTTGAGGACTGTACGTTTTGGTGGTCTTTGACTCTGAAAGGCAAAGCAATAAAATGGTGGTTCCCATCATTTAGTATCCCATAAATAATTGTACTGAGAAGGAAAAAAAAAAAATTATAGATGTCATCAACTTTTCTCCCTGATGTCTTGACAGCATTTTCTGGTGAAAGAAACAGACATGTTGTTAGCTAGAAGATGGAAACCACTGAACTGCTGGTTAAAAGGGCATAGGTTATTTAAGAATTAATAGAGCTTGAGAGCTCTCCTGCTGATAACCAGATATCTCTTGATGATAGACTTCCTTTTTCTTGTGAGTAGAATTGGATTCCAACCCTTTCCACTTTCTGTGACTTTCATGAAGTGTATGTGTACTTGGATGAGCATATAGATCTATAGCATACTTTCAAAAAATATGTGGAAAAGCAAACTGCAAGCCACAGACAAAAGCATCCTAGCGTTGACTTTGAATCGACTGCCTAAAAGATGTTAAAGAGAAGATGGAGCTGTATTTTTTTTGAGGTGCATGGTAAAGGGATAAGAGGCAGCGGTTACGACTTTCTGACTGGATATAAAGAAAAATGAGTAGTTAAGCACTGGAGTGAGTAGCTTGGAGTCCCTGTGGGATATTTCCCAGAACTTGATTGTATTAATCAGATTGTTTGTGGCCTTTACTTTGAAGTTGGCTTGCTTTGAGCACCTAGTCGGATGAGATGATCTCCAGAGGTCCCATCAAACCCCAATTATTCTATGAATCTGTAGAAACAAGTCTACTTACAGCACCTTTATCTACCTGAGTTTGGGTTTTTTTTTTTTTTTTTCTGATGGGAGGAGGCAGTGACATCTAAAATGGTAGTCCTTGAAGTACTATGTTCTTGTAGAACATTCTTGATAAAGGAAGGTGTTGGATATTCAAAAGCAACTATGATTTGTATTTGGAAGCTTTTAGAAGGATATGTTTTCACTCTTATCCCCTTTTGTGAACAGAGTTTGTAGGTGAAATGATGACTCTTTATGTTGTCCCAGCATTTCATGTGTGGAGGGAGCCTCGTGTACTGCTGCTGGAGTTACCCAGGGGAAACTATTTGCTGCAGAAAATTTTGGCTGCTCAGTTTTGGGTGAACTGGAAAGGGGAGGCTGATACAGGGTTTTATAGTTGGAAGCAGTGGAGCAAATCTTTATGAAATTATTACATAAATAAATAACCAGATTAATTTATTTATGGGACTGTGTTAGCATCAGAATGATTCAGTTCTAGACTTGTTACATTTGTGCCAACATTTGTATGTTTAACTTTATTAGTTTCCCAGACTGCACTTTGTATACCATCCTGACCGTACGGATGCAGTATATCACTGCAGGACATATTTCAGAGCACAACTAGTCCTGTAAAAGCTACAGCAAACTCACAACACCTGGAGAAAACCAACTGCTCTTACTGGCAGGAGAAGGACTCGGAGCTCTCAAGGCAGCTTTCAAGTAAGGAGGAATGAATGAGTTCCTCACTTGCATGATGGACTGGAAAATAGACAGGCATGAGGAACATAATGAAGGTGAAAAAAATTTACTTATATATGGAATGTAAAAAACTGCGGAAGAGGTGTAAAGCACTAGTGCTCTACAAATATGTTTGAATTGAGCACTGTATGATGTGGAGTCTAAGCTGTGTGTGATCTTCGTGGGTGGGCTGAAAATGGAAATGCTAGGCAGTGCTCTTTGCAGTCATTGACATGTGATGGCTCTTTGATTTGTATAAAATAGATTTATATTTTATTGATTCATAGCCAGCATGTTGTTATAGCAGCAAGCAACTTATGTACAAAGTGAAAATATGTAACGTAAATGACAGTGAATCAAAAGAAGCATTCCAGAAATGTGAGCAGCCTGATATTGTGAAGTAAAGACTGAAACAAACAAAACCACACCAGTAAAATAAACACTAACTTGTTCGCTTGCAGTAAACTCTGAAGCATACAGATTGGACCTTCTTAGATAAGAAGGAATAACTCTAGGTAGGTGGTACTTGAGAGAGATTGTGAAGATTATGAACTATTCTTTAAAGAATACAATTCTGAGATTTAGAACAAAGAGCAAAACCAACAGCTAACAGACTTCACTTAACTGATAATGTGGTCGTTAATATGCATATCTATATAGCACTGTAAGAACTATGTAACATATAGATAAATGTTACTAGATAAAATAGTTGCTCTCTTAGATAAAGGCCTTGTGAATTGTTTTATGAGAAAAATACTCTTTATTTAAAGAATAATTATGTACTTCTGGTAACATAGGTGTTTTGGTGCAATAAGCGTGAATTTCTTTAGAGATTTTTGTTTGGGCTTTACTTTTGAAAGGCTTTATATCAGTGTGATTGCTTTCCATTTTTCATCTTTTCTACCTGTTTGTTTTGTTTTTAAATACCTTTGTAGTGATTACTGTGAAGTTCTGTAAACCTTTCCAGACTATACAATTTTACTCTTAGTAGTCCCTAACCCAATAACTCTGGCAATTTGGTTTTCATTTTAAATGGGAGAAGTTTGGTACTGCTTGGAGTCTTTGCTGCTATAGGAACACCACCTGACACTTCCTCTTTATCGACATTTTTTTCTTTTAACTTGTATATAAGAGAGTTTTGAAAAAGTCAGTATTAAGTTAATGTCACAGCTAAGTTCAGTATGTTTATCTGAAGTTGGCAAAATATGCTAGGTCTAGGCTAAGAAAGTATATTTCCTTGCCTTTAGTGTAACAGTACTTTTTGAAACATAGACTGCAGTCTCTTTTTTTTTTTAAGAACTACTCTATTGTCATAACAAGACTTAAGTGTGTTCCTAACTATTAATATGTATCTGAGATAATAGATTTCTTTAAGTGTGTTAAATAATGTTATCTTTTTTTTTTTTTTTCCTGACTTGCAGATGGAATAGTTGGGGAGATGAAACAGTCTTTGTGTAACTTGTAATTCAGATCTAGAGTGAGTTAAGATTAGTAGAGGAGCAAGGAAGGCTTCACGGCCCGGAATACAATGCATCTCATGTTTCCAAGTACAAATCACGTACGTACTCCACGTCTGTGGGCAAAGCAGGAGACCTGCTCCTTTAGCAAGCTCTGCCCCATCTATCGACAGCAGTGTACCAGGCTACGTTTTCAAGCCATAGCCTGGGGAGCTGCTCCCTGTTTGGCTGAGGAAATCGAAGTTCAGACCTGTCTTAAGAAGCATTATCATCTTTGGTCAATGTAAGCATGTAAAAAAACGGCAAAATCAGAACAGGTCAAAACGAGATGTGAAAGGTCCTGTATATGCAGAGATGCATAGTTCAGGAGGGTAGGTCTAGAAAACAAACCAGTGATGGCTGCAAATACATCCAAGAGCAAAGGGTCATATGATTAGACTGCAAATGGAGGTTTTGAATAAGTGACTGTGTAACACTGGGGAAGAAGCGGAGAGGTGGACATCCTTGTGTCACGTCAGCAGGTGATGCACAACAGGCAGTGCAGGAGAAGGAGAAAAAAATTGCTTCAAGTCTTTTGAGACTTTGCTGTAGTAGTACAAGTTTGTTTTGCTTAGCAAGATGCTTTTATTACCAGCACAGCAAGATTGACAAGAAACGCTTGCCCGCTGTTCAGACATACTGCGTGCATGTGGCTTTTTGTTTTGCATATGTTTTGTTTTGTCTTTTAGAAGTGTATTAATGGCTTTGTTCTTGGAGATGTATGTAATTGCTGGATTTGCTGGAGTCAGTGAATTGGTTGCTCGGTCATTTAGGAATTTACCCAGTAAACACTGAAGACATTTTATTTCAGTGGAGTATTTAGCAATATGTCTTTGAAAAGTGGATTTCAAGTAAATTGGTTTTGCTGGTTAGACCAGTCAAAGCATAAGCTTTGCTGGCAAGAACAACCACAAATGATGAATTACAAGACTTTCCCACCTCCCAAGGAAAAAATATGGTATAGTAGTTAAGAAGAGGGATTTCATGCTCTTTTTAAGCAAAGATACTTAAATTTCTACACAGACTCCAATCTCAGTAAATTAAAGGGATGTTAAAACAGGTATTTTCAGATAAGAATGTGACTGAAGAATATTGATTTATTTTGGCTTTAATGAATTTAAGCTTCTGTTCCAGATGTCTGTGGCCAGCTGTGGGACACTTGCAGCTTCTAGCTTTATTTTTACTGTACTGTCATAGAAATGAATATGTGTAATAATGTAAGGAGCTTTCCCTTGTCTGTTTGAAAAGTATATCTGTGGCCTTGGATAGAAGTCTCATGACTTTTCATGAATGAAGTGCAACACTTTAAATGGAAGAAATCAAATTACTATCTTTGAAGATCTTTTCAGAAGATAGCAAGCTACTTTATCCCTTGCAGAAAGGGGAAGAAAGAGGTCGTCAGGGAAACTTTGGAGGGGGAAAAAAAAAAGAAAGAAAAAGGAGGATGGTTTTGGGAAGTAATGTTTTCTTTAAAAAAAAAAAAAAAATTGTACATTTGTCTACCTAGACTTTAATAAAGTCTTTGACACTGTTTCCCACAGTATTCTCTTGGAGAAACTGTCTGCTTGTGGCTTGGATGAAAGTACTTTTCATTGACTGTCCTGATTTCATCTGGGATGGAGCTAATTTTCTTCTCAGCAGCTGCTGTGTTTTAGATTCAGTATGGGATTTGGTATGTGAAGAATGCTGATAATACACTGATATTATTAGTTGTTGCTAAAAGAGACCAAGGACGTTTTTCAGCTTCCCAGGTTTTGCTGATGTGCAGGTCCAGGAAGCTAGTACAGGTGTAGCCAGTACAGTTAACCCAAACTGGACAAAGAGAGTATTCCATACCATAGATGTCATGCTTACTATGTAAGTGGGGATTGGCTGGGGAGCAGCTCTCTCTTGCTCCTTTGATTGCTACTCAGGATTGCTTTTTGGTTTTGTTTTCGTGATCACTGCTCAGGATGGGCTTATCAGCCATCAGGTCATTGGGTGGTGAGAAATTGTGCATTGTTCTTTTTATACAGTTGTGTATTTTGATATTTTTTTTTTTTTTTTTTTTTTTTTTTTTTTTTCCCCCCAGTAAAAGCACTGCTGGAAAATGGGAAAAAAAACAATCCAAAACCCAAAGCCTGAATTTTTTTCTGGTTTATCTTTTGATTAGCTCCTGCTCTATTCCCTAGAGTAGAAGAGTTTGAAACTAAGTAAAAATTGAACAACTGAGAGTACGTAGTAAATATTTACAATTTTTGATGTGTGGATGTTTGAGCATATATTCCAGAATGCACTGGAGGAAGCGCCTCAGAGTATCTTCAGAATGAGCAATCTGGTTTTTGCATGCTAGTTAGTGTAATGGTTTATATTAGAGTTCTCTAAAGCATGAGATGCTGTAGTAACTTAGTCATGCGTAGGCACAATGGTCGGCTGAAGAAAAGCTGCATGGAAATAGCACGCTGTGTCTGTGTCAGGAGCATTCCCTTTAAGGATACTTCTGGGTTTCCCCCCTTTAAAGTTAAAGTTTGGTAATTACAAGGCAGCTCTTTTTATGTTACTTAAATATTTCCATTACAGTTAAGTACTATTCTATATCACCATTTGTCTGGTTTTGGTACCTGATAAGTATGTTTAGTTAGTTTCTTTCGTATGGATCAAAAATAACCTTTCAATGTCTGTCCAGCTTGTCTATTTTTGTATTTCTTTAACTCATACTAGTGGCAGGGTGGTATTTGAGGCATAGTGAGAGATGCTAGTAAACCTCTGGGTTTTGCAGTTTGTAGAAATATACTTTAAAGCCCTGGAACTTCTTAATGACTTTTCATTAACTGTGTTATTTCAGTCTTACCTTCTGGCGCTCATCCAGTTTTATTTGGAGACAAGATATAAAGCATTTTGTGGGCTGAATTAAGACATTTTTAATAAGTCCCACTGTGAATAAATTGTAGTTGAATTTTACGCACCAGCCGTTAATGTTTCCTTACATTCATAAGGTTAATTGTGGTAAGAATAGTATACTTTTCACCTACAGACCTTAATATAGTGAGTGGGTGAAGTTTTTAGAACAAACATGGATAGCTTTCTTTAAGATCTCTTACAGCATCTTTTATGTTGCAGAGATAGTGGCAGTAAGACAGTAAGGGGGGAAAAAATATCTGAGTGTGCATCAACGCATGTTTGTGTGTTAAGACCTGGACACATACATAATAAATTGCTGAGCTTCCACTGAAAGCATTTTTCTCACAAGCACATCCTGGATTTAAGAGTTGAGGTATTCAACAACTTAAGGTTGTAAGGTAGTAAAAAATAGAGAGGAAGGAGGAAAGAAGTCATGACTGTTAGAAAGGGATTGTTCTATGCACCTTTCAGGCACAAGATGAATGGCACCTGTGTTGCCTAGATATTCTGACATCCACTGAATTTATTGTTTTACAGATACCTTGAATTTTTTTCACATCCAAAGACCTGTTTACAGCACAGAGATAGATCACACAGTTTTTTCTTCTTTTAGTTTGCATTGTCCTTATTCATCACTTACTTTTGTCAAGACCGTGATATTTTACTTTGTTTTTATGACTAAACTGATTGACTAAACTTAGCCAAGGATAGCAGGATCCACCAAAGGACAAAATGACTATTACTCAATATGTCGTATTTGTCGTTACTAAACAGTAATCACTGTAAGGGAGGGGAACAGAAATGCTTTCAATAGCCCTGTGCTCTCACTGTTTGCCATGGTTGAAGTGGAAGTCAGCTGTTGCCAGGGTACGCTGGTTATTTCCCATTCAAATTATAGAGGAGAAACGATCCTCTGAAGTTTCACTGGCTTATAGCTATCAGCAAATGCTGATAATGTAAAGGTGATCTTTGAATATTTTGTAATATTTTGAGGTGTTAGTCTTAGTTAATGAAACATTTTCTCTTTATTGCCTGTAAAGGAGCTGACCATAAAAGTTATTGAGTTATATTTACAGTTCTCTTAAGCAAGGTGTGCAAAAGTAAATTTAGGAAATGTTATGAAATAAATTAAAAAGGATAGGTTTTGTGTGGTGTTTGTTTTAAAAGAATTAAGTCTGTGTAGAGCTGCTGTGCTCAAATGTCAGGAGTTGCGGTCTAAAGTAAACTTGGGCAATGAGCTAAATCTACTATTCGAGTTTACAGTTTGCGATTGCTTTTCAGAAGTAATACAGTCTGGCTGCTTTAGGTGACACATGACTGACTGAACCTCTCTGGAGCATCACAACACCCTGTGTCAGAAGATCTAATCACAACAGTTTTCTTAAATTTCTCAAGTGCTTCCTATTTAATATTTTATAAGTATTTGAATGCTGTCTACTATTATTTGTTATGTATCCTTAGCCAAAATGTAACTTACCTGATTGAGTGATTAAATCCAAAATTTAATGGTCAGCATTTCAGGTCAGGACACTTGCGGGAAAAGTACAATGCAGGAGACAGCACGTTTTGCATGTGAGTGTGTGTGTTTTGATATCTGGTTTCCAGTAATAGAGACTTCTTATCAGTCTTCTGCAATTGGCACATCTCAAGCCCTGGTTTGTGAAAGGACAGTGATTGCAAGAATGGGGCGATGCACTCCAGTGAGAGAATATAATTGGTAGTGCTCTATATACGCCTTGGGCAGATAAGATCTGTTCGGAAGCTGTGGAATCCAAAGAGCTGGAGGATGAAGCCAGAAAGCTTCGAAACCTCGGACTGAGGTTTGGCTTGGCATATCTGGTCTGCAGCTGCAAGGAGAGAGGGGCTGAACTACTTGGAAGCAAAGGGAAATCCTGTTTATTGAATCTCTTCTTTTTTTTTTTTTTTTCCTTCTTCCTTCCAGACTACTTGACTATGTTAAGGTTTATCGTTGTGGTTTGTGTAGAGGGGGACAATATGGGGGTGAGTTCAGTTTACATCTGTGGGTGAAATGGGCAGAATAACTTAGAAAAGTACTATCAGCCGAGAAAATGTTAGAGAAGCAGCAACAAAAGGAAGTACAGCACTCCAATTTCTAAGCTGATTAGAGAGAGGTTATTAGAAGAGATTCTGAAAAACGTGAACAATACAAATAACTGGTGAAATCTGTGGCTATTTTCTTCCTGAAATTCTTCAGATGCTGACTGTCGTGTTAATGGATGTTCTGGAAGCACAGTAAAACTACCTGTCGTGTGACCTGGGGGCATTGTATGTGTGGTTTTGGTTTTTTTGTCCCTATTTGGTGATGCCCATATTCATGACAGTAATGGACATCACCAGATGTGAAAGATTGGAGTTTGGGATTAGTGTTACCTACATCTTTCTTTGGTGTCTTTGTTGCCTTGTGATATCTTGACGCTTGTGTTGAGACGCTTGTCTCATTGTCCCATTTATTTTATTCATACACTGGCCTTTTGCTCAGCTGTCTGAGATGGAAAAAGCTTGCTTATTGCACCAGAAGTTTCATCACCATTTCAGTTTTCTATTTCAAAAGTAGTGGAAATATATTTCAGGTTATAACTATTGTAGTGCTGGAGGGTGTCAGCACTGTAATAGTTGCTGTGCTTGTTTCACTGGCTGTTCTCAGCAATGTGGTCCAACTGATGGAGCACAAAGCTCTGTTGGACCTCTGCGCTTGACTAGTTCGACACTTTTTCCTCTGAGAATGTAGCAAATGGCTTTTCAGTCAGTGTGCACTGACAAAGAGCTAATACTTTCTGCCCTTATTTCTGGGATTCATCGCCATATCAGTATGGTCCATCAGAGGTAGGAAATGGAAGGGATGTTAAGAGAAGCAAGTTGTGCTGCAGCTGTCCGGGTTGTACGTGTTCCATTTTCAGCTCTGCTACTGCTGCGCTCCATTCTTGCAGCTTATGCTTACGGGCAAGAAATTTGTTCCTACTTAAATACTTCAGAAGGATTTGTTGTTATATAAGTTAACATCCAAATGGAAAAAGAACTTACAGACCCTCTGTTGTCTTCTCTATATTGAGGCAAAACAACAGGCACCCGCTGTCAAGGGGAGGAACGGAATGAAAGAAATAGAAAGGAACCTCAGGTGACATCCCAAGAGAAGACTTAAAAGAAAACTGTGCTACAGTAGCCAAATGCACTCAAATTTTGAAGGGAGGACAGTAAGACAACTTGTCAGATGAGGATGGAAATGAATCTTAGCTTTGCTGGGGGATAGATTTTGGTGATAGTAGTTTTGCTGGGGAAGATGAGCCAAGGAAATGGAGTAGTGAAATTACGCATTTGGAGACAACTCCATTGAAAAGAGAGAGAGACAGAATTAAGGAAGATGGAGCTGCGTTTGAAGGGAGCCTTGTTTTCAGATGGGCAAACTGAGTGTACTCTTGGGAAAGAGCAAGGACAAGATGGGTGAGATAACAAGTAAAGGCAGATAAGGAGAGAGTATAGAAAACACAGAGCTGCCAAGAAATATCTGATAGAAGGGAATGGAAAAATGAGGAGAAATGAAATTTGCATAAGGAGAAAGCCACACACACATATATATATATATGTATTTTTTTTTTTCCCCTGAAATTGTCTTAATTTTTATTTCCTAGGAGGGCTATTGGGAAGTCTGCCATGGAAAAACAAAATACTGAGGTGCTGTTAGAGGATATAATTAATATAAAGCATGCATTGAAAGATATTTTAAGATCTCCATGTTTATTTTGGTAGAATATTGTGCAATGTACCTTTGAGGTAAGTGGGAGTTTCTTTTGTGGAGTGGAAGAGCTAACTGAGTGCTGTAAGTCAGGTGCAGGTCTAAAAACATGTAATCAATAACCATTAATCTGAAACTGCCAGGAAGTGTGGGGAGGAGGGCCTGGAGTTAGGCGGAAACAAACTGCATCTGCATCTGCCGTAACAGAGGGAGAGGAGAGGGGGATCTCTTACTTCCATGTGGATCAGTTGAGCAATAGAGAAAGCTTGATTTTGACACCTCTTCACCAAAGATTTTTATGCAATCCACATTTCCTGCTCCAAATCCAGGGTTGCTGAATATAGGAGAGAATATCTGAGAACGTCGCCTCTTAAAAATTACATCCAACAGTCTGACAGTTTATCAGCGTTCTTTAGATAAGCATACTTAATGTTTGCTAGGACACTATCCCCTGTTCATTGTGTGTGATCAGAACCTTGTCCAAATTCAGTGTATGTATAGGCACATGTAAGCACATGCATACATACCTCTATATCAGAATTACTAGATGCAGTAATATTTTACTGTGGTGTGATCAGATGCCTTATTATCTTCTAATATACAGATGCTGTGTATATATATCTTGTTGTACTTGACAGTTTAAGCTACTGACTTTACATGGATTTTACAGTAGGAAACAGTAGAGAATTTATTACAGAGACACTGGTGCTACATTCAGTATCGACTGTGATGGAGCAATGTACTCTTGGCTTTTGCCTGGGATTTGGCTGTGGTTGTTCAAGTTGTGTTTTAATGTTGGGAATTTCTTGTGTCCTGTGGTGAGTGTAACAGGTGATCTGCAAACCTTTGTGAACTGAATGTGATGATAATTGCCTGTGACTGTGGAAGCCTGAATCTGGTGAGGAGAGAATCACCATTTCAATCTCAATCCCTAATTTACTCCTGTTTAAGAATTGCCTTTATCATCTTTTATAAAATACGATGTAAGTGAAAAGTGCTGCGTTTAACATAATGCAGCATGCAGTGATACAGATATAACTGGTGGGACAGTGCCCTCACTCCACGGTTGGAAAGAAGGGCGGCTTAAATATAGATTTTGACTTTCCTGTAGTGCCAGTGGCACTTTCTTTAATAACTTAGTGGCTTACAATAATGAATGATGAACCTTGAGAGCACAGATTGTAATATGTGTTTGTTTTGAGATTGAAGTTTATCTTCAGAAGGTTACTAGTAAGGACGTCTTTATCTGCTTATTGTAGATAAAAATTGTAATTTTATGAGGTGAAAGGTTAGTATTCATCTATGCAATCTTTTTCTGCCATTTAATAATCCATCTGTTAGAAAATTATTTTATAGGAATTTTAAAAATATGTCTCAAATTAAAAGAAGCTATGGTAGAAGGTTTGTTCTGCTAGTTATAAAACCTAAGCTGTTTCAAGAATAATAATTGCTTGGTGCTTCAGAGCTATTTTTCTGAACAATTTAAAAAAAAAAAAGTCGGTGCTTTATCCTGAAAAAGTTCAAAGGAGAGTGAGTATGAACTGGTTTTGGTTATTTCTGTCTTTCAAGAGACAATATTCATTCTGGTAGTGAGTATTTTTGCCTTCCTTTTCCTGTGGAGAAAAATAATAAATTTATACGCAGTTCCAGAGATTGTAGACACTGCTCGTTTTGGTAGCCAAAATAGCTGAAATAGCTTATGAAGTATACATATAGAAGGAACAAAGAATGTAGGCTCAGTATTAATCTTCAATGCTTAAAAAACCAAAAATTGATTTGTTTCAGAATGAAGAAACTCCTTTCTCTTGAATTTAGAATTCATCATTCCTTTGTTTGACTTTTCATTTTAGTTTGTTTACTCAAGGCCAGTTGACATAGCAGATGTCTTTGGAGATTGATCAATAGAGAGAAGGTAGAAGGGAAAAGGACTAATCAGATTTTAGTAGGTGTATTCAAGGTAAGGATTTTAAGGGGGACAGAGGAAGTTCTTTGCCCCCAAGTCTCTGTCTTGTTGATTTTTATCTTCCTGTGATGTGTCTGACTTGACTTGTCAGTAACTTGTCTTCTCCACTCTGATCCAGTTTCATTTGTTTGGCTTCTTAATAACATATAGCTCTTTCATACTTCTCCCTGCAAACTGAGAATATAAGGTGAATAGCTGTAGCTTTCTGCTCCAAATAAATGGAAGAAATGACGAAGTTTCTGTGTTTAATTCTTTTATTATTAATGATAAAATGCCCAAAAGCTCTAAAATATCACAGAAAATTGTAACAGGAAAGTTCCATCTGAGTCAATGTAACATATTGGTCTGGGCCAGTGGTGGGGTAAACTAGATCTGTATCATTCCTGACTGATGTTTGTCTTATTGATTTCACAGACAAGTTCCACAGCCATTGCTTTTGGTGGTTCATCATCTTTACTACGCGTTTCTGATGTATAAGTACTTTGAAAAAGAAATGCTTCACTATTCCAATCGCAAATGCAAGTTTCTGCTTTAACTGGCAAATTAGGAAATTAATCTGACTTGTCTGCTTTCATTAGGCAAGGCATGTGATATTACACATAACCAAGTAATGGTGATAGTCTAAATGATTTCAGTGTTACTGGTCTAACATTTTGAAAAGTAGGAGGATAATTTCAGAGAGATCTGTTGAAATAGAATCTGAGTATCTGGAGGTCTGACATATCTGGTATATCTAGAGGCATTTTCAAGGTCTTTCTCTTTGTGCTGTCACTGAAGGCAAAAGCGCCAAAACTTGGTCCCAAGTGTACACCGTAGATATGATATGAACAAGTATGTCAGTTCATGTACTTCGAAAGATTCAGTTAGTGATTCTCTTTTTCTGTTTGTTTTGTTTTGTTTAGTTCTGTGGGGTTTTTGGGGATTTTTTTTTGGTTTTGTTTTACTTCACACAAGCATCTTAAATGTAAAGAGAAAAAAGCTTTATGCAAGTTCTCATATTTTCAATGCATCGTGCTTTTGACAACCACCTTTTTTTTTTTGTTTTTGCTTTTTAATTCACAAATGTGAATTTGATAGGCTTCAATGTTGTTTTGCCAACCATGAGCAAATTATTTCTTTCAGTTGTATTAGGCACAGAAAAAAGGAGTTGAACCAGTTATTAGGCGTGGCTTAGGGTTGTTCTTCTGTCCTAACCCTGTGTGGGAATTACGCTCCTTATGCCAAAGTGAAAGTGTTGCCTGTCAAATTGATTTGTGCAAAACTGCCGTGGAGAAATGAATTGACGTGGGCATGGTTAACAGAATTTAGCTTGCATTCTGTTGCTTCACTGTCACAAAAGCCATTTTATACTTGATATCTTTGGTATAATGTGCTTCTAGAGAACTTGCATGTGCTGCCTTCGGCATGCAATTCTTGCACCTGTAAATTATGGTCCTATGATTATCTTTTTTTAAATGTATCTATATATAGATATCTATATATATAGAGAGAGAGGGGTTTCTTGGGTCTGTAGTCATTACTGATTAAAAAATGGTCATCACAGAAAAGGCAGTAATGACTGCTCTCTTAAACTTCTGGTTCATTAGCTCAAAACTCAGAAAAGCTTTGATGTCAAAAAACAAGCAAGAAATTATAAAAAAAGAGCGCACAAGATAATTTAGGACTTATTTTTTCAAGTCAACTCTGTAATCCAAGGCAGCATAATCCTTTAGGCCTACATTCTTTTATGGAAAAAAAAAAATTGCTACTTCCATACTTAGAGAAGTCCTTCTTGTGCCCTTGTCATTCCTTACCAGATTCAACAATGCCAGATTCAGTTCAGCTGGATGGATATTGCGAAGACAAGACTGAGAGCAAGGAAATGTTTTGATGTCATACCTCCTGCATCTTTAGACGCAAATTGTTTGTACAGATGGCTGCCATCCTCTGTGTTTGTCTAGCACCAATGTGTTGTGATTAATGCAAAAATACAGAGATAAAATAAGACAATATACAGAATTTGCAGATAGAACTATTGCATCTTGAAATACATTTTGGAGAGAACATCAGAGCAATTTGCTGGACAAACAGTGCCAGCTTCAGTATTTATGTAGGCAGGTGCTGGTCCAGTGAGTATCTCCACAGTGCTGTTTGGTATAACCTGTCCATTGCTTTGAGTGAGTTGCTTTTTCTTTATTACTTTTTTCCCTTGGCAGTGTTTGTTCTGTATTTATTAAATATCTGTTAAACTTCCCTCCACTTGCATTAGAATATAACTTGTCCTCACTTTTCCGAGTTAAGATGTGTTAATGTTATTCCACTCTGTTAATGGTGACACAGAGTTAGGAGGTACTGCGCAGTTTTGCCTTTTTTGGGGTGTTTCCTTCCTTCCTGGCGCTAGCAACTCTTGCAATTTAGGACAACTGGATGTCTTTGGGCACTGAATTCTGCTTGCAGTTGTTCTCTGTTCTCATATTAGCAAGAATCCACACTCGGAGCTCTTTTAAAGTAATTTTTCAAAGTATTTTTGTCAAGATATGTCTCTGAAATATGGTAGGTACTATTTTTATTCTCTGAAAAAGGCTCATACTCTTCTGGACTCTACTGTGAATGGACTGCCTACAAGAATGACTGTTCATTCAAAATCCTGTCTTTTCACTGTGTATTTTCACACTTTAATTCCTTTCTGGGAGGGGCTGTTCTTCAAGCAGGCTGAGGATGACCCTTTTGGAGGAAGCAGCAGAGAGTGATAGCTTCAGTTACAGCTTGTGTGAGTTTTATTATGGGGGAGCAGATAAGAAGAGTGAGAGGAAAGGAAGCAAGGTACCTGTCAGCACGTTAATTGGTGATGGCTGGAATTAAAAAGTGGTTTTGAAACAGCATCTTTTTCTGGAGCAAGCAAATGCATCAGCATGGGTTTGACTCTGCAGAGGTATTTCAAATTGTTTTGGCTGCTGTTCTGAAAATAGGAAATTTTTAGATATTTTTCTCTGATACAAGCTGGGAAAAGTTATAAGTTATTCTAGGAGGCATCATGTAGGATGCAATATGAACCTATGAATGTTGTTTACTGGTTTCAGTCTGTCTGCTTGGCTTGATTTTTTGCAATTCTTCATACACTACTTCTATGAAGTTGTTCGTTGTGCGTTGTCACAAAAATAAGCACAGTCTTAAGTACTTCATATTGATTCTTAGCTTGTGTTTCTTATTGTTACTGTGTCTCAGTTTTAGCCTTCAAATGTCATGATTTACAATACTGTGAAGGTTTTTGTTTCCCATGGCTAAAAGTCATGCCTTTGCATGCATTATTACTATTATTTAAAAATCTCAGTCATGAAGAACTTTCACCCTTAAACAAATGTTTTGGTTTATTGAAGATCTTGTGTTTACTGACTGTGTAAGCATGTCTTGTCGTCATCTTCAGTTAGTCAAGAGCAGGGTGAGTTTTTCTAAGACGGTAAATATTCCCAGATGATAAACTACTACCCCAAAGTGAAAGCAGCTGTAACTCTTCTGTGTGTGGTGCTTCATCCAGACATTTTCTGGGCATAAGCCTACAACATTTGGTGTAAACGACTTAAGAGAAGTAAGCACAGATAAGTGGAAGTATGTCAGTTTTTTTACTGGTGTTCCTAACGCTAACACAGGGGTTTCCAGGGTCACTAGGTCTAATTCCTAGCTGCTGCTGCATCAGAAAACTGTCATACAGGCTCTTTCAAAGGCTTATTCTGCTTCTTCTTAATTATGTGTTTTTCTACAGCAAGTATGTTGTTTGTGGAGGTATGTGTAGCTCACCTAAAGCTCGCCTGCAGTTATAGCTTATGTCTAAGAGACATTTTTAGGGTTGGGTTTTGGTTTTGTTTTTTTTTTTCCCCCTGTGATTAAGTAGAGGAGGTAGCTCATTTATAACTAATAAATTCTCTGAAGGATTACCCTTTGGGAGCCTTGGTAGGCATGTTTTCTGGATGACTCTTCCCCAGAGAGCATGAACTGAAATGAATCTTGGGAGTTTAGACTTTCCAGTGTTGAGTGGATCTTAAAGACACATTTGAGGACGAGAGGAGGTGTGTATGTCAAAGTTGCCTATGGGTGACTGAGGCGGTCGAACAATCTGTGAGGATTTGCTGATCGGTTCTGCTGGTAAGGATGCTAGAGAGAAGATAGGCTTAACCTATCTGGTTTTTATTCTCAGGAGATGCATAATTGAGGAAGAAGTGGTAATAGGGTTTTAGCTGACTTAGCAGAATTGAGACCCCAAAATTTTCACCCGAGTGTTTGATTTGCTGTACTGGAAATTCTCCTGGGCCCTGTCAGCAGCAAAGGCTGCCTCACAGCATTACTTACGCATTCAAATGGAAGTAATTATGTTTTCCTGGTTTCTAATTTAGTTCTGCAAAATTATCTATAACTTTCACAAGGGAAATGCTTTTTATTATGTCAACAAAATTTTTATATGTTAGGTAAAAATTTGTTTAGCTGTCCCTTCTTGATTTCAGCTAGCTTTCATTTTCATATCAATTTCTTTGATATTGTGTTACTATTTTCATATTTATATTATTTTTAAATTTCTTGGTAATGAAAAACTTTGCTTTAGTATTTTAAGATGCCTTTAATAGTGCAAAAACATGGGATAGAATTAGAAGCTTGTCAGTGAGTAGGATTCATTAGTATTTCATCTTATGTATAACTGATCTTGCTGTTCATGGCTTTTCATCTGTAGAAAGTTATTTTACACAGAACAAACTTGCTCCTATGTGTTGTTTAATCTCTACCAATTCTAGTATAAGTACTAGATTCAAGCGTATTTAATGTCACCCTACTGTGCTTTTACTAAAATTAAAATGAACCAATGAAGGAGATGCATATGAAGTTGAAAAAAATCATTTAAAATGTTTACTTTTTATATTCTTATGAAAGACTTTAAGGCTTTATATCTGGTGAAGTTAATATAACTCATATCTGATTAGGTTAATTAATATAACTCCACTGATTCTTTTGGTTCTAAGTCATTTCTTCTTCATTTGTTTTAATCAGAAGTTGAATAGAAATAATGTGGGAGGTCCCAAAAAGTAGACAAAAATTCATACCATCAGGATTATGCGTACTGGAACAGTGAGGAAAGAGCACGAAATTCTAGAAATTCTGGACTCTAGTTGAGGATCCCCCATTGTCCCCCCCC
>WHYT01016819.1:0-55190 GCA_009806455.1 Tetrax tetrax
GCTTGGGAAGTGGGAGGGGTGGAGGAGGTTATCTTGTTTTTCTGTCTCATTATCCTGCTAGTTGTAGTAATAAATGAATAGTTTTTCCCCAAGTCGAGTCTGTTTTTGCCCGTGACGGTAAGGATTTCTCCCTGTCCTTATCTCAAACCTCGAGTTGTTTTTTCTTAAATTATCTCTCTTCTCTTAAATCATCTCTCCCTATTCTCTCGGAGGGTGGGGGGAGTGAGAGAGAGACTGCGTAGTCTGGTCCGGATCGGGGCTAAACTACGACACCATACCATTGCAATCCCATGCTCTCACAAAGTTAAAAATGACAACACGACTTCTTAAGACTTGGGGAAGGATTCTCTTTGCATCAGTGGCTTTTGTTCTTAGTTATTTTTTCTTCTCCACTTCTCATCACATCTGGAAACTTAGTGGTAATAATACTGTGCTGGTAATTGGGATTTTATTTTCGCTTCCACTACAGTCTTGCTTTTCAATCTTTGATTAACCTAGTCCAACTTCTGTGGATAATTCCACTTTTGAAATGGATCCTAGTCTTGTCTTTCATTTACTCTTTCCCTTGCCTATTGTGACTGTACGGTCTTTGGGGAAAAATATTTTACTAGTTTTTCTCGAGGGCCTACCGCAGCAGAACTTTGAACTTGTGTTTTCTAAGGCCATGCTAATCAACAGCTTGAATTTTTCAATCTGTTCCCTACAGTGTGCAGGAACTAAATCAACACAATAATACTTACAAGGATATAGGCATAATTACTGAGTGTTGTGCATTAAGTATCTCTATTAAAATACATTAGTATGACAGATTTCAACTAACACTATAACCTGTTTTGAATACCTGCTTGGCCCTCTTAACCAATGTATAGTTGGGTTGCTGTAATTTTTTTCTTGCTGAGGGAAGTATGAAGCAAAATGGTATTTTTTTTTTCTTTCTGTGGATAAAGGAGGCTAAATAAAACTGTGACTCTCTTATTGTTAGCAACAATCCAGATTCCCAGTTGCAGTGAATTACTACAGCTTTCCTTAACTGAGAGCGCTGTATTGCTCTAGATGCAACATCACAGCACACAGGGTATTTTTCTTACTTTTTGTAGCCCACGTGGCTATCACGGCCTCTGATAGGCAGTTCCTTACTTACCTCCTTTCTGTGCACAAGCTTCCCCATGCCCTCCAGTAAAGCAGTTCATTTCTCTGCACCTCAGTTCTTCATCTGTAAAATAATGGTAATTGTACCTCTATATTTTGTAGAAGTTTGGTGTGGATAAATATGTTCAAGACGGTAGCCCTCTCAGATATGGTAAGAATGGGGACTGTGTAATTACCCATGAAACAAAGAAAGGAGTACGTATCGAAATAGAAAGTCTTCATTCAGGTAGCTTCCTTTGGCCTTCTCAGCTAGTCTTAAAAGTTCACATTTATGCCAAAGTTATGAGCAATTTCAAGTGTTTTGTTGCTTTTGTCTGGGCACTTTTACATGATTGGCAAGCATTAAAGTTTAAAATCTTTCTGGGGTGATGACTGTGAGCGCTTAAATAATAACTGCTATTTCAACCTTATTTTTTATGGCAAATAAGAAATTTTTCTGTTAAAATGTAAATGTCGAGAACATAAATTGTTTTGTGAGGGAACACATAAATAGTGACTTTGACAATGTCCTAAGTAGCTTTGCCCCAGACCTCTGTGAAGCCCCGAATACCACCTGGTAGATTTAAGAGTACCTGTACTGTACCTAGCAAAACCATTTGTTTCACTGGTGTTGAATGTGTGTGAAGAACTCAATTTGCCTATTAATCTGCTCCTTTCTTCCTTTTTTCCTTTTATTTGTATATCCTTTAGAACCCCTTCCTGTGAGCAGTGTTTCTATCTATGATTACAAACCATCTCCAGAAACAGGAGTGTTGTTTGAAATTCAGTACCCAGAGAAGTACAATGTTTTTACCAGGGTAAATATAAGCTATTGGGAAGGAAAAGACTACCGAACAATGCTGTACAAAGGTAGGAAGAAACTATTGCACTGAAACTTGATGCTAACTCTACTGGAATTGTTTTAAACAGTGGTCATAGGTGTGATTTTGACATGTATTGGTTATAATTGATTTTTATATAATTGAAATATTTATATTTCTGTTAATGTGTCTGTTTTATATAATAACTTTTGTATCATGAAGTAAAGGATGGGTCTTTGAATTGAGCTGGTGGTTCTCTTTGGATTGAAACCAGCTTCCCATCCCAGTTCTAGTGATGCTTCCTTTCTTTTGGATTTTGCATCTGAGTGGTCTGGATTTTTTTATCAGTTCTGAAATCAGGTTAGGAAATGATCTCCAGTTTCTGGTGCTTCCAAATAAGCATGTACACTAAAATAAAAAAAAAAAAAAAACTTTCCACATTTTTTTTCTCTTCCCTTCTTCAATCCAAAACAAAAGAAAGGGAAAAAGGAAGGAAACCCAAAACTCAGTAAGGAAGGACAGAGATACAGGGATACGTTTTTGCTTTCTTGATATGCTTGTGGAAACCCTGGGATGACATTCTGTGTCAGTTGAAAGCATTGAAAAAGTTCCTAGTCTCTTCCCTCTGGCCAAGGTTTCCTCTTTGGTGACTAGCTCATAGAAACCCATTGAATACACCCAATTCCTGGTGTGGGATTTAAACCTGATAGTTCTATATCACTGTACAGTGACACAGTGCTAACAGGACTATGCTGTGTGGTATGCTGTATGCTACTGTATATTACTGTAGCACTCAGTATAGTCCCTGAGCTGATAAACCCTGGTGCATATTACAAATTTCAATTTTTTTAAAATAATCTAATCAAGGGCAATCAAGCTAACAATCTAGACAGTCAGTCTAAACAACTTAAACAACCAATCAAACCATCTAAACAATCTAACAAGAGCAAATTCTGCTTTCTTTTTTGTTTGTTTATAACTGAACGCCCTTTTGCCCTGCACTATAGCTTAAGCATAGCATCTGTCTCAGAGATGTAAATGGGACTGTCCTATGGAAAGCATCTGAAGAGGTGAGAAAGGCACCTGCATACTTTATGGGCCCCGAAATCCCAATGGTTTAACATTGCATAGTAGTAGCCTTTGAGCAATCCAGTAGGTGCTGGATTGAATTTCAGGCACTGAACTAAGGCTCCCAAAGTAGAAGTTTGATCACTGTAAGCTCTCTCTAAAGTCAGCAGAGGGAGATAAACACCTCCAGAAGGAGGTCAGAACATTTTGGAGTCTCTTTGCTTCAAAGTGGGGCTAGGAATCACATTTTTAACGCTGTGAAGTGCCAGAACATTGGAAGAGTGATTCTGGATCGTAGCACAATATATAGGTGACCTCTTTCCAGAGAACAAAAGGGGATACCAGCAGTAATTTTTGTCTTCTACAGCTAATACATGGTACCAGGGGCTTTAATGCTGCAGCTGCTGATAAATAAAAAAGTCAACCTGAGTTAAGAGATCCACTAATCAACTTGCACACTCCTTCCTGTAGCCAAGTAGCCCTAAGCAACTTCTCTTCAGCCCGCATTGTGTACTGATGGTGGACGTGAGCTCAGCTCTCAGTACCACGACTTGCCCTCAGTTGCATGGTGGATGGCCCTTTGAGCATCTACCCAGAACGTTATGCCTCAGTCAGCTAAAGACCAATGAGGCTTTTGCGTGCAGCAGTTAAAGGTCTGCAGAAACTGTCAGATGCTCTTTGAGATATTCAGTGTCACATGGAACAGGTTGCCAGATTCAGTTCCCTTTCCTGTGAAAAGTAGTTCATGTTTTGTGTGCTGGGATTTTTTTTTTTTTTTTTCTGTAGAAAAGTGGCTTTGACAGCCAGAAAAAAATGTTGGCAAACTGAATTATTAGAATTTCATGTCTTAGGCCAGGCTGAGCAATGTTTAAACATCTGAAACACTGCCAGTTCAGCATGTGCAGCTGCATTATCAGAAAGTGAACCTTTGATGCATTTTCCTCTTTTTTTTTTTCCTCTCTTCTTTTCTTTTTAAACCTTCTGCAGATTTCTTTAAAGGTAAAACAGTTTTCAATCACTGGCTACCAGGTATATGCTACAGTAACATCACATTTCAGTTGGTATCAGAAGCAACCTTCAACAAAAGCACGCTAGTGGAATACAGCGGCGTCCAGCATGAGCCCAAACAGCACAGAACAGGTGAAGAAAACTATTACGTACCATTTGGTCCAAGTCTGTATGGCTGCTTTCCTTTCTGCCATGGGGAGGGGATTGATCCCACAGAGAGGAAGGTCTGTGTGGGAGCAGTCCTGGGAGCTGCTTCTGGCCAGAAGCACAGAGGGAGGAGGATGCTGCGTCTAGTACGTAGGGTTATGTGTACAGCACAGTGCAAAGGGAAATTTGCATGAGTGTTTCTGTTATAAAGCTTGCTTCATAGAAAATAAATTCTGCCTCACACGAGATATCCGAGGCCTTGTGCTAGCAATTAATTTTTAAGCCACAAGAATAGTTGTACTGAGCATACTATTGATCTGTCTATGTTGGTCTGTCTCCTTGCGCAGTGAATCATAGCTAAACTGTTGGAGAAGGTCTTCCTCATTGTGCAGTCTTCTATCACGGAGAAGAATGTCATAGTTGCCCCACTTGGCAGCCAGTTTATGCTCTGAAGCATGAACTTTTAATTTCAAAAACAGCAATGTTGCAATGGCTGAAAATTGCATTTGTTCAGGATCCAGAACTAATTTAATTTGCTCCTGGGACAGTGCCCAAAACTTTTCTGTTAATCTCTTGGATCACAGACATTTTCCAGGGTCCAAAGTGAAATGAACCAGTGGTAAAGCCAAAAGGCCAAATCTTCAGATGAATGCAGTAATGTTGGTCCATTGCCTTGGACAGAGCAAAGCCAGTGCCCGCTGAGTTCTGTCCTGAGGATCCTAGATACAGTTATCAAGATATTGAACCATAAGAATGCAACCAACAGGATCACATTTTTCTTTCCTAGTGCCCTCCCATCCCTCATTCTTTGCGCAAACGGCAATGAGGTCGTAGTGTCTGGTTGTGTATTAGTGGCTGTGGTGGGGACAGAGGAGGTGAACAGATTAGTGTGTTGTAAGGTGCCAGCTTAGAAGGTGCCAGTCCAAATTGTTCGCAGAGTCTACTCACACTTATCTTGTGTAAGGCCAGACAGAAAAGCAATTACAGTGAGGCAGACAAAATGTTGTGTGTTCACCTCCTGACATAAGTTGAAGTAACTTCTTTGCGTGCCGGAATCTTGACTTCTGGGGACCCAAATCTTAAGATCAAGCTTTCACAAATATTAAAATTTAAACTGATGTTTAATGGTTGTGAAAAGGTGGCTGCTAAAAGCATATGAAAAGCCCTACAGCAACGTGAAGGTCATACTTTTAAAATATGAGCTATGCCATATATTAGTTTTGCATACGTTTTTCGGTTCATTTCTACAGAAGTATTTTTTTTTCCATGATCGAGATCTTTCTGGAAGACACAGTAAAATAAATTATTTACTGAAGTCTGATTTACAGTGACTTCACATCTGCTTTTCTTCCTGGTATTCTTGAATTGTGATTCTTCTGTGAATTTACGCTCACCTTGATCCCACTAGAATCACTTTTGCTATAAGTATATCTAAGAGAAGGGAGAATCTTAATAAGAACAAGTTATTTCAAAATATCCCTAGATGCACTGTTTTTCTGCAAGCAATATTTCTCTGGGGAATTAACACATCATAAAGGTGCACAGAACATACCTATTAAAAGACTAATCCTTGCTTCTCTTTTAGTTCCTTACCCACCTCGAAACATTTCTGTTCAGATTGTACCAATCAACAGAAACAACTGGGAAGAGCACAGTGGGAATTTTGCAGAAGAATCATTAATAGGACCACAAGAAATCATAAGGAAAGAAAAACTTACCCGTTTTTCTGACAACTCCCCTGAAATTCCAGTAGTGAACACATCTGCAACCTGGTCAGACTACCGCTATAACAGCACTGAGTACGAAACCACATCGCAGCCGTACTGGTGGTCTAATGAAGCTGAGTCATCAGAGGGTGAAGAGGAGTTTGTCAATGCAGTTTCCAGTGATTATGAGGCCAATGATGTCAACACGTCTGTAAAACTCACGCCGGAGCCCCCCTCCTTCCTTCCGGTACAGATGGTGCTGACCTGGTTGCCACCAAAGCCACCTACTGCATTTGACGGTTTCCATATCAATATTGAAAGGGAAGGTAAAACAGAGCCTTATACCCTTTTCATACCTCTTTTCTGTAAATCCATTGGTGGATCGTCTCCCCTGTAGATTATTAATTAACCGGTACTGTGCTTCGGAGGGCTTTGTTAGATCTCCTCTATTTCTTGAGAAGTTTGAGATACTTCGCTTTCTGGCTGGGCATCATAAAAGTAAGGGAGAAGGGGTAAATTGCAGTTTGCAATTCTCTTTTGTGAAACAAGATTTATACTGTTGTACATATTGCCACACTGTTTACACTGCAGTTACCATAAATCTGTTCTGGTATCGGAGAAAAGAGAAACAAGCTGATAGAAATTTGAGACAAAGAAGGTACATTATACTGTGTAGTCTTATCTGCTATGGAGAGAGGGTCTCAGGGGGACCTCAGCTGGAAGGGGCATACTGAAAAGGTAGTCTACACTCAGGTTAACAGCTACCAAACATACTCCTTATGCCACAAGAGGGCTGTGGTGGAGAATGGGGAGACTTCTCCCCATTGGAGCTACAAGAAAATCACCATGTTGCTTGAAGATTTTCTGTTTTAAAATTTATTTTATCCAAATGAATTTTATTTCCTGACAAGCAGTTTTCATAAGCTGTCCCACACAGAGGGCAAATACTTTTTTTTTTTCAGAATAAGAATGCAATAGATAGAAAATTGGAAGCTCCTTTTCTTCCACACCATGCGGTTTTTCACTTGCACAGTCATGGCAACCCTATTTTATCATCCCTTCTACGGAATGAAAATTTGGCCTGAGTTCATTGTTTCTCTACACCTATACTGCAGCCTTGGTCATTAATTACTTTTGTGCTGATGGCAAGAAATAAAACTACCCACATAAATCCAGTCCTTTTGGATACCTTTAAATCCCACTGCAGAAACAGTATTAGCATTTCTGATATAAATCATTTTCTCAGTGGCTGGAGATTTTCAAATTTCAATTAATCCACACTTTTTTTCCCCCCCGATTTAGAGAACGCCACAGAATTTTTGACAGTAAGTGAAGACACTCACAAATTTGTTGCTGAACTGAAGGAACCAGGAAAATATAAGTTGTCTGTAACAACATTTAGCTCTTCTGGCTCTTGTGAAGTTCGGGGAAGTCAATCAGCCAAAACACTTAGCTTTTACATCAGTAAGTATCTCAACAAATCTGTCTTTTTTTTTTTTCTCCCAGATTAGTATAACTTTAATGTACAGAGTATGAACATTGGCAGCTATGGCATCTGCTGTAGAATCAGGAGAGTCTGGTCTTCTGGAATTCCCTGTGCCAGAGAAGGAAATATAGTGCAAATATGTTATATGTTATATCCTGCCTGGATGTGCCTTTGTTGTGCCATCTTGGCAGAGCTGAGAGCTGAAAGCAGGTGAGGTACTTGATGGAGTCATTGCCCAGTACTCGGAAATGGCTCACTGAAACAGATTCCCGTCTTACATCTTTCGAAGAGAGGACTTAATTTTGATAATTAAATCAGTGGTTACAGAGGTTCTTGAAAATATTTAACTTCCTTACTCCTGGAGGCTATATGTACCTAGTTAGGGACGAAGGGCATCTCAGGCTGAGTGTGGGAATTGCACAATTAAACACTGAACTCTGAAATTACATGGTCTCTGAGAGAACACAGGGCAAATTACAGTATATGAAATAGTTCAGCCTGATAAATTCAGAGGAGAAAAGGTAGTTTATTATTTCCCTGTAGAATCCCAGAGTTCCTTAACTGAAGATTTAGTTAAAGACAAAGTAATAATATACTACTGCATAAACTAATATAATGACTGACAATTAGATCAGCAAGTGAGACAGCTGTTGGTGAATTCAGATTATTATCCTTCTGATGGCTGTGGTTGCCTTTGCACCCTTTCTACAAAAGGAAATGGATATAGCCTACAAAATGCCCATACACTGAGAACAAGGGAATGACAGTTCCCACAGTTTTACATGTGGGAAGATAGTGTCTCCCTGGAATGATGAGTGCTGGAACACGACACGGTAGCCAAGGCTGGCAGAAATATTCATATTAAAAAGAAATGTACTCAAGTAATAAGTATGTTACTAAGAAATATTGTGTCTTTAGTAGCTCATAACATTTACAAATACTAACTATTTAGTCTTAAATTCATCATAATACCTGACTGCATGTAACTGAATTTCCCATTGCTCCTAAGTTTTTAATAACTTTATGCTTGAAAGAAACAGTACTTGGAAAACGAAGAGAAAAGAGGAAACAGCATGTAAGAGGAAGGGTCTCGAATAGTTCATTTTATGGAAAGCATTAAAGAATATATAAGAATACAGGTATATCAAGTAAATTACATAGCATTAGTATTAGTATTAGTACCAAATGTTATTCCATTTTACAAGGTGTGACTTATTTTCGTTAAGCAATGTACAATATAATGTCCTCCGTGCCGTCTACTAACTGAGGACAGAGACCTGAGAGAAATGAGAAAATGTTAATCCAGCGTACAGGTATGTGGATTGCTAGATTAAGGATGAACTTCAATCTCATTGGGTATAAGGTATTAAGATGTTACAGGAATGTAACACTAGGATGTTTGGAATTTTGGGTTTTGTCTTTTAGTTTTGCAAGGTTTTAGAACCACATGAGGATTCTTGGCAGTTGTCTTATTCTGACAAACACAAGATCCTTAGAATTTTAGATAGATTTTATATGTATTTCTGGTAGCATGCCAAATCTGAGATGTGCACAAGTACTCTTAAGGTGGAATTGCTTTTCCATTCCTTTTTATGAGTCTTATCAAGTAGGCCTTGTGTGAGGACCACAACTTTGGGCCATGACATGAGGTAGCTGCGTTCCTTTAACACCAACGCTGAAAAAATGTCGGATTTGTAAGAGCTACACATACATCCATTGGCTCCAGGCATGAATCTAATGGTCTAATTCCTCTTTTTATCTGAGTAGGTGTGGGTCTGCTGTCATGAATAAATTTTGCTCAGCTTCAGCCTTATCTTATCCTTGTATCATTCAGTCAGTGAATCATCCTGTCAAATTACTGGCTTGTATTATGCAACCTTTTTTTTTGCACCCAGCTAGCAGTCTGGATTGTCAAATCTTACAGGCTGATTTTACACCATGTTCTTCCTCTGGCATTTTTTAAATTTTCTCAATAAACATAAAGTACCATTAAAATCGTGTAGAGGATGGAATGTCAAGGAGAGATCTGTCACAAACATCACTTAAAGTGATAAGAAAATCTGACTATTTTCATGAAATCTGAAATTTTGACCAAGTCTAGCTGAAGTTATTTTCCAGATTATTATTTTTTATATATGTAATCCTATATTCTCTACCAAGTGCTTCAAAAAGTCTGATGGAGAATTGAGACTCTTCACTTCACTCTGTGAACTTGATTTTCACACTTCAAGGCTGTAGTACGCTTGGAGAGTATGTTAACATGTAGAGAGGTCTTTCAGTATTTGTCAGTGATCTGTACATTATTGGAAATCACCACTTTTAAACATTCCCTCGGAGCAAATCTGATATTGCTAGGGGGTTTCTGATAAGCAAGAGAGAATACTGCAATCTGAATTTTCAAACAGCAATGTTTCTCTCGTCATTTGCTCTCCTACAGATGAAATAGCACTGGCCACAGGCTGTTTCCCACAGGCTGCCATCTTCGCTGCCTGAGGGCTGTGGAGATGGACAGCTGTCAGTCCAGCCTCTTTCATTAGTAGTAGACAATCCTGACAAAGAAGGGTGTTTTAACTCAAGTGCCTCAAATACATAGATTTGCTCACATGTGCTTTTGGGACATATCCTAGGCCCGACAGGTGAATGGATAGAAGAGCTCACTGAAAAGCCTCAGCATGTGACTGTGACAGTGCTAAGCTCCACTACTGCCCTGACATCCTGGACAGCATCACAAGAGAGCGGTGGCAACGGCACCATCGTGTCTGTGGTCTCCCTGACCTGTCAGAAGCAAAAGGAAAGTCAAAGGCTTGAAAAACACTACTGCACTGAGGTAAGGGGTGGAAGCTGGAGCCTTTTCAAATACAGGAAAAACTTGCTAATCATCTTCCACGTGTGTTAAGAAAAATACTCATGTGCATGATGAACATCAAACTAGTGTAAATTCTTCCTCAGATTTCCTACATGTGAATACAGAACCTGACTCTAAACTTCCTGGAAGTTTAGAGGTGACCAGGAGTCAGCTTTTCTTTTCATCTATAAAAGAAGATGTCAGCACTGGGAAGTAAAGAATAATCCAAACCACCTGTGATTTGGATGGACAACAATTCTTTAGGGCTGCTATATGGATCGTGTTTATAATGATCAAGAATCCTGAACCCCAAAATATGGCAGTTTTCTATCATGTCAGATCCTGTGGCTATGTTGGATCAGTGGCATGTGGCTTCAATTAGAAAAAGGTTTTAGCCCACTTCTCAGTTACTTTACCAAGATCTTGATAAGACCATTTTCTGAGCAGTGCCACAACTTTTGTCTGGCTCCCTAAATGTGATGGAAGAGTCTGCAAAGGACTGCAGTGCTGCCCTGCTGCACCCTCAGCTCGCCCGTGGAAATGGAAGGAGGCCGCTAACATTCCTAGTAAATCTTTGTCTCTTTCAATCTTGTGATTAGCCCTTCAAGTTAATTAATACAGGCAATCTGCATCCTTTAAAAATGCCTTTTGAAATGAATCTTTGTCAAAAGGTTTTGAGTTTTATTCCAAGATTGTCCATGAACTTAAGCACTTGGAAGTGTCTTTAGATGACAGTTTGAAAATCAATTTTCAGAATCAGCTTGTAATCACCTTGAGTTATTTTCCTTTTATTTATTAAAAGTGCACTCATTACATCAGAAGCAAAACAATGCAGTACATTATTATAATGAAAGATAGCAAGTGTATACAGATATGATTAAAGAAAATAAGATTCATGTACAAACTCAAAACCAAGTACCAAAAGCTAATCTGTGGATGAACAAGATATCTGTAAAAGTAAATGCATATTTATTGCAAGTAGATAGAAAGATCTAAATATGGTTATTTCTTTCTTTTTATCATTACAAGTATTCGTACCACCTCTAATCAAATTTTATCAGCTTATTATACCTGGAATTCTTAATGTTTGTTCGTTTGAATTCTCTTTGACAAGCAGAAAAGGGCAAAACTCAGTGCAGAGTTCTGTCCATTTCTACCATTGTGCTTGACTTAAAAGTGATTTAGCTTTCCAAAGCAGGTGTTACAGACAAATTCCCTACCTCACTGAATCTCTGCTGGCACTGATGTAGTCAAGTGCATTGCAACAAAACATCAGTGCAAAGGTGGCTGTGGTACAGACTTTGGAAAGGTGGCAGAGAAAATATTAGTAGGAAATACCAGCCTGCAGTTCTAGAAGGGGTGTGTGAAGTGGTGGAAGCCCCATCCCTGGAAACCTTCAAGGCAAGGTTGGATGGGGCTCTGAGCAACCCGATCTAGTCAGGGATGTCCCTGCTCCTTGCAAGGGGGTTGGACTAGATGACCTTTGAAGGTCCCTACCAACTCTAACCATTCTATGATTCTATAAGTCTTTTCCTCAAAGGTACTCTGTGCATTTGTTGCTAGCTGATTTTTCAGGGGATAAGACTTTTCATATTGATTCAGACCAGGAATCACTTGGTCTGCCTCCAGCTCTGACTGATACCTGGTGTGCTACAGCAGAAATTTTAATGATGATATTTCAAACTGAAAAGAAAAATCACAAGGTCCCTTAGTCAAGTTTTGTCGTGCTGGGCAGGAGAGGTGAAAAAGTAATTCCTCTCTGATTTCACCATGCAGTCATTTAGCACTTACATTCAGAAGACAGCTTTCCTGTAATGCTGCCTTCAGCTCATGTAGCTGCAGATGAATCAGATGGCCAATGAATAACCTCAGACTTTTATTGAAAACACACTGTCTAAATGCTCCTGAATATGAATAATGTTGCCTGAATATTTCAATAAACTTTGACAGTAGGAGAGATTGGCTCTGCAGTGTGACAGCTGACCTTACGCAGCAGGGCAAGTGTGATTTTCTGAGTCAGATCATTTGTCAAGTCAGGCCTGACCACTTTCACAGTTTTGCCATTTTGGGCTGAATGAATGGAGTTTTAGCTGCTGATGCCATTGTCTTCGGAATCCTGCCTTTCATAACTGGAGTAGTTCATGTACAGTCTCAATCTTATTTTAATTAACTGAGTAAGTACCTCATATCTGATATATTCCCCTCCTATTAGGTGAATTCAAGCAGCAGCCTCATTGAAAATCTTGTTCCTGGTGCGCAGTACCAAGTTGTGGTTTACTTACGGAAAGGACCGTTGGTTGGACCACCTTCTGATCCTGTTACATTTTCCATTGGTAACGCCTGCATCTACTGTTTGATACGTGTTGTGTTTTGGTTTGTTTCTAAATATGTGCAGTGTGTTTGTTAAAACCTGGAGCCCATGAAGGAGTACAGAATTGTCATGTTGGCTATCTCAAATGTAATGAACACTTACTGAGAATATTTTTCTTGCGTTGTCTAGTCTATTACTGAAGTGGAGAAAATACTCCTTCAGTGGAAGACAGATTTTTCACATTTAAATGTTATTACCCAACCTAACTAGAGAGCAATTATGGTCAGGATTCACACACAGAGGGCCCTCTGGAAAGAACCATCTTCCCCTCGGACACCTGAATATATGTTCAGCTCATGGTATACGTCATTTAGAGTGGTAGTCAGCTCACTTAGGCGTAGCCAGCCTGAGCTGCAGGTAGTCTGTGATGCATGGAGAGATGTAGGCACTTCCTAGACATGATTAATTCACAAAGACTCATGAAATGTGTGGAACTGCTGTCAAGACATTTTTTGCAAACGTGCTTTATAAAGAATGTAATGTGGCCCAGTCTGAAGGCCACAGTGCTAAGAGTCAGGAGAGCTGGCTTATCTCCTGTGATACTGTATGACCATCACCAACTTCAGCTGTGTCTGCCTTGATTTTCTTGAGTTCACTGGTGGATCTGGACATTCTTTGCTTTGAGGTTTGAAGATAAGAAGCACCCGCTGAGACTGAGAGTAATACTTTCAAGAATGTGGCTTTTGTGGCCAACAGGCAGAACTGCTGCCCCCATACCTGTAATTCAGGATTCCACAAGGCTCCTAAATAAAGAGTCACTTAGGATAGAATTCAGTCTCTTTTAGTTTCAGTATCATTTATTTTGTTAAGGTTACCTCTTTAACAAAATGTATTAAGAATGGAAGGGGCAATGAGAATGAAATTCAGTGTATGGAGTTACATTTGCAGAGAAGTGTTTAGTCTGAGTCACACAGCTTCTCCTTTTGACACATAGTCTGCCTTGTGTGAGGGCAGGTGGCTGAAATCTAGAGATCTTCAGTATTTTTCATTCTGCTTCCTCTCTGAGATGTAGGGAAGACAGTGAAAGAGAAAAAAAAAAAACAAAGTTAAACTGCTAAGAATTGAATCCTTAAATGAAAGCAAATATGTGGACTGGTGAACATGGTGAGAGCCTTTTCATTCTAGGCAATCTCCTTATATATTTTCATAAATTGGGTCTCAATAAAAATTTGAAAAGAGAGTATGGTATGTTTCAGTAAAGGAAAAATAGTAAGTAATATAGATATACACACACTTTATTATTAAAATCTCTATAATTGAACAATTTTTACATTTGCTTTTGATTTTCTTTCTCACTGTAGTTCAGAAATCTGCAAAACTCTGTTTTTACTTGATAAAGTAAGATCATATATTCCCAAAATAAATAAGTTCCTTCATTATCTCCATTTCTGTGTGGCCTCACAACCATAAAAATTTCTTCCTAAACTCAAAATGGCAATCAGTTTTTAAACAAAACATCTCATGGGTTTCTTATTATAAAGGAGACATTTTTATGGAGTAAAACAACAGTTGTATGAGTTTTCATAACAGGATATTGAATTTGAGGTTAAAATAGTAGAACTGCAAAACAAACTGTTCTGTGAAATTGTCAGTGGTGGTTAATGATGAATGAAACTGAAGTAAGATAAAATAGACCCTAAAAAGTATTGATCTCTCCCCATATTTATCATAGCATCATTTTCCCTGGGTGAGTATTAACACTTTAGAGAAAGGAAAGAGAAGATGTGGTAGATGATTTATGAAGGGAAAGGCAATTATGTGCTAACACGGACTGAAGTAATCTATGTGCTACTTGAGTCTATATGCTACTTGGTAGTCTATGTGCTACTTGGCTCTGACCTGCTGTGCAATAGCTGGAGCTCTGCAACCCTTGCAAATGTTAGCAAAGTACTTAACAAAGTAGCCTCAGTTAAATACTGAAGAATAATTGCTTTCCAGACAAGTAAGGGTTGCAGAAGTTGACCCTTGTGTGACATTTTTCAAATCCGCTTGACTTCTCTTTCTCAGTGTCATCACCTGTGAGGCAAGAATAGCACTACATGACAGGACCTTTAAGTTCCTCAGGGAAGGAGAGATAGACGTAAAAACTGTTTTCCTTCTCATAGTCTTCATCTTCCAAAGTGTTATGGCTTTTGATGCTTTTGTTTTTGAGCTACTTGAAATATCTCCTAAGCATCCTGATTTTCAAAGTAGACTGGATCCCTCCATTTATGAGAAATCAAGCCCTATACTTTATCTCAAGCTAAGCAGCCAACACCAAGTAGCCTGTAGTCATTTCTGAAAAAGTAGACATAACAAACTGGAGAACAAATGGTGAAAATATGGTATCCGATTGCTTGTGACAAGAACGCTCTTTGGAATTGAAGTTAGGAATGAACCAGAAATAGGTAGAACTTGGTCAAGGAAAGGTCTTGTTTTAAAATAAAGTGTCACTGATAACATATGCATTGCTAACTGCAATTTCTGGTTTGTAGTGCCCACTGGAATAAAGGATCTGACGCTTTTCCCTTTGGGACCTACTGCTGTTGTTTTGAGCTGGAACAGACCTTTCCTTGGGGTGTTCAGGAAATATGTTGTAGAAATGTTTTACTTCAACCCATCAACGATGACCTCCGAGTGGACAACCTACTATGAAATAGCAGCAACCGTCTCCTTAACTGCCTCTGTGGTAAAGTGACCATTACTGACTATTGCTTTCCCAAGTGCCCCAGTGTGGCACCTTGTGACATTACTGTGTACAGCCTTTCCCCCATGAGTATGTATACATGCCTTTAAGCCTGGCCCATTTTTCCAGGCAAGGCAGAAAAAATGGCCAGGATGCTAGAGGCATTTTCTGTTTGAAAGGAAGGGAATGCCAGCTGAACCATGCTAAATTCTAAGCAGAGCAATGAGATGGGAGATGAGCCTCTTTTTTTGTTGACAAATGGGCATGTTCAGCAAGTCCAGAGGCAGCGTTAGTTTGTGGGTCAATTTGTCAGTCAAGGTTTTAAAAATTCCACCATCTCCTCAGGGGAGTAGTCCAAAGCCTTAACTATATAATTAATATTGATAATATGGATTTGGGGCTCACAGGCTTGTCTTGCAGTGTGCCTCTGGAAGGCTTAGCTGCAGAGATGCTCTTGTGAAAATAGCTTTCATGTTGCTGAAGCTACAAAGATTTATGCCAGGATTTCAACTAGGTGGAAACTGGTCTCTAGAAGAACACACATACACATATACACAAGTGCATCTTTGCAGAAATAAAGTTAAATTTTCCTCTTCCTTTCCATCATGTCCTAGAGAAGGTGAACAGATTTTATTCAGACTTTGCTGTAGCGTAAGACAGCAAGCAATTTTAGCTGAAAGCAGTTGTTCAGAAAGTTATGAGTATGCAAAAGGATAGCAATAACTTTTGGTGCTTGTGAGAGCCACTGTGATTTACTGTCATTGATTTGCATAATACCATTTGTGGAGTCATTTTGGCTACAGCGGCTTAACTGTAATTGGGTATGTGCCTGTAAATCCAGCACACTCTAGGGAAATTAAAAACAAAAATAACTTACCAAATGAGTAATTAATATCTTGTAATCGTGACTCAGCACAATTAGATTAATACCTGAATGATCCGAGTCATCTTAGAAGTAAGGCCATCTTCCAGAGTTAATGTGGTTCATTAGAAAATGAGATGATATTGTCCCTTACTGTTGCAAATCCTGTTCAAGGAAGCCAAGTTGAAATTCCTTTGTCTGAATTTCACTCTGAAATGTGACAGTGCTATATTGCAGCTAAAGGGAGCATTTCTTAAAGACTAATTTTAAAGAGTAAGCTTGAATTAGAAAAATAGTGTCTCTCTGTTCTTCTGTTATGATATTTAACATACAGGTAGGTGTTGGTGAACTTTTGTTTGGGTTCTCTAGCGCTGCTCCAGAATCTCACCGTGTCCCACAAATTTTCGTATGATCTACTGATGTCTCTGAGTGGTGTGTTTTGGAGCAACAGTGTCAAGCCCAGTGAGAAGGCAGGGGAATGAAAAACCAAGCTATCTGACAGCTTAGATCAAAAATTGTTTCCTGAAGGATTATGGCTTGGTGAGAAGCTTGGGAACTGAATATGCCCTTTCACTCTGTTTAGTTCCTTCATTCATTTTGTGCTCTGCAGCTTGTTTTAAAATTCTTGATGCAATGTTGGTATTTTCAATATTACACCAGGGGTATGTCAGACAAAGTCCAAGCATCTTCAGGGTTTTGGTGTTAATTGGATACAACTTTTTTCTAAAAAGCTTAAAGAGACCCTATGTTTGGATTGCCTTGTAGTATCTGGGAAAAAAAAAAGGCCACTGCAAACAGCAGAGATCTGTAAAAATAGCAATTTCTAATTTGTTCAAAATGTTCATTATTTCCCATTTGCTTTTATTTTGAATTTTTAAAAAATTATGAGGCCTTTCATTTAAAAATAAAATTGAATATTTGAAGTGTTTTGTGCTGCCAATGGAAATTATACTACAAAATATATATATATATTATACTACAAAATATATTGCATTTTATACTTCATTTATGTCTCATTTCTATTTATATATATAATTTATGTCTCATAAGTAATTTATGTTTCATTCATATTTCATTTATAATAAATGATAATACGAAGTGAAATACACTTTCAAACTTAGAAAAAAATAAGTCTTTTGAAGTGACAATATCTGAGTCAAAGGCATTGTTTCTGATTTATCCTCAAATCCTATTTAATCAAAATAGAAAACCCTAAATTTTCCAGTTAAATATTCTGCCTTCATCAAATCAGAATTTTGTAATGGAAGATCACTCTGCAGGAATCGTTCTCCCTGCTCTGGAAATAGGTGAGAGGTTCCCATGACTAGTAGGACCCGGGACCATGTGCACATGGATAAGAACAGGGACATCACAAATGTGTTTGCCCTGACTGCATGGATTTTTGAATAAATTGAAATGCCAAAGTACCAGGGTTTCCACTAGAGTAAAGAGCGAGAGCTCAGTGAAAGGGTCCTATGTGTGGGCTCTAGATTTGTAAATATTGTCGTGTTTTGTAAGTCACACCTCATGCTGGTCAGTTTTCTCCTGAGCTGCTCTTTGTCTTTTCTTGCTTTACAGAGAATAGCTAATCTGCTGCCTGCTTGGTATTACAATTTCCGAGTCACCATGGTGAGCTGGGGGGATCCAGAGCTGAGCTGCTGTGATGGCTCCACCATCAGCTTCATAACAGGTAGGCAGCCACCTGAAAAAAGCACTTCCCAGGAGCAGAAGTGCTGAGAAAGTCTGACTTAGATGTGGCATTTCACCTGCACATACTTGCAAGTCAGGGTATTTAACAGCTAAGTGGGTTTTTTGTGGTTTGGTTTTTGGGTTTTTTATTATTTTTAAGGAAAGCTCTGGGGACTGTTTTAAATGAATATATGTGATTTTCCTGTGCGAAGCACAATGTTTCATTACTCTGTTCCAGTCCTCTCCATCTGCTGAATGCATGGCTCTGGTGAGGGCCAGTGATCCTGCTTGTCTTCTACAACGCTGTACATTTTGCACGTTGAGAAGTTAATGGGTAAATAAGTAATCTGAATTCTTAGGTTTGGTAATATTACGAAACATTTTTCTGTATATTTTCAGTTTTTCCAAATGCTTTTTCCTTTTTTCCCTTTTTTCCCTTTTTTTTTTTTTCCTTTTTGCCCTCATCCAGTTGTGACTGGTCTTGCATTTAAAATATGCTGTTGTCTCTTGTCAGACACTTTGGGTTTGACTCTTCCGTGTGTCGAATAGATTAGCCGTAGAGGGAGCAGCCAGCAAGAGGTCCTACTGGCGCCTTGCCACAAGTTCCTAGCATCCAGGCTGGTTAAGTCAGATTTCCCTATTGAATAATTTTGCTTTTATGCACCGCTGTTTAGTTCACCTTGCAGAAGGTGATTGAAAGCAGTAAATAATTCAGATGCACTGTGAGAGGAAATAAAGTAGGACTTGCTCTTCTTTTCTGCATGTAGAAATTAAATTACGAGGAAAATCAGCCTACCAAGGTCCCAGCCACTCCCTCCAAAACACATATTAGCCAAGTCCCAGATTTTCTTTTTGACAAGAGGCTAAAAGGATATATCTGAATAAGGAACTGAATAGGACCCGTTTGCAATGATGATTAATACAGTGCCTGTGCTCGACAGAGCCATGACAGAAAAATTGTTAGTGGGTTAAGTCCTAGCTCCACTGAAGTCAGCAGAAACTCTACCATCCTGAGATATCTGATCCCAACCTACACTACTGACAAATTCTGGTGCTTCTCCAGTGTATCAGAAACTCATAGCACCCACCGAGGCCCCATGAAGGGTCTCCAGGGGTAGTCTTTGTCCTTTGGCATCAATCAGCTTTTCTGTAGCCCTATAAGGAAGCAATTTTCCAGCTGGTTGGTTGCTGTACGAGGGGAGAAATGTCTTTTCCAACTGATTTGGGTAGCAGGTTCAGCATTTCAGAGTGGAAATATTCCAGTGGGGCTCTCACACTTCAATATTGTGTCTCCAGAAACCTGCAGCAGAAATCAGGGAGACTGATGTTGTTCTAAGATATTAAGCCGTCACCAGGATCAGTCTGTGTCTCTGTATGGGAAAAGTAAAGACTGTTACTGCTATTAGATGAAAAATGGATCAACTCCTTAACTAGAAGATGTAGACAAATAGCAGAAATGGTTGACTCTCTTAAATAATGTCATCCATTTATGATTGGCAAAACCTCTCTTCAAAAACATCATCTAGTCTTAAGTGAAAATATCCAGAAAATATCCAACTGGAAAGTTGTACCAATGCTTAATTTCTCTTGTTACCAAAGGTTTATCCTTTGTTTCTGATCTGAAGTTTTCCAGTTTTAATATCCAGTCCATAATTCTTGTTACACTTTTCTCTTATTGATCAAAGAGAGGCAGAGCTTTTTTTCCCCTCTTTATTCAGAATTTAGCTTCACTCTTTTCTGTTGATAAATTGCTTCCATTGAACTCTTCAGGTGCTCTCACAGTAAGACATTTTTTCAGGTTAGTTTTTTCCCCCCACTCTACCTGTCTAATTTTTACTGTCTTTACCAAAATACATGAAAACTGAAAGTGTAATACCAGCCTGCTGAATACTCCTACAGAGGCAAAATCAACTCCCTATTCAGTGCTTTCCTGTTTGTGCATCTAGATGATTGCATTTGCTATGGCATCACACTGGAGGTCTGTGTTGATTTGCTTCTATTTTGTGGCTTCTGACTTCTTCCTAGGGTAGCTGCTTTCCAGAATTTGTCATCTGAGAAGTATTGTCTGCATGCCTTTTTCCTAAAGACTCAGCTTTGCACCTGGCATTTTGTTTGAACTCACCCAGCGTAGGGGCCAATAATTCAAATCACAGCCCTGTCCAAATCCTCTGCTGCTCTGCCAGTTGCCATGTTACTTGCACAGTTTGTCAGCGGTGCTTTTGCTTTCAGTGTATTGATGAAAATGTTGAATAGCAGTGAGCCAGGTCATAGCATTTTCAGAGAAAAGTCCTAACAAAGAAATCTGATTTGATTAAATTACAAGTGCTTATCAATAGATGGTCACCACTGAATGTGACCATTAAATACAATTCTGTCCTCTGATTGCTTTTTTACTTGCAATCTCTTCAGCTTTATCAGGGACTGCTGCCAGGACAACTTGCGAGAAAGTGGCGTGCCAGATTTTCAGGTCTGCAAGTTTGAAATGCTTGTCCCCCGTAGGTGCTGCCTTTTCACTCTTTCAAGTTACCAGAGGACTGCAGAGTTCTTTATCACCCTCAGCCTTTTTCTTTCCAGAGAGGGAACAGATGGCTTTATGGAGCACTTGGTCCCTTTCTGCATCACTCTGAACAACGCTAACTCCCCTGCACAGGTTGCCAGGAATAAAACAAAACAAAACAAAAGAAAAAAAACCCCAAACCAAAATATCCCCCTCAAATTTTAAAATATTAAATAGAAGTTTCGTAGTCTTCTTGACAGTACACCATCTGTCAGTTCCTCTATGTATAACTAGAAAGCTAACCTCTGCACCTGGAACATAAACGTGATTTTTTTAGAACAAAGCAGAAGGATCACCTGGCAGTTTGGGGCTACACCTTGCAGCAAGCTCAGGGCAGACAAACTGCTTCCATAACGCAGGATCCCACTGCTCCTGGGAGCTAGGCTGGGGCTTTACTGAACTGCAGTACCTGGAATGAAAAGGGTATTAGAAGAGACCAGATGATCTCTTGCTCTCTCCTGTGACAACTGGTCAGATGTCCTCAAGAGAATGGGGGAGATTTGGGGCATCCCAGAGACTTATCAGAAACAGCATTTGTTTTCTGGGGCTGCTGCATCAACAGTTGCATGTTGTTGTTATAACGCAGGGAGAGATCGTGGTGCTGCCAGTGTTGCTGTGGTGACAAATGAGTTTTTAATGCCACCTGCTGTAAACAGCTGGATTTAGAGCAATTATAAGCAAGGGCACTTCAGACCACCAGCATTTTCTTTTGCAATGAGAATGCTTTTAGCTTTGAAGAAGCAAAAAGAGTAAGAAGGATAGATTGTTGGTGTTGGTGAGTACCACCACGTCTGTCCTTGTTATGAAGCTGCTGTCTCTCTGCTTTCGCTTCGGGCCAGATCAGCAACGGGATGTAATTTCCTACAGCCTCTCTGTGCTGCTCAGCTCCCTGTGGAACATGGCACTAGGGGAGTTGATCGTGCAAGCCCTGGGCCCTTTGTCTCCTTTCACATATCCTGGACGTTCGTTGCCAGATACCCAAAGCAAACAGCTCTGTGAACATTAAGAGGGAAAGCATGTCATCGATATTTAGGTATAGGAGGAAATTATTATTTGTGGATAAGATTCATGCCAGTCATGAACTTAAATTGTAAGGAATACACAGTCCTTGTGTATGGATGGACTAGGAACTCTAGAAATTAAAAGAAGCATTAAGATTTTGTACTAAATAAGGTTGCTTCCTCTCAACAGCACAAAAGGACATTTTCAAGAGTTATCTTGAGATAGTAGTCTTACTGAACATTTCTAAATGGCTGTCAATTGTCCATGCATTGTATTTGCTGCCTTCCTCAGCGATTACTTCAGCAAATCGGTTCTCTTAACTAATGCCTCCATGCAGAAGTCTCGGAAGCCTTCATGAAGGCAGCACTGACATCTTGTGGTCCCTTCAAACAGAGTCAAGCTCCCAGCCCATGCTGCCTTCCCTCACGGGTGCTGGCACCCAGGGCTTTGACAGCAAGTGGGTCCGTATCGTTTTCCCTACAGTGCTCCTCAAGAGTCTGACATGCACACAGAGGTGTACGCTTCCCCATTTTATCCAGGCTATCCCACTGATAATCACTTTGAGAGGAGGTTATGACCTTTACTGATCACTGACTTTCACTTTTGCATCTCCACTTAGTTTTAACTTAAATCCTACCTGGGGACCTGCACCTACAAATTAAGCGATCAAGGTGAGCTGACCAGCTATACTCCCTCTGTAATTAATAGAGAGGCACCTCCAGGAGGTAATTCTCCTCTTAAATACCTACTTTAGGAGGAAATTAGTTGCTCTGGAGGTTCCTATCTTTCTCCTTGGGCTGCACAGGGAGCCACAGCTCCAGTGCAAGACAAACCATCAAACGGGCTGATGGGGCTGCAGTGGAGCAGCCTGAGCTGTGCAGCACAGAGAGCAGAGCTGGGCAAGAGCTGGGTGTGTGGAGGAAGAGGGACAACAGCTGCTTTGCCTAATACCTAGTAACATAGCTACCCTATGCTGGTAGACCAGACAGTTGGTGCCTAGACGGCTGGCAGCAGGCAGCTGCCTTCTGTGATGGTGGGACCTTCACTCTGGGAACAAAGGCGGCTATAACTTTTAATGTAAAAAGATGTTCTTTGGCAAACTACAAGTATGGGGCTTTTCCTCCTAGGAAGATGCAAGGTCAGTGAAGAGAAGTATTTTTTTCCTGTGGAAAAGTTACCCAAATTGTTCAGCATGACAATTCTGTATTTCTCACTGATTGTAATTGTTTTTCTGTGCTATAACATAGTGAAGCAATATCTGAGGCTTTTAACTTGACTTTGAATTCCTTTTATAAATGTTGACTCAAAAAAATGGTTTGTATCAGTCAGTAGCTTGGTGATTTTTTTTTTTTTTACTGAAAGATTGCAAACAGAAATATATTTTTGTTCTGACTGTCTCCCAGGTTAAATGCTGGTTTTCCTTTCTTTCAGCTAGCACTCAGGTGCTGATGGTTTTACTAGTATTTTCCTGCTATCTTTGTGATACTCTCTTCCCAATAGTATCCTTTGGCAGAAGTTTGATACTGGATTTCCTAATCAATTGTGTTAGACCCTGTCTGTAATGCACTTGCCTTCTCCCTTCAGCACCAGTGGCACCTGAGATTACCTCCATAGAATATTATAACCACCTTTTGTACGTCACCTGGACCTATGGAGGAGATGGTACTGACCTTTCTCATTCCAGGATGCTGCATTGGATGGTCATTGCAGAAGGAAAGAAAAAAATCAAGAAGAGTGTAAGTATGAGAGGGGAAAGTGTCACTCATTTCTCTGTATTTTTTTTTTGCTGAGATGATAAACTTGTATTACAAAGTTTAAGCCAGTTGATTAAACGTGGTAGAAGCCTGATCAGTTCAAGTTATTTCACAGTGTTAGCATGTGCTTCCAAAGACTCAAGTTCCCAAAACAGCCAGTGGACAAAATGGTTCTGTGGTGATCCATCTTTAGGTAAGAATTTTAAAATAGCTTATGAACTTCTGAGCTGCAGACAATAAAACATAAAGAGCATTTTTTAGTGAACAGATACGGTCTTTTCAATTTCTATTTATTAATAACCAGAGTACACTGTTGGCTTGTTGGCTGAGGTTTTTTTAATTCACTCAGGCCAGGTACTATCACATCCCCTTTTCTGACTTTATCAAACAGACATCCTTATAAATTATGTGGTTTTCATTTTCTGTTTTAATACAAGTTCCACTAACTGACGGGATGAGGATTTTACCCAGAATGTGTGCACTTCTTAGAAAACTTACCAGAGATTGAGACATGTTCTTGGCACATTCTCCTTAACTTTTGAGCATATTTTAAAAATCCCTTAGAAAAAGAAATCTGGCATTTCCAATTACAGATTAAAGTTGTGCTGCTGCAGGGTTCTGAGATACGTGTTTAACCTGAAGCAAAAGAGCAGCCCCTGGACACAGGGCGAAAAGTGTTTGAAATAGCCGTGGAGCACTGCAGCACAGGAATGTATACGGCCAGCAGCGTAGCTTCATATAGATTGTGGCCTGTGACTGTCTTCTACACCACTATTGATCCTTTAATCATTGACAGTGAGGAAGTGTCTGTTTTTTTTCAAGCGAAACGTTTCCCTTCTACAACTGAAGGCTCAGCAGATGCTGAATTGGAAGTGGATTTTCAGCATAAGCGCAAATTCAGCAGCAATTTTCATTTGGATTTATATGGAGCAACTTGGCTTTCTTTGGATTGCTAGTGGCTGCAAGAGTGCACCCATCTGGAGCTTGTTGCAGCATGAATCTAATTACATGATTAGTAGAACTGTTCAAAAACATGACATTTCTGAACAGCAAGAACTTCCAATATTTGTATCTTTGTTTCAAACGAGGAAGAAAAGTACACATTTTAAATTTTTTCCCACAAATAAAATATTCAATGATTGAATTCTAAAAAAAATTGTGCTGTGATATCCCTCTCCTCTCTTCTTTTCCAAAGTTATGTTCTTTGTAAGGTTATTGTTCTTCCAGGAAAAATCTGATTTCTGTGCCATTCAACTTTGTTGAATATTAAAATATTAGATTAAATAAATATAAAATAAATACTGAACATGAAATTAAATTTAAAAGAATATTGACTATGTAATTTTAGATTAAACAAAAGATTAAAGATAGAGGGTATCTACAATGGAGTATATCTGCAAATAAAACTTCAAAACTTTAGGAATGCCTTTAAAAATGTTTATCTTTATATTATTTTCAGGACAAGGGAACCCATAAAGTATTCTTTAGGAAACTTCTGCAACAGCCTTTTAATAGCTAACTTTTATGGTCCTGCTTATATTTGTAAATAGGGGTACACGCCTGCAGGGTGTACCTGTTCTCCTAAGCTGTGTTAGTCACTTTCAGAAATTGTTTCCTTAAAAATTGTACTACATTGTAATATCTTTATCTGATTTATTTAGATTGTTAAGATTCTTATTATGGTTGTTTTTCTTGTGGGATTATGACAAAAAATAGGTAATACCATCAGGTAATGATGGCTACTTCTTCCTGCTATTTGTGTACTTCCCAAGACTCTGTAGAAGTTGGTCAGTTTTTAGAGAAATGATGAAAATAACATGCATAGTCTTTATTCAGAACTGTCTGTTTCTCTTGGAACTGAAAGCTTCAGCCTGAAAATTAAGGGACTCTGAAAACCAGCCTGAGATTCCTCAGTGTCCCCTTTGTGGATAGTCTGCAAGTGCTCTGGAAGTCTGTTGCAGTATCTGAGTTCTGTGTTCTTCTCCATGACCTTGGAGAAATGGAGACCTTAGTCGTGCCTAAAGTAACAGGAAGAAGTTGTTCACAGTCTTTTGAAGCTCAGCTGAGTTTTGGATCATAGCTGGTCTCAAACTTGCAGGTGACTAAGTCAGGCCCTGAGATCTATTGTCAAGTTAACAGGTCTCTGGGTAGGTGTTAGACTTGCCCAGCCAGATTTAATTTGCAGGTTCTTAGGGTATATAAAGGCTTACCTACATGTGTGATGTGTACTCTTCTTAGAGATATCTGACCTCATTTAAATTCCTCTAAAATTGCAGTGGACTCAAATCCATGACTTGTTTAGCATTTTGCACCACTTGAAAAATCTAACTGCAAGAGTACACTCATTGGTGTGAAGGAGATTTTCTTTCTTCCTTAAATTTTCACTGCTATATAGAAAATACAGCCCAAGTGTCCTTTTTGCATAGTGATTTTCTGCCAAGCATTATGGTTGGTGTCAGTGGGAACTGGTCTAGAGTGTGCAGAAGGCATCTACTGTGATGCACAGAACTTTCTTTGTAGTACATTAAATGGCCAGATTAATTTTACAAGAAGGATGTATGGTTTGTGTCGTGTTTAACAGTTGATGTCTGTAATTATTGTAGGTAACACGCAATGTGATGACTGCAGTGTTGAGCTTACCTCCGGGGGACATTTACAACCTTTCAGTGACTGCTTGTACTGAACGAGGCAGCAATACTTCCCTGCCTCAGCTTGTGAAATTGGGTAAGATATGCTTGTTTATAAATTATAAACTTACTCCTCCTCTCATTTGACTGTAAAAGTAACTCTGTCAGCAGCTTCAGCATCTGCCTTAATTCTGAGTCATGTACCTGTGACCGCATTTCTTTTGCAAAGCTGTAATTTTCACCTCACCTTGCTGTGAAGATTGCCCCATTCCTGTATGTGAAGCTACCCTCCTAAAATAGTATTACTCAAGAGGAGCAAGAATGGCAGAATTTGACTGTAAGTGGAAGTAGGAGAGTGGAAATAACTTAATGCCTTGCTAGGAGAACAACTCTGCTTTATAGTTGCTTCCCTAAGGTCTTGAACACAGGCAGGTTTGGGAATGGTGACTCAGGCTTCATAGATGAACTTTTCAATAGAAAGCAGAACTTGCCTTGTTTCTGACAGGCCTATTTCTGGCTTTGCACTCTGCCACCTGGTCTGGTTTCCTGTCTCCCCTCCTCTCTCCCTGAGCATCTCCGTAGCCTTCCAACACCAAAAATGTACCCTTAAATACAAATCAATGACAGTGCTCTTTACAAAAACAATCAGATTCATGGCTGTGGAACCCAGCATCCTTCTAAGAGAAATATGTGGAATCTAATCTAAGAAATAAAAAAGAGACTTGAGAACTTAATCCTTAAGATAAGACTTTAAAATACGACTTTCTGCCTAGCATCTTCCTTTACCTGTGAGAAAGACTGGACACTACCTCATTGTACCTTAAGAGATTTTACATCACCTTTGCACACATGTAGAATTGTTGAACCCTAGGTGCCTAAAGCTGTGAAATCTCAAAGTGCTTTTACAGGTGTTAACTCCACTGTGAGGGTGGGTAAAGAAGAGTTAGTAATTTCAAACTGGATTATCTTCTCTACAAGCATAATAAACCTTTTGTGAGTGACAGTGAAAGAAGTGAATTTAAAGGACTCCAGAGTTTCTAATTGAATTAGAGATCTTGAAGCAATCATTGTCCATCCATTTTTCTCAATAGCTCTTACTGTTTAAGAAAACAGTGCTGGGGCAAGCAGTACAGCCAAAAGAATATGAAGTTCTTCCAGATCGTTTAACCAAAGGGAATATTTGAAAGATGTAGACAAATTGCATGGATTTCCCCTTCCCCATGTAACTTCTGTCCTCTGTTTCCCCCATACCTCGTGTCTGTCCACAGTTACATGTGTTTGTTCCCAGGGCTGAGTGGGTGGATGTGTAAGCATCAGTATATTCCCCCACTGCCATTCTTCAAGTATTTTAGGAGGGTCTTTCAACATAACAACTAGCTCAGTCTTTCAGACAGGTCCACAAGTGCTATGTATTATTAATGTTGTACATCTTAGAGCCTAGTTGTATCTTCTTGTTCTTTGCTTATGGAAAGGCTGACTCTTATTGAACTGCTATAGGGATTTTGCTCTTACTCTTTCATTGACAACAAAGAGAAAGTGGAATGAATTCCATTTTGATAAATTACTTCTAGACTTCTGGGTGTGAGTTTTTTTGCTGGCTTGGCTTTTGTTTTTTCTTTTTCTTTATGTTTTTTGCACTATGAATAGACAATAGTAAGGATATTTTAACAGAGGTTGTCCTTCTCTCTGTTTCTGAGGGAGCAATGGGACTTGTAATTAGCAGTAGTGGGAACTGACTCTAAGTGATAGACGACTCAGCACTTGGCAGTCACTTAGGCATTCCTGCCAAATGTTCTTCCCTCCATGATGTTTGCTTCATCCTGGCAACTTTCCACTTGCAGAAAAATCAAGCCATTTGCAGGAGGCAAAAGGAGGATTTGCTTGGGATGATGCCCAAATGCAAAACTCATATTTTAATTGAGGCCATTTTTTACCTGGAGTGAGGGATGGAATGTGTTTCTGAATCCAAGAGCAGATATATGGGTGTAATTGAGGGAGAGGGATGCTTTGCTATGTAGTGTTGGGACAACATGTACACTGCAATCCCCGTGACACAGAAGAAGCCATGTGAATGTGCCTCAGTCCCTACCCAACTCTCTCCCTAATGCCAATATAATCTTGGCAGCCTCCAACCCTAGAACACTGATCTGATTGTCTGAGGATCAGATACATCTCCAAAATGTCTATAATCACTTGAGCAAGTCCTTTGTGCCAAGTTTTTTTGTGGCAGATCTTACACATCACGTCCAGGCTCCTGTGACAGCATCTCGCAGAATGAGAATAACGAATTATTTGCAAAGGGAAAAAGTAAGAGCAAAATGTTGTTGTACATAGCGTTGTATGCAGTGTGTCAGAATCCTGGAAACAGATCATTTTTTTGAGAATTACATCTTTCATTAAACATCCATAGATTAGGAAATCTGAAAACTCTGGAGAACAGCTCAGAAATGTACAACTCAAACTTTGCACTCTCTGAAACAAACCAAAGGAGCCCAGGATGCCCGAGGTGTTGAAGGGTAGAGATTGCTCGTACCCATTCTGTGAAGTCATCAGGATTAAAATCAGGATCAAGCCTTGGTCTTTAAATAATCTTGGAAAAAAAGTGTGTCTTGTCTTAACACCATGCCTAGGCTGTTTGCTCCTCCCCTTACTCTGCAAGGTTTCACCTCCTGTTCTCCTGTGCTTTCCATACTCCAGGTTGGTTCAAGGGGGTTGCAGTGAGGGGTGACCTCCACTGGAGTTCAGTGTGGCCTTCTGGAGCTGCTGCCCACCCAGCCTCGGGGGTCTGCAGGCAGGGAGGTGACCCTGGAGGCTGCAGCCAAGGAGCTTGCAGGCTCCCTTGCCCTGGGAGCAGGGACACTTGTCCATGTTTTGCAGCATCTTGGATGCCATCACTCCCAGGAGACCCTCTGCCCTGGGGAAAAAAAAAAACAAAACTACAAAAATTTTTTAAAACTGCTAATTGATTAAGTATTTCCTCTGCTACAACTAAATGAAATTAGATGGCTTTCTTTTGTGGGAAGCTGCTTCTTTATCATCTCCTGAGGCAGGCCTTGTGAAGAAAAACTTTCTCAGGCCAAATGTGTCGCTAAGAGGAGAGCAGCCATCTTCTCCCGAAAGAGTGTCTGCTAGCATCGTTCTGTTAATAGAATACACTGATCATCCTCAAACGAGAGCTGAAAAGGGAAGTGAAGTAATTATCCAACTGTCCAAATAGAGAACAGTTTAAATAGAGAAGAAAAACCAAGACACTTCGTCATCTTCTCATTTCGCAGTGGTAGTTTATCATCATGAGAGGCAGGGCTTTATGCTGGCAGGCTTTATCTGAAGGAAATGAAATACAGAAGGGCATCAGACATTGCTTTCATTTTTGTTCAAGGCTTCCTCTTCTCAGTTGTCTGAAAGATAAGCTTAATAAAAGGAGATTTTCTCTTAACCAGAACCAGCCCCTCCAAAATCACTGTTTGCTGTCAACAAGACACAGACTTCCGTGACTCTGCTGTGGGTGGAAGAAGGAGTGGCTGACTTCTTTGAAGTCTACTGCCAGCAGGCTGGATCTAGTCAGGAAACAAAAGTCCAGGTATGTAAGCATCTCTTCTTTGGTTTCTGCTCTTCATCTCCATGAGACTGGGCCTTGCATCTTTCTGGTTTGGTGTCTGCTGCTTAGCATTTGTGTGTAAAGCCCATTGACATTTTATGCTCAGGACACAGGTTAGATCATTAAACCAAATGTGGTAAGGTGGTTCAGAATTAAACCTAAACTACTAAAGCATTTCAAATACTAAAATATTATGCTATTTCGCAATAATAAAATTGTCTTCTGCCTTATCAGTGAGATTATAACTAGTTGGGCGGAAGCTATGTGCATCCAATAGAGCATCAGTTTTTGACTGCTCATGAAAATGGCTCTAAATATACCGTGGAAAACCTAAAAAGCCACAAAACTCAGGAAATTTCCATGGACAGGAAGGGAAAAATGGTCAGGTAGCTTGATAAGGAATGGGAAAAATAGACGTATTTATACACTATTAGATCTTTTATGCAGCCTTTAACTATTTCTGGCTTACTTTATTACTGGTTTTGAGAAGTGTTAACTGAAGTTCAGTAGGACCTTCACTGCTGTTCAGAGAGTGTCTTTATGCTGCAAATGCATCTGCTGCTCATGCATTTTGTCCCTTAGAGTATTTCTTTCGAGACTCACCTTCTCAGCCTCAAAAATGAACTTCCTTTTCTCTCTATCCAGTTAGGTACCTGTGCTTAGAAGCCACCTGAATATCTGAGTGTTTAGACTGGTAATGTTGTTCAGTGAAGAACAGAGTAGAAGTAGTTTTAATTCCTTGATATTCAATGCAGTGCAACACATGAGGCATACTTTGTGGTTTAGCTGATGGTATAGTGAATCACTGTGATTACATGCCATGAAACATCATTCTTGCATATGGACTGTCACACATAATGGGGAATCATTCAGTAAAAAGTAAAAAATAACCTGCTCAGACCACTGATTGTCACAAGAGAGACATACACACTCTTTAATCCTAAGACAAGTCTGAATTATTTAATATTCTTTTTAAATTGAGAAAGACAGTGACTAAAGGAAAAAAAAATAAATGCACTTTAGTCTTTTGGATAGTTTGGATTCCACATCTAGATTCCTGCTGTTTCACAGTGAATAGCTAAAGATCGTGAAGTCATTATCCACTTAGCAGAGATTCAAAATAATTATGTGATCAGACAAGGAAGATAACACAGGATGTGCAGCTTTAGTGCAGAGCAGATCTGTTTTAAGAACATCTGGAAAAGACTGCTCCATTTGGCAGGAGCTCCAGTGGGTGTCTCATTTGTTGATGTGAATATCTGGCACTGGGAAATGCACAGAGATTGTCAGCTTGCTTCTCCTTAGATTTGTTACTCTCTCTTCTGTCTCTCTGAAAAAAGGGGAAGGGCTCCTTTTTGAACTGTAAAAACGGGTACTTTCCCATTAGACTGGTACAAATTCTTCGTTTGCAGTTTTCCATGCTAATTACGGGAAAGTTTTTGTCCCTTTCCTCCATTTTGAAATGAGCAAAATGAAAAGCAGCAGCTTTCCAGGCTTTGACATCTTGGGTTTTGGGTGACTGATTTAAATTTCCCAGAGGGGAAAATGGAAAACATCCAACCAAGTCCAGTTGCCAAACTGTGGCCCCTCCTTTCAGCTCAGGGAATAAAAGTCTCCTCCCTTATACTCATGTACATGTGATTTCATCTGTGTAATGTACCTCAGAATTGCACTGCAACAGGAACCCTTGCTAGCCTGGAAGGAACCCATGACTGACAACAGGCCACTACAAAAATCCAGTGCTCAGGACTTGTTACAGCGTCTCACACTCCCCATCTGGAGTGAATTCATTCATAAAACCTCTCCTTGTTCCCTTTCTAAACCACTGGCTCAGCATCCCTATTTTTGCATCTGCAACCCACCCTTGGTTCTGCTGGAGAGCACAGAAGAGCCTCTCAGGACCTTAAGGAGCTATATCTTTAAGTCAATGCCTGTGTTGTGTTTGGTTTTGCTGTATTGGCATTTAAAAAACACAAAAGGGTTTACCAGGGTTTTAGTAATTAAAACATTGTATAAATATGTTATATTACCAGCTAGAAAAACCTGGTGTGGGATGTGTGATCAGAGTTATTACCCAAAGGCTTTGCTCTAGCTTTGTTTTCCACCTTGGCCGCTCAAAAGCCTTGCAGCTTTTTGCATCCAGAGGAACTGTCTCAGAGACAGAGATGACATGCGTTCACATGAGAGGGTGGAGATTGTGACTGCCTTGTCTGCCCTTTGAACAAAAATGACTTTATTTTCCCTCTGCCTTTATGGCTTAGTAACCAGAGCTCATGAGCTCTGCCCATGTCTGGCGATGTCCTGGAGGTCACAGCGCTTTTCCCCACCAAGCGTGTGCCCGACCAGCCTCCAAGGTCCTGGGGCTCCCCGGGGTGCTCTGGAGTGTTCCTGCTGCTATTTTCACCCCTATTCCTCTCCCCTCCCAGACTGCCGCACTGCCTGCCTGTTTTTGAGGGCAGGCCCTGGTTACCTTCCCTGGGTTTTGAAGGGCAGGTTTATTTCACCAGATCTAACTTTACCTGGCCAAATGTATGGGTGGAGAGAGGGGAGCACTGATTTGTGCTCTTGTCTTCATAGGAGAAACAAACATCTGTGTGTCTTTCCCCATGTCTGCAGGAACCTGTCACTGTCTCTTCACACGTAGTGACCATTTCCAGCCTAACCCCTGCCACGTCCTACAATTGCAGCGTGACCACCTTCAGCCACAATAGCCCCAGCATCCCCACTTTCATTGCGGTTTCCACCATGGGTAAGCAGTATTTGCTCCTCCAGTTACAACATCTGTTTCTCTTTTCTTTCTAAAGCTGCTCTCAGTAATGCTGGCCCCAGGGGTTGTTTGTGTCATGGAAAGGCTGCCAGATGTGGATGGGATGGGGAAGCAGCTTTAAAAAGTCCTTAGAAAAATCTTCGCTGGGGGGTTGACTTGGAAAAATATAAAACAGAAGCTCAGTTCTGTACTGGGTTTTAGAAATTGGTGTAAAGGCTGAACATCAGGGTACCCCTTGATGACATTTATGGAGAAAAATGTCTTCTCAGCCAAGCCCAAACAAGAGGAAAATCACATTTATAAGCCGCTAGGGCAAAAAAAAAATGATCTCTGCTTTTAGTGAAGAATTGAAGATAGGGTGAGAGAGAAGGAGAAAGGCCACTGCAGAATCTTGAGCAGTCACACCCCAAAGGAATAGCTCCTGATGTAGTTTTAGTCCTGCCCTGGTCCTGTACATCGTATATTACTCCATGCTGGAGTTCAGTGTCTGATACTTAACTTAAAAATCTCCATGATTTTTAATCTAAAAATTCTTAGCTAGACAATTGTGGATGTAAAGTTGTTCTGAGCAAGTTTCTTACTCAGGTTTCTTAGAGACCTCTTAAGAGAGGGTTTCTTATATAATGAGTAGAATAGGATATCTGGTCTCATCATAGTACAGTTGATAAGCATGTGATGTGGAACAAAAATAAATCAAGATTTTGTTATTGAGAATTGATTCCAGCTCTTATTTAAAACAGAATATTTTGTTATAATCTCCTTGCCAAAGTAATTAAATCAATTTCAACCCAGTATATTACAGAGACTCAGCCTGTTATTTTACTTTTAGGTCAAAAAAGGTGTTGATTATTGTTGAAGAACAACTTCAGAGTTTAAATGTGCTTTGGAGAAACAGAAGATGATGAATATCTGTATTTTATATTTCCTTCACTCTTTTCTCTTGTATTATGAATTCAGATAAAAAAAGAAAAAAAAATTGCAACATGCCAAAGTTTTTTTAAACTTTGTGCCAGAGTGAAGTCATTCCCCCACAGAAACTTTGTAAGAGCAATAACTAGTCAAAATCTCCCTTTATGTCTGGTGGTAAAATTCTCTCTCTGTAACACTCCAGGCTGAATGAGATCAGTTCAGAAATATAACACTATCAACATTCAGGGAAAAAACAAAACAAAACAAAACAAAACAAAACAGTTCTGAATTGAATAACCAAGAGTCCTTGTTTGTATGTACAGTCACCGAGATGAATCCCAATGTAGTCGTAATCTCCGTGTTAGCCATCCTAAGTATCCTTCTGATTGGACTGCTGCTGGTGACTCTTGTTGTACTCAGGAGAAAACATCTACAAATGGCCAGGTAAGTCCAGATTTATGCTAATTACAAAAATTTCAGACAACAACAAACACATAACAACAATAGTTGCAATTGAGGATGCTTGTGCACATGGGTGCTGCTCAAGATGCTTGTGAACAGGATACCTTCGAAGTAGTTGTCTCGCTGCTGTTTAAGAGCAGCATTTAGCATGTCTTCTCCCTCTGTCTACTTTCATTCTTGACCTGAGTTATAAGCCTCAACTTTTGTCGCATTTTGAGTTTTGCAAGATTGGGTCTATAAGAAGTGGAATCATGTATTACAAAAAGGTTCTGTCAGGAACCTAAAGGCTAATTAGGATCTGAGGCAAATGGGCATGAGCAGGACATCAAGATGCTTTGCAAATTTTTCATATGGTTTGGAAGAGGAGATTTTCCGTGTATTTTCCATGGTTTGTTTATCAGGTCCAGGATGCTGCATTTCAGAGGCCATGTAAGGCCTGAGCCCTAGCAGTCAAACCCCTACGACAAGGGAAGGTGTGCCCAGGGCCCTGAGAGTCTGTCTCTAGAGCATTTGCCAATCTGCCCCCAAATTCCGGCCTTCCAGTTGTCCAAATGCTTCATTCATATGGGCTTCCTTCTTATGGGAACTACAGCATGGGAAAGAGCATATGGGCTCACCTAGATCTTGTCTTTCTATGCAGTCAGGATGCAGCCAAATATACACTGAAACCCACAAATCCAGAAGGGATCTCAGCTCTTACTGTTTAAGTATAACATTAATGATCTCCATTTGTTGTATCATACACATGAAGGGAAAAATTATCTTGTAGGAGTAAACCTCTTTTTACAGAACCTGCAGTTCATTCATCTGTGTGCACCAATCCTTTTTACCTGAATACTGAAATTCAGTTTCCTTTTCTTAGTGGTCTTACCTGTAACAGTTCACTTTAATGTGGGTTATTTTATGTCCTGATTGAATTGTGGAAGTTTCTTCAAACTCCAGACTCATGATACATGGTAGTTTTGGAAGTGTCCTGGAGTCTTCATCCTTTTAAAATCTGTGTAATATGTTTTATATTAATTTACTGTCCTGTGTCAAGAAAAGAAATTATTTCACATAAAAAAAATCTTGCACTTGACTACCTAGCAGACACTACATTTTGTGTCATGTCTTGGCTATGTATTCCATGCAACAGATGACCACGTCACATATATTTTGCAGGCTGTCTCTTTCAGTGAACATTATGTGGTTTGTTCCTTTTACATGTAACTGGCCTGTGAAAATCCCAGCTAAATTAATTCTCTTTCCTATTTAATTACTATGCAGGCAACCAAAAGCTTTTTCTTTTTCTCTTCCTCGCTGCATCTAGCCACAGAAGATAAAAAACCTAAAGGAAATTTTAAAAGTAAATCCAGTAAGAAGCTGCAAGCAATTGTTTGCTAAAATCAAAGAATCAAAAATAGTCAAGTCGGTTTATCATACTATGAGATAAATAATGGACCGCTGGAACGTTATTCAGGAAATTCAGATGTTTTCCACAATTATTTTGTAAACTCTAAATTACCATGATCCTGTCAAATGGAAACACTCATACATCTTCTCCTTAGAGTTGGGACAGTCAATATTTCATATGGAAAGGTAAATGTGTACTGAGGTCAGCAAATAGTGCTAGCGCCAGACTATAGAAAGCCCAAATCTGGACAGAAGATGTGGCCTATTTGAGATCTTTATTAGCAACTTCTCCCTTGTTTCCCTCTTTTTAAGCATTATTAGGAAATCTGATTTCAGGTGCTGTTGAACATTTATTGGTTTTGGATGACTATGTTTATCACAGTTTATCTCAGACCTAGTCACAGATGTAAGTGTTCAGAACTTCTTCGCAACTCCGGAACTTCCTTGTTAAATCAACATAATTGCAAGCATTGTGAATCCAAAAGTGGTAACCTTGTACCCAATGGTCTTCCTGAAACAGGGAGTGTGGGGCTGGAACCTTTGTCAATTTTGCATCTTTAGAGAGAGATGGAAAGCTGCCCTATAATTGGTGAGTGTTTGAAGCAAAGCTTTTAATTATATTTTTCCCTATCTCTGCTTTTTGACAAATACAATCTTTAATCTTAAGTGCTTATTTTTTTGTCATCATTGTCCCTCTTTAAGACAAAACTAATATACCTGTTATTTTAGTATTTTATTTCGTGAATGATGACTCAGGACTATGTATTCTGTCACCTCCTATTTTTAGTAGGGAATGATGTGTATACATGTCAACCAAGTCGCATAGATGTGTTTTGGGAGGATATTTTTTTCCATTCTCGTACAGACATATTTCCTAAAATAACACAAGTGTAGAAACTTGACCTATAAATCCATTAGCACTTCCACAGAGATATATTTACATCCAGGAGTAAGCTTGCCTGTAGATGACCAGTTAGCAACTGTCTTCATGAAATGCCATTAATTAATTTTTCCATGCGTCACAAGACAAGGACAAGCCAACTCAAATATTTACTGTAACTTAATGTTCAGTGCTGTTGAAAAGACTCAGAAAAACCCCTATATTCTTACTACTCTAGAAAACCACCTGCAGGAGTTGCAGACACTGACTATGGACTCCAAACCATCACTCACACCATCAGCCGAGGAGAAGTATTTGAACAAAGAAAGTCTGTAGGATTAGCTTTTATAGAAGCAAAAGGGCTGAGAGCTACCTGACTGACACCAGTGTGGTCATTTTCATTCCTGTTTGATAATCAAATAGGTGTTAATGACTGACCCAAGGTTTGCTGTTTTGTTATTATAAATCTTTGCAAAAACCTCTTATTTTTCAAGGCAAGTCCAAATGCAGATATTTAAAAGTATACTCTCAGCCCCATTCCAGTATGTAGGAAGAAGAAAATACACATCTTGGTTTTACACCCGTTGTCAGCTTTGTTGGCAGCCAAGAAGTTGGAGAGAGGAGGTGGTGTGCCGGGCATTGCTTCCATGATCTCATGGGGCACAGCCTGCCAGCAAGGACAGGATTAAATGGATTGACACTGCACCACAACAAGCCTTTTGCTAATAAGCGTGCAAACTGAACTAACAAGCCCAGCAAGTCTTGTCAGTACCTCACTGCGCTGCTAATTAACTGGATATTAAACAAGCTTCACTTGCTTGGTTTAGCTTTAATAGCAGCCAGCTGTATGCAGTATAAACTAATCTCTCTTTCAGCTTCTCTTGCTTGAACTATATTAATAGCAAAGAAGGCAGAAGATCAAACACTCACGTTAATTAAATATCCAAGCTTGAATCAAATGATTAAACTAGCAACAGATGTTATTAAAACCATAAAAGACCTTTTTACGGGAAGAGGAATTAATAATTTGGATGTGAAAGTGAATGTTCTTGTTGCTTGATTTAGTATCTGTGTATGTATGTGTGTGTGTATATATATGTGTAATATGCATATATGTATACATACATAACTGATGTTATAAAAATAGAAATTGAGGAAAATATTCCTGCTTAATATCTCCACGAATTTTTGGTAACTGAAGTCAGTGTGCCCTCATCTTATGGCCCTGGCTTCTCTGAGAGTTAGTAAAGATATCTTGTTTTGTGTGCCTGTGTTGTCTAATGTCGAGACTGGATTCACTGTCCATCCAGGCAGCCAAATGGAAAATAAGGCCCTAAAGACAGGTAGAAGGATGAAGAAACCTATTTTGCTTGGAATCGTTCCAGGGATCTAGTAAGGGAGCTATGGGCATATACACTGGTTCCTAGGGAGAGCTCAGCTCAGCAGAGTTTTCAGGATTTGAGCACTCTCTGCATCTCTTTCTTTTAATTAAACAAAATTGTTCAGTGCACCTGAACAGTAGGTGAAAGACTATATAATTCCAGGAAAACAATATTGTATTTATTGGGCAATTACATATTTTTCATATGTTGAATGAAATAAATTGTTTTAAGTGTCAGGGTTCCGAATCTGTGAACAATAGAAGTAGGTCTTGCAAGCCCATTAGCCTATGATTTGATAAAATGTGAGAATTTCTCATGATGTTTTGATGACGAAAGAAGACCCAGGCTTGAATCATTCCTTCTGCCTCTGTAGGCAACAGGAGGTAAAAACCTCACTTGGAGTTTCCCAAAGAGGCGTATGCCAGCAACATCATTACTTCTCTCTTCTAAGCCTAATATAGAGGTCTGCTTTTGGAAAACCAAATTTCATCCTCAGTCCAGTCCCATAGAAACCCCAACAGCAGATAAGCCTTAAGGCCCTGATGCTGCAACCACTATGGTGTATGATTAACTGGAAAGGGCTCTTGCTTCTGGCTGACCCACACAATCCCTACCAATGCCTGGGGTAGTTGCCCTGCAGAAACTGCACTGCCTGTTTTCTTTTCAGCAGCAGAACTCATAAAAGCATAACTTGGAATTTTCTCTCTGTGGGCAGAAATTTTCCACCACTGGTTGGAAGATTAAGATTAGAGATGATTACATTTCACGTGACTTGCTTATCAGAGAAAACACAGCATCTGCCGACTTCCTAAGAGCCAAGAGTACTGAAAAAGGAAATTTCACTTTGTGGTTCCTCTTTAGAACAGTTGTAGAAGGATGGTATTTCTTTTAAGAGAGCAGATTTTCTGATGGGTACAAACACGCTGAAGGTGTTTTTGGCAATTTTTGTTTAAGTTTCATGAGTTTTTCACATTTGCGAAGTACACTCCAATAATAGGTAGAACAGGCCTGAGTGGGTTTCCTGGATTAATGCATAGCAGAATCTGGTAAACAGGTTGCAAATACAGAAGTTCAGAAAGATTTTGTACTCAAATTTCCTTTAGCCACAATGAAACATGGTGTAAATAGTTATTCATACAAACCACAGTTAGAAGAAGTTCAAATAATGTTTTGCTGAAAACCTAGGAGATATTTTAAAGCTTTTAAAAATGAGACTCTGCAAAATGTTATATGGATGTTTTCAGAAATCTGACTCAATAGAGAGTAAGAGATACTGGAATGATCTGAATTTATCTCTGAAACACATATTCTGGTATCCCCAGGATCACTTGCAGGAGCAAACGTGGGAGATTATCATAGTTGTACATGGTACAAACAAACAATATCTGTCCTGAAATATCTCAAAACATAAGATAAGAGACTTAGCACCACCTATGTAATGACCATAAACCTGTGGATGAAGTATTCAAACATGTTTTACTCTCTGAAAATCTTCCAGTTTATCAGTTAACATTGATTTAGAATAACAGGCCTGAATCAATACTGTAAAACACCTTTATCTTGATCATACAGAATTTTATGTTGGATAGCTGAAAATCCCGCAAAGGTCTCAGGTTGAGGAATGAAAGTTTTACAGATGCTAGTAGTATTCCTATGAAGTAAGAGGAAGCCTTTATGGTTTAGCTGATTTTTAAAGTAGAATTTGCTGATCTCTTGATTTCTGTTTGTCTTACTAACTCTCCTCACTTTTTCATCTTTATGTATGTTATTTATTAATGCTCACAGGCGTAGAAGTGTATTTGCTTTCCTAACTCTGCTACCCTCATGCCTTTGGACTGATTATCTTTTGGCATTTTATATTAATCCTTGGTAAGTGATTTACTTGTTTTTCCATATGCAATGTGTAAGCAATGTTAATTTCTATTACATGAAAAATGTGTGATACCTTTGTTTTCAAATGGGTCAAAGCTTTTGAAGATATAATTTTCTTGTACTAGAACATGGATTGGAGGGGATGTGGGTATCAAAGTATTTGCTACCCTGCTTCATCTAGTTTGTCTGTTTATGCTCCAACCCATTTTGATATTAAAAAGCTAATCTTACAGTGGTCATCATTTTCATCTCATTGCTTTCTTTGCAATTTTTGCCACCTCATTATAAGTCCTGACTACTTCTGTCCCAGTTATTCATTTGTTCATTGCCTGACATTGCCTTCTGCCGCTGCTGCTTTTCTATTACTAAAATTGCTTGATTGTGCCCCACCTGTTTGGTGTGTGATGTCAAATACCTTAGTTTTTAAAGGTGTGGTTGTACTCTCCTGATATCAGTAAAAGTTTTGCTTTTGGAAACAACAGTTCACTAAGAATCGAGACCAACTAGCAGTCCCAAAGTGGAAAAACTGGGTCACTATGTGCACGTCTCTGTGTGTATGTGTGTATATTTAATAGTTTAGTCTGTAAATAATTTATAAAGACTTAGTAAATGGCTGATTGGTGGTTTTCAAACTACCTAACCAACAAAGCCCCAGAGTCAGTTTAGAACTGAACTGTTATACAAACCATTTAACAAATAATTATAATTGACTATGACCTAAAAATGCTTGATTTATATAAAAGATACCCAAGTTCCTGATGGTCTTGAGTCCAAGGTATAGTGATTTACTAAAACGTGGTACCAAGGTTAAGATTTACTTTTCAGCACATGTTTACCCTGGTGTTACCATATGGCACCAAAGTCTTGGCAGGCAATCCTTGAAATTTTCATCATGGGGATTTCTGAGACCTGTTTTCCTTTGGTCACATTGGGTCTGTAGAAAAACCCATCTATGTTTTCAGTGGGCCCAGAAATGAGTGGATTTAGGTAACTAAAGGAAGGTCCATTTATTCATCCATGAAAATAATAGCATATTCTCCACACACACTCAGCTGAAGAGCAGATGGAAGTCTTTCACATCTCTCTAAGGCTAATACTGTATTGACTTGTAACTTATCTGATGTAAACTCAACTAGAGCTGCACACTGATGGAGGATCAGGCAAGCAGTTTATTATTGTGGAAGTCACACTCATCTCTCTTAACTCTCCAATGGTCAAGGTGGCTGCTGTCAAATGGCACTGCTGCAAAAAGAGTCATCATCTTCTTTTGCCCCTTTGCCTCTTTTTGTTTAATGTGCATTAATATGCATTAATTCACCTTTCCAGATGTGTATCTTTCTTCAAAGGTTTCCTCTTCAATCAAGCTACCTACTTTACTCTAGATGACTGAGTTTAAAGGAGTTGAAGTTGAATGAGATTAGATTAATCCCTCTCTTTCTATTTTAATCTATTTAAATGGCAGTATAGATGAAACGCCAGCTAATGTTTCTAATGTTTTTGTTTTGCATACAAGTTGGTTTAAAGCATTTATGAACATTCAGGAAACAATTGCAATGCTAAGAAATGAAGATCTCTTGAAACTATAAAAGCACAAGAAACTGTTGCTGAGAAATGGATGTCGATCATTTGTTTTATTGCCTCTTGAAGTGTTCCTTGGAGAAGTGTTCTTAGAAGCATTCCCATCATAAACAGCATTTAGATATGTCTTTTTTCTTTTGAAATTAGTTCCAGTGTGCCCAACATTATAAGATTCACCACAGTCACAGGGGATAGAAATGTGTTGAATAATTTAGAGAAATTAATTTTAGGATTTCGTTGGAGAAAATCTTTGAATATGTAGAATAAATACTACTAGGCTATGCGTATAGGACACATGAATGTGCAGACACTATACAGATAAGATCTGTATAAATAACAGTGTGTGCTGAAGAGGGTTATAATATTTGCAAAGTAAAGCTTGGCAAAGTAAATCTCCATATTATTGTAAAGCTGCTATTGCCATAGGTCTTGTTAACTCTGCGAGGCAAATCTCCACATCTAAATGGAAATGTACCTTGCAAGATAACAAAATTACTACAGATTGTGGCCGCACCAAAACCTGAACATTTTGTAAAACTTAATTTTAGAAATGAATATATTTTTTTTTCAATTCCACTTCTAAACTGAGCAGGGTAGAAAAATAAAAATACTCCACTTTTTAATATTTATTTCTGAATGTTGTCATTGTTTTGAAATTCAGAGTCTTCACCTGTAATGTACTAATTGAAGCTGACCCAAGTTATCTAGAAATCATTTTAACATCATCATGAAATTAAAAATAGCATCGTTATAATGTGATGAATGAACAGATACTGTTTAATACCTAGGAAAAAAAAAAGATGACACTACAAAAATCCCTTCAGAGTAAGCAAGAATCTATTTGTGCTTTGTGGCTGGTTTAACAGAGGAGATCAGTATTTTCAGACCTCTAGCCAAATTATTCCAGGATGTTCACTTTGTGCATTTAATCTGATTGACTGCTTAAGTTTTTTATGGCAACAACAAAAAGAACACACACACCCCCTCCAAAAAACCATATGGTGGTAGTTAGAGTAGTGCCATTCTTAAGTTCATATCTTATGGGTTATACTGCTTAACATGCCCAGGAGCTTGCTCGCAATTGTCGCTAGTGAATTATGTCACTTATAAATCATGGGAAGACAGTGTATTTTATGACAGGCATAATTATCTCTAACTGTTAAAAGTCAATTAAAATTATCTAAGATTTAAGCTCGAGTCCCACTGGAGTTGGTAGGATACTTGCCATTGTCTCATTGATCATCTTAAGCACATTATGAAATGGGTGAGGAGAATAGTATTTAGGCCCTTTCCTTTTTTCTTCACACTTCCTTGAGTTTGCAAATGGTGGTCTTTATCCACCAGATGCTGCTCGTTTCTGGTTGCTCTGTAGCATTGGCATCCAGGTTCCCAGCCTGCTAGAGCTGGAGCAGAGTGGCCCGGGTGGCACCGTGATGCCCCGTTCCCTGCTACCTCTCAGGCTTTGCCGGGCTCAGGCCCCGGGGACTCAGTCCTGGCCCACCTGAAGCCAACAGTGCTGGTGGGTCAGGATTTGTAGAGGACCTGTTGCTTGTGTTGGGCCCAGGTTGTCCCTTTCTCAAGCAAGTGGTTCTCAGAGCCACAGAAAAGAAAATGCATCCCAGTGACATGAGTAGAAACTTTGCTATCTGCTTAAAAATCTCTAGGGTATCACCAGTGTCATCCTGAGTATTATGGTGACCAGAAAACATAAGTTCTTAAATCAGTACTAACTTTGAATAAAGAATATGCAACAGTTTATTGAAAGGAACCCCTTTTTTTTTGTTTGTTTTTTTACAGGAGTAAAAATGGATTAAAGAAGAGAAAGCTGACCAAGTATGTAACTTCTTTGAGATTTAAAGCAATTTTTAAAATCACCTTACTCTAAACGTGCATTATAGAGTACATGGTATAGTGATATTGCAGTTACAGATGTACAAAACTTCTTGGTAAACCCACCCTGAGAGACGTGTCTGAAGGCAGAAAACAAACAATAAATTGGACAAAAGCAATTCTTCTCAACAGATAGGTTGTGGTAGAACAGCTCCTTAGTGATAGAAAATTAGTCACCGGGGAAAAGATCAATTATCCAACTTAGTGATTCCAACAGAGCTTGTCCTTAGTTAAAAATGACAAATGGTGAAAAACTGGGATGCATTTGTTTCTAGTGTTATTTCCCTCTTGACATGAGGCCCTCATTACAGTTGTTGCTAGAACATTATATCATTAATGCTAACAGGTAAACAGGAGTAATTAAGTGGTGATAAGACAGGTTCCTTTGGGCATATTGCCTCCAAGTAAATGAAAAGATTGCTGTGTACATGCTTCACTAGCTTGTAAATTAGAGCATGATAATTAGGTGAAGAACACCATTTACCTGTGTTTCATTTTTCTGAGCACTAGCCTAATTATTTCTCCGTTATGTCCAGAGGCTGTGCCTGTACTAACAGATAGACCCTCACCTGGCAAAAAAAGTGTGTAAAATGGTGGGAGTCTCTGATTCAAGGCTGATTTGTACCTGCTGAAGCTCTGTGTGGTTTTCTATGGTTATTTGCCCCTTTTCTTAGCCACCATGTCTCTGGGAGGAGAATTTGACCTCTAATGACAAATGTGTACAGTTCTCAAAGCCAGTAGAGGAGGCAGTCACAGCAGTGGCATCCAAAATACTATTTTAAGGGAACTTTTTGTGGACTTTCAAAAAAAAAAAAAAAATCAAAACCTAAATATGAGATCCATTTTTCTATGAGCAAAGCTCAGATGAGTTTTTAAAGTGTCTCTGCAAGATGTGAAAATACCTAAAAGCAACATATTACAGGGCACAAGAGGCAACTTTAAGTGAAGCAGCAGCTGCGCTGGTGCCAGAAGCGGGCTGGTGGGGCGGTACTGGGAGTGGGTCTGCGATGGGGTGCTGGATCACCACCTGCTGCACTGCCACCTGTGCCTTGGGGGCATACTGACATACCGACCGGAATTATAGGAAGGGTGCATGGGCCGTTCCCCTTGCCTCAGACAAGTGGTTTCCTTCTGGTAAGGCAACTCCAACCTCCCCTAAACCAGGCTGCTTACTGTCATCAGCACCAGCAGCTGCAGCATTCTGCTCACCCAGAGGACTCAACCTCTCAACCTCTCTTTCTGGTGCCATTATGGTAGGATGCAAGTAATGAGCAATATGCCCACCATTTTTGGGGATTGAACCACAAGAATTTTTTTTCCCCTCTATTGTTGCTTTCTAGCATTAACAGCTGCAAATACCTATTAATGATTTGATAGTATTCTGGGGGAAAATAGAAATAAAATAAAGTAAAAAAGAGGCGTTCTGTTGTTAATTTCTGCATCTTTTTCTTTTAAAGCCCTGTCCAGTTGGATGATTTTGATGGCTACATCAAGGATATGGCCAAAGATTCAGATTACAAATTTTCTCTGCAATTTGAGGTAAATCTGCGGGGACTCTGTCCTCTCCTGGCTGCCATGCTTAGATCAGCTTTTTCCAGATGTTAGGTTTGCATGGTGTGTTCCTGTGCTCCGTGTTGTTCCATGTGCACTGTTGCTGGGTGGGTCAGCTTCGCTTCAAGTTCCGCAGAATTTAAAAACGGCCTTTGGTGTCGTGGAAGACTGCACTTAGTAAGCTGATTTGGGTGGCTTGTCACATTCAATCCAAAATAATCGTCATGCTGACACACTTCCTTTAAGCTTAGGACATCCTGGCAGCTTGAATTGGATTCAGGATTTTAATGCCTTTATTTTATTTATTTAATGCCCTTAATTTGAGGGGCAGCACTGGAAGGAGAAGGCAATATCAGAATTCTGTTAAAGAGCAAGGAGGTCTCTCCAAAACCAGTTCAGGTACACTCCCTTAATTATCCAGAATTTAAAGTCAGTTTAGTAGTATAAAACTGAAAAGCTCCTGTCCTAGATCTAGCTCCCAAAGATTTAAACAAGGAAAGGGAAAAAGTGGAGAACTGTCAGAGTGTTGCCACCACTCTGGGCGGCTGACATGTGCCCTTCTGCCAGTGAAAAGTCCTCTGATGCATAGAATCTTAGAACCTTTAAGGCTGGAGAAGACCTCTAAGATCATCAAGTCCAATCATCAACCTAACGCCAACATGTCCACTAGAGGTAACTACTGAAGGTGATGACTACAAAGATCTTCCAAGCGTTCCCCAATATCAAGATCCAAAGCCACTTGAGGACTTGAAAAAAGCCCTGTAAGTGGGATGGGTGACCACAACAGAATAACTTATCAACCCCTCCTGATGTGACACTGTTTTGGCTAATTAAGTGCCGGTGGAGAGGAGCGGTCCACAGTCACAACCTTGGAGGGTGTTGACAACATCAGCAGGAGAGGCCACATCATTGCTGCTCGGAGCCAAACTCAGAGGCATCAGATAAGGAAAGTCAGCGTAATCCTGCTGTCAGTTTATAAAGTGATTTGTGAACATTTTCAGTCTGGTACCTGCCACAAGTAAACACTTCACAAAGGATTATTTTTTGAGCATTTGTGAGTTTGACCTTGGCATTTTTCTTTCTGTTACTCCAGGAGCTGAAACTGATTGGGCTTGACATACCCCACTTTGCTGCTGATCTTCCCATGAATCGCTGTAAAAATCGCTACACAAATATCCTGCCATGTAAGTACAATGCATACAGACTCCTTCTAAAGTCCCTTGAGAGGGAAAGAAGAGTTTTAATAAGAGAACTGGAGAATCAGGACAGGTTTTCTGACTGATAAAAGCCTGTTCAAAAACCTGCCCTTGGATAACCAGACAATAGATGGGTTTGGTTAGCTTTAAGAGACATAGCTTTCTGGGGATGTTTATCAAGATGGGATTTTGTAAGTGAGAAACACAAGGTCTTTTCTGCTACTCAGTGGTGTTACTATATTTTTCTTACAATTTTAATGGAACTTAAGGGAGCCCAAAGGGACAGCATCTGAAGGGTATATTTTGCAGAACAGTAATAATGATGCGTCTGTGTAGTGTTTACTGAAACAAACATTGCTCTCTGTCGATAAACATGATCATTCTCTATTTTTTTAATAGATTTTTTTTCAGTTTTTATAGGATTGATTTTAATTTTGCCTAGTTGGAGATGAGTGCTGTGCTTGAGAGACAAATTACTTTTTTTTTCCCCTTTCACAGATGATTTTAGTCGTGTCCGGTTGGTCTCAATGAATGAAGAAGAGGGATCTGATTACATTAATGCAAACTACATTCCTGTGAGTAAAGAGACTTGGTCAGTGTAAAGAACAGTACCATGCACAGCAGTTAGAGCATCACCTGCAAATAGCACAATATCTCCTGGAAGCCCAATTATGTTCTCAGCATCTCCTTCAGTTTGCCTGCAGAGAATGGTACTTTTCAGCAGCCATAAAAAAAAAAAAAAAAAAAAAAAAAAAAGAAAGGAATGGGGGAAGATTTTTGGCAAATTTGTGAAACCTAGATAGGACTGTTAGAGAAATAGAGAGGAAACGTTAAGTGGTCCAGTAGCTTTTTAAGACAGCTAGGAAGAACATAAGTAACTTTAAAGAATTTTTTGCAGGTTTCTACAGCACATGGGTAAAGGATTAAGCCAGACACTCCACGACTGACAAAATGCATGCAGCTCAGGTGGTGCGGGTAGGGTGCTTCTGGCTTCTGCCTCGTCTCTGCTGCTCCCAGTGTGCCTCGCTCTACCTGGCATGGAGCAGCCATTTACCAGGGACTAGCACCCAGAGTTTCAGGTTAATTAAAGTATACGCAGAGCTGTAGTCAAACAGTTTGAGGCTGGGGATGAACTAAAATCTCATCAGTTCTTTCCAGTCTTGCCTGAGCTTGTGTAGTCACTCAGGCTTTTTCCTGCCACTGCCCCAAGGGTTTTTCCCTGTTGTTGCCCTCCCTTGCTGTGGCTCAGTGTGAGGTGTGCTCAGGGAGAGCAACATCCACCAGTTCGCTCTGCATAGTGAGGAGGCAGGACACCACAGCATCCATTTATAAAAAGACCTTGTGTGTGGGGACCGTAGGCTGATGAGCATTTCTGCACCCTTGCTGTGAGCAGAAGACAGAGCTGGCCCTGGCTGTGCTGGAGAGAGCTGAGTCAGCATTATGGAAAAGGGAGGAGCCCTCAGATGAGTTGGTGAAACCACTTCTTTGTCACTGTGGTGTTGCCCACACGCTGCTTGCGCTGAATTTTCTATGTGTCAAGAGCATGAACCTAAACACTCAAACTGTGAGTGTCTGAGCTCGCAGTGAATCAAGAAACGAAAATGTTCCAGCATTCAAAAGCATCATTCACAAATCAGGAAACTTCTGTGACATGGGATTACAGATAATAGGATTTTATGTAGCCGTCCTTTTCGGTTTGCTCAGTTCTGCTTTTTATAGCTTACATCTCTTTAGTTCTACTTATAGCATAACGCTGACTGTAGAAACTGGAACAGCCATGTCATCTTAATGCTTGGCTTTTTCTGATGATTGCTTCTCCACTGACTACCTGCCTCCAAACACAGATACTCGTGGTGATCTGTGTCTCTGCAATAATAGAGGTTTGCCACTGAGGTTAGACATAGCCCATGCAGCATGCAGGCAAACAAAGAGCAAATTCTGTGTAGCGCTAAAACTCATATTGAGCTGACTTCTAGAGATGTCTGGAGGAAGCCATTTATGGTAAATGCTCCCAAAACATGAATATTTCTACAGTCCACACACTGTGGTGGCTCAGAAATTGCCCGATGAGATCATGCTGTGCACTTTTGCTCTTATTAGGAATATCAAATAACTTCCTAAATGTGGTTTTGATGATAGAGTCTCAGAAAATGTGGTTATAGCAGATGCCAAAATGGCCATTCTGTGGATTTTTTATTGTAGTCCTTATAATGGTCTTTTGGTTTTGGAGAGGGGAAGGAGTCTTTCCAACTAAAAACATGTTGATAGGGATAGGAGAAGGAATGCATGGATATAAAGGATCTGAGCTTCAATAAAACATAGCAATGATAATCTGTTAAGGGTGTCGACTCAGCATGTTCTTTATTATTTTAAACAGGATTCTAATTAGTAGGTTACTAATTTAAGTCCTTATGATGTAAACATGTGCATATAATCCTGTTCATTGCCACCTTCCATTTACATCAGTGACTGAAAATCACCACAGACACTGCTTGGGATGAGCAGGCTAAGCGTCTGTGATTGGTTTTATGTCTATAACTAAAACAAACCCTCATTAAATTTGGAAGGAGCTGAAACTTTGATTTAGGATTCTCATTACTTGGGTTTTTTTATGTTGCCTTTCCTGCTCTTTGTGCAAAGGATTTGTATAGTAACAGCTTCAACTTTTGTTCTTCCTTCTTGATTGCTTACACTTTGGGAGGAGCATCAAAAACTGGAAAAAGTTGTAATCTCAAAATAAATACAAAAAGTCATGAAGTAGTTTCTTTCTCTTAGAAATCACTTTAAAAAGTACAACTTGAACTTGAGCAAGCTAAAGCATATGTATGCCAGAGGAAAAAAAATGTGTCCTGAAGGAATAATTGTGTTGGTATACAGCTCCTGTCTCTTTGTTTCTTAGGGTTATAATTCACCCCAGGAATACATTGCAACCCAAGGACCACTGCCAGAAACTAGGAATGATTTTTGGAAGATGGTTCTCCAGCAAAAATCTCAAATTATTGTTATGCTCACTCAGTGTAATGAGAAAAGAAGGGTATGTAATAAAACCTTGCATATAGTATAAAAGAAACTACTCTGAAAACATACTTATTTTCTGGTGAGTGAATTTCTTTGCATTGTTTTCTGATAATGAGGCAGCATCATAACCAGGCCTGGAATGGCACTTTCATTCACTTATGGTAGGCATTTCAGGATGATTAAGGGACTGGAGCATCTCTTCACATGAACTGGAACTCTTCAGCCTGGAAAAGAGAAGGCTCAGGAGGATCTTGTCACTGTGTATAAGCATCTGATGGAAGGGAATGGAGACAAGGGACCCCTCCATGGTGCCCAGTGGCAGGGAAGAGGCAATGGGCACAAATTAAACCACATTAAATTCCATCTGAAATCAGGAAACACTTTTTTTTTTTTTACTGTGAAGGTGATAGAGCACTGGCACAGGTTGCCCAGAGATTGTGGAGTCTCCATCCATGGAGACAGTTAAAAGCCATCTGGACACGGGTCATGGTCCTGGGCAGCCTGCTGTAGGTGGCCCTGCTTGAGCAGGGGGGATTTGACAAGACGACTTCCAGAGGTCCTTCCCAACCTCAACCATTCTGTGATTCTACACTTTTAAGTTTAAATAATAATAAAATACAAGTAATATGCTTTAAATTTTCCTTGACATTATAATAGAAATATTTGGAATATAATTTATTTTTTTATATGTGTATTCTTCTTCCTCATGTTTTGTTCCTTTTAGATGTACTCGATTACGAAAAGTAACAATCTACAAAAACACTGTGTATTTCCATTCTTCACTATACTCATGCTGCCGTTCTGAAAACCAATGCAGCTTGTGTGTCTGCAGTTACACAAATAGGAATGATCAGACTGAAGGTCATTGCAGGATGTATTACCTCTAATTGCAGCATCAAGTAAATAGTGCTGTAGATATTTTTAAAACTGAGGATCAGTATACTTTTGATTGTGCTTTTTTATATATGCATATATCTATATATGAATACAAACGCGTTATGTATTTATTTCCCTTTCAGGTGAAATGTGATCATTACTGGCCTTTTACAGAAGATCCTGTTGCATATGGGGACATCACAGTGGAGATGCTGTCAGAGGAGGAGCACACAGACTGGGTTTATAGGAATTTCCGAATTGGCTATGTAAGTGAAACATTTGCATGGCCCTACTAAAAGAGTGGGAGTAATTTCTATCTAGCCTTTTCTTTAACTTTTGTCCATTTCTGGCATTCAGTGGAAAATGCCTAAGAGAAAGATTGATGGCCTTACCCTCACTCCACACAGGCAAATCATAAAATTTTCCCCTAAAATTGTCATCTCTGTGAATTTCTCAGCAATGTGCAAGACTGAAACAAAAGTAGTACCGGAGTTCTGGACGTTTCTGTGCTGCCAATAATTAGTTACAACAAATGTGTAAAGTTCTTTTCTTTATCTCAGGCATATCTTCTTGCTCTAAGCTATTCAAAACTTGAAAATACCAATGTAGAAATTGAAAATATTTTTCAAAGGGGCAATTCTGCCATATTCATGTTTTCCTATAAAGTATTGAAACACATGTGAGAGCATGTGATTTCCAACTTAAAGCTGCTCAGATTTTCAAGCGTTTCTTTCCAACTTTGTTTCCTGCATCAGCTCATTGCTAGCACCAGCTCGTGAAGGAAAGGTATGGAGGGGACCTGAAAAAAGCTGTGCGCTGGCACGTCACCATTGGCCCAGGACCTTAGTCCTGCTCAGCCGTGCCTCACTGCGTTACAAAGTGTGCACAGGGAGCAGGCTGGGAGTGCAAATACATAAAACTGGATGTGTTGGGCTGTTGGCATCTATTGAATATAATGATGAAACTGCAGTTCGCAGTTCAGGTAAACCATCCTTTACCAAACCCAGGGCAGCTACTTCAGGGTCATCTCATTGTTTAATGTCCTTTGCCCAAGGATCTGCTGTTGCCTGTGACTGGAGAGAGGTTACTGCAGTTGGGGTATGTAGCCTGACCCAGAATGGCAAAACCAAAGGCATTGCTTGCCGTGGGTTTTCGTGATTACAGCCCTTACCTACCTCTCCCCCTGTTTTGAGTGCCTTTAAGTCTCAAAGACAAAATGTGTTGTGTTGAGGATCTTATTTCACCACTAGAGTTTTTAGCATTATAAATGTTTTTTTTTAGAATAGTGAGTATTTTTCTAAATATTTACTTTGCCCCTGTAATGATTTTTTTCTTCCTTTTTGGTATTTTTTTTCCTTTGAAATTTGAAAAGAAAAAATCTCAAGAGACCAATCTTGATTGTTTGCCAATAGCGTTGTAGTTTATCTATGGCAAAACAAGAAAAGCAGAGGGAGTGGAATAGAAAGAGGAAGAAAGCCTCAACTTCAAAAATGAAACAGTTCTTGATTTAAAAGCAAAATAAAATTGAACCACGTTAAGGAAAAAAGGCAAAAAACAAATTCCAAACCCAGAAACAAGAGTTAATTCCCTTTTGATAATGGGGGCCTGATACTCCCTCCGCTTTTTAATCAAATGGCATGTAAATTCTTTGCCACTTTTATGGCTGACTTTACTTTCATAGGCTGTATTTTGGAAAAAAAAAAATCACCACAAAAAACCAAAATAACCTGTCTGACTGAGCGTGACTGCACTGTTAAAACTCCTGTGAACATGCTGCTGTTCCGCTTCTTCCGTTAGGCCGATGAGGTGCAAGACGTGATGCATTTTAATTATACTGCCTGGCCAGACCATGGTGTTCCCACAACCAACGCTGCTGAAAGCATCCTCCAGTTTGTACAGATGGTCAGACAGAAATCAGCAAAGAGTAAAGGCCCCATGGTCATACATTGCAGGTAAGTGCTTTGAGAGAATGGAGAAATAAAGCATGTAAGATTAAATAGGTTGGAAAACCATTGGAAGAAGAGAATTTGGGGTTCTGCTCACTGTGAGCTGGAGATGATTCTCTCTGATGTTAAGGGTAAAGGATTAGTCCCTGGCTTTGAATACAGTGGGGCTGGGATTTTAGCCTGCAGCCATAGACACCAAGGCATTTCTTTCTGTAGGAGAGTCGTCTCTTTGGATGTTAACACCAAGTGACTTCAGGAGGCACAGAAGGCGATCCTGATTTACACTAATTCAGAGCCTGCCCCTGCTCTCTCATTTCCCCATCTTTGTGATACAGATGGTACAGTCTGGCCAGCAGCCTACCGCAGCGTGCTGCTCCCCTGCAGATCTGTGTCTCTGTACAGATCCTCCTCCTCTCGTCATTCAGCTTTCAATACATTCAGGAGGTGACATTAAGAGCACTATCCTGGGCTAGCAGTAATACCAGTATCCCATGATAACAGTTATATATGGGGTTTTTTTGGCCTTTAAAGGCCATTTTGTCCAACCCCTCTGCAAGGAGCAGGGACACCTTCCACTAGATCAGGTTGCTCAGAGCCCCATCCAAACTGGCCTTGAATGTTCCTAGGGATGGGGCATCCGCCACCTCTTTGGGCAACCTGTGCCAGTGTTCCACCACCCTCAGTGTAAAAAATTTTTTCCTAATATCTAATCTAAATCTACCTCCTGCTATTTTAAAACCATTACCCCTCATCCTATCACAAGTCCTACTGGAGAGTTTCTCCCTATCTTTCTTACAAGCCCCCTTTAGATACTGGAGGGCCACTATCAGGTCTCCCTGGAGCCTTCTCTTCTCCAGGCTGAACAACCCCAACAACTCTCTCAGCTTGTCCTCATCTGGCCTTTTATTAAGATGCTCACTTACTTGGCCTTTCTGGGGGCAGCTGCCATGTTAGTGATGATACCATACCAGATTGGTTCCTGGTGCAGTTCTCCCAATGGACTTCAAACTACTTTGTGGCTCCTCCTGTGAGAGCTCCCCACAACAGATTTCTCAGAAATACGTAAATAGATGGTTTGCAATGGATGAATATGTCTACATTATGAAGACGTACTCCTGGAAGTCAAGGCTTGATGAGATTCATTTCAGCCAACCCTACATCACCCACCCCAGAGGCAGCAGTTAGGTTGCGGCACAATGTGTCAGCGCCCTCCAGCACTGTCTTTCCTGGTGCTGATGTGATGGTCAGTACTGACTGTCTCTTGCTACCACTTTGCACACTTTCAAGAGCTCCTTCCCAGAAAACAGCACTTAGTCTTCTACTGGAAGGCAAAACAACAGCAGCATTTGTAAAAGCAGCAAATCATGCAGCCTTCCCCTGTAACTTAATGGAGAAATTCGTAAGGGATATTGTTCTGGGAGTCCTAATATCAAGAAAGGCGCTAGTAAGCCAGAGAAGAGATTTATATGTAGTGTTTTGAAATCAAGACCCTTATATACTACTTAATTGTTCTGGGAAGGAATAGACGCAAGCATCAGAGAGCTGGGTAACAACTGTACTATTTCATTTTAATTAGGAGGTTTCTAGGAGCAGAGAGAGATATTTTCAGGTAGCATTTTTAGAGTATACTGTATGTCTTAGACCACGTAGTTTAAAAGCAGCAATGCTATGAATTAATGGAAGAGGAGGGAGAAAGAATGTGTAGATCAACTTTTACAACAATTGTTCTCAAATGTTAAAGGCGGCATAAAACTGACATCATTACAACTTCTCCATTTGTTATTTATTAATTTAGCAATTGTTGAATTTGTCAAATAAGTAGCTAAAAAGTTCCATTGTAGTTATCTCATTCGACATATTGACATTTTTGTTAAAGCAAAAAAAAAAAAAAAACAACCCTGTTCCGTGACAGTTATGTTGAACTGTGTGGAGATGAACTGTTCAACTTTATTGCAAATACTTTCAAGGCTTCTTTCCTGAAAAATACCACAGAACAGTTAAAAGAACTTTTGCCAAGACACACACTTCTATCCTTAGTGGTAGGTATGGTGATGGGACTCCGTATGAAACTCTATAAAAGCCTCTAACACCAAGCCCATGATGAAATCATTCTTAACCGTGATTTACAATGCAAAGAATCATATGCATATTAGAATCTCTAAATCAAGACTGTGTCTTTTTTCTAGTCACTAACCTTCCCTTTGGCGGAGTGGGATGAAGATTTGTCAGATGAGTGCTTGCTGACTATTTCTGTCTCATGCCCCCAAGGCAGAAGTCCCGGAGCATAGACTCTTCTGGGTGGTTTGTCCTTTGAGGATGAACTGCGGTAGTGCAGTGCCTTTGCAAAGCCAAAAACTTTGCAGTGTGGAGAGCTGTGGAAATGAATCCTGCAGGTTCAGCTGGGGTTGAGTTAAACTGGGTGAGCCACCGAGCAGGTCTCTGCTCACAGCCCCTGTCGTGAGATGTCTCAAAAATCTTTGAGGGAAGCAGCAAAAGTGGGAAGAGCAGATAGCTAAGGATGCGCGTGCACATTCTGCGTGTGAGTACATAGAGTATAGGAAGGTGAAATAACTGCAGAGCCATCAGTTCCATACATTCTGCCTGAACAATGTATGGAAGGGTTGCATGGCAGTAAATACTACAGATTAACCAGCCTGTCTGACCTCAGATTAGCTACGTCTGATTCTCAGCTGCAGGACACCTGCTTTTTCACAGTACCTCTGATTTTCCTCTGTGCCCCCATCATTGTCTATGTGTGTTGCAGTGCTGGAGTGGGACGAACAGGAACCTTCATAGCCCTGGATCGGCTCTTACAGCACATCCGCGATCACGAGTTCGTAGATATACTGGGCCTGGTGTCTGACATGCGGTCCTACAGAATGTCCATGGTGCAGACAGAGGTAAGATCAGCTCGCTTCACTTCATTGTGAATGTGACACCGGATCTATTTTGTACCTCTGTAGCATGTTGATGTCTAACGAATGTTGTTCCCCCTGAACACTTGACAGAATAGCTATGAATGGATACAATTAAGTTTTCATCTTCATTGTAATATTGTCATGTTATTAATCTGCTGCATAGCTGGGTCTGATAATATATCTACAGTCTCACTAGTATCTTCCAGAGAGGATGAGTTATTCTCACCTCCTGTTAAATTAATATGCAAAAAAATGCATTAGAAGGGATTAGCATATGAAATTTTCAAACCATTTTGAAAAGAATTGGGCTTGCTGAGGGGATTAATGGCTCGTGAAATGCTATCAGTATCGGACAGCCATTCGCGCTTGTTCAAGAGGACATCATCTGGCCAAGCGTAGGAACTTGGTTACGCAATGGCAAGACAAACAAGCAAAACAGACAAAAGAACTGTGAGTCAACCAGGCACCCTCTCCCTGCCCACCTATCTACTGGATATTTCTTCTGTTTTTAAGGTAAATGTCAGGAGAATAGTCATACTGTCAGAATATATAATGGAAAAAAAAATATGACAAACTCTTTTTCCAAAGGAAAAGCTTCTATGCATCTGAAACCTTCCCAGTTCCTCTGCTAATGAGGGGAAGATTTCACGCCTGTTGTAGTCTCCACTGGTCAGACACAGTATGAGCTGGCAACCTCCATACAGTTGTAAGTGCCACCATCACTGCAGGCTGGTCTAGGAGATAATCTGTTTAACCCCGAGCAAAGCAAGGAAGACTTATCAGGGAAGGGAGAGGAGGAGAAAAACCTGCAGTGACAACAACTAGCATTTAGAAATGAAAAAAGATCATCATTCTTAGATAATTCTCAATCATTTGTATCAAACTACCACTTTTCATCACGATTCACTAAATTAATCCAAAGGCAGATCCTCACATAAAACCCAGAGAAACAAATCCTGGTGGTTTATTTCAGCTGCAACTGTGTTACCACTCCAGAGTGATGTGATTTTTTTTTTTTTTTTTTTTTTTTTTTAAATAATGTACAAACTCATTGCCTGCCTGGGGCTAATGCTGAGAGCCAGGCTTTGCCAGTCACTGAGCTCCTGCTGCTCCAGGCAGCGGCCAAGCCTGGCTGCAGAGGTCACTGGGTGGCACTGGCACTCGGGAGCAGAGGCCACCGAAAAGGCTTTCTTTACAAAACCTAAAACCATGAAACCAC